>JAWMRA010000161.1:19537120-19734552 GCA_035584735.1 Pseudotriccus pelzelni | reverse complement strand
AATATCCTTCCTGAACTGAGGGGCCCAGAACTGGACACAGCACTCCAGGTGTGGCCTCACCAGCGCTGAGTACAGGGAAAGAATCACTTCTCTGGTCCTGCTGCCCACATTGTTCCTGATACAAGCCAGGATGCCACTGGCCTTCTTGGCTACCTGGGCACACTGCTGGCTCATGTTCAGCTTTCTGTTGATCCAAAATCCCAGGTCTTTTTCTGCCTGGCTGCTCCAGCCACTCTGTCCCCAGCCTGTAGCACTGCAGGGGGTTGCTGTGGCCAAAGTGCAGGACCTGGCACTTGGCCTTGTTGAACCTCATCCCCTTGGAATCAGATCATCTCTCCAGCTTGTCCAGGTCCCTCTGCAGAGCCCTCCTGCCTTCCAGCAGATCAATACTCCCCCCCAGCTTGGTACCATCTGCAAATTTGCTAATGCTACAGTCAATCCCCTCATCCAGATCATCACCACCGCTCCACCTCACCTACCTTGCCTGTCCCCTCTGAAGAGCTTGTAGCCATCCATGGCAGCGCTCCAGTCATGTAAGTCATCCCACCATGTTTCTGTGATGGGGACTACATCACGGCTTTCCAGTTGCACGATGGCTTCCAGCTTCTCTTGTTTGTTACCCACACTGCATGCATTGGTGTACATGCACTTCAGCTGGGCTGCTGATATCACTCCTAAGTTAGGCTCATCTCTGGAGAGCCTGGTTTCCACCCCCTGCCCCTCAAACCTAGTTTAAAGCCCTCTTGATCAGCCCCAACAACTTATGGGCTAGAGTCCTTTTGCCCTTGCTAGATAGATGAAGCCCATCTGACTCCAGCAGGCTGGGTACCATGGAATTTGCCACGTGGTCAAAAAAACCAAAATTCTGCCAATGGCACCAATCCTTTAGCCACTTATTGATAAGATGGGTTTTCCTACTCCTCTCTTCATCCATCCCTGCTACTGCAGGAACTGAGGCAAACACCACCTGTGCTCCTGTCCCATTAACTAATTGATCCAGCACCTTGAAATCCTTTTTAATTACCTTGGTACATCTTTCATTAATGTCATCACTTGCCAGCCTGGACCACCAGCTGTGGATAATAATCAGAGGCCTGGATTAGCTCAGAGAATCTCCTACTAATATCCCTCACCTGGGCACTGGAAAGGCAGCAAACTTCCCTGTGGGATGGATTTAGTCAGCACATGGGGCCTTTAGTTCCCCTCAGAAGGGAGTCACTGACTACAACTACCCTTCTTTTTCACTTTATAGCTGTGGCTGTGGTCCGTCTGGCAGACAAGGTGCAACCGGGAGACCCTCCAGACAGATCCTCTTCTAGACTGTCCTCTGCCTGACTCTCTGGGTCCAGAGCCTCATACCTGGATATGTGACTGCCCAGCAATCATAAGAACAAACCCTTGAGCCACAGTTTGCCTAAAGCAATGCCATGAATTTGTTACAAGTTGTCTGAGTCCTGAGGAGTCCCTCTACCAAAAGACCATCTCTTCCCCTGTGCTTCCAAGACACAGTACAAGACAGGTTGTGTGTCTCCAGCTTGCTACAATTTGCACTGAAACAAAGGCTAAAGCTTATAAAAACAGAGGGCGACTGGAGCTTTTTTCACTTCTTCTGTTTAAATCTTCTTGACTATCAAATCGCTATCACTATGCCCATTAGCCAGCCAGTCTCTTCTGGCTCACTACATGTGTAAGCAGAGCTCCTGGATCATGTATAAAGAGGTCTCCCACTAAAAGCATGCTCTTCCTGAAGTGCCTGTTCTCTCACCTAGACCCACTTACCCATACTTTAAACACAGATTTTAATTATTTTTTTTTTTAACAGAATCTTCAGATGGAAGAGAGACTCTATGCAGGAACCCCTATAATCCTTCAGAATTAACATGCAACAGTTCTGCAGTTTGCAAAGGCTAGTTGATGCAGCAGTGAGCATGGGAATTCAGGCAGCTGAAGCAAGGTAGCAAGCACGGACAGAGAGCGGGCAGCAAAGGACCAGGTCCAGTCTCTCACTGGGGGGAAAGCAGTACCCCGGGCATGGACTAGAGTTTTAAATCCAGTCCATCTCCAGAGAGAGGAGGGAGTTTTCAGGGGGTGAGGGTGGGTGTGTGTGTGTGCAGTGGTGGGACACTAATAGTTCAGTCAGTCATGGAAACTAGAAAGCCTGTCACAAAAATCTACATTCAGAAATATTAACCAGGACCTTCTCAAGCGTGTTTTAGACTTTCTTTTCTGTCTCTCACAGAGTCATGCACTGTCTCCTTTTCCAGCAGAAATACGCACTGCCTCACATTAACCAACCTGTGTACCCTAACAACAGCTTCTGTAGGATGTGCATGTCTTACCAAGTAAGCAGGTGCTACCAGCGGAGCTGTGATCCTCACACAAACCTAAGTATGGTGATATCACCTGCTTGACCAGTTCTTCCAGCTGTAGGTAGCCCTCACTGGGGCCAGTAGGCTCATGAACACTCTGAAAATCAAACAAAAAAAGTCAGCATTACCCTTGGAAGGTTTTTGAGTAAAGCCTAAGGTCTGTCAAATATCTCTGCACTGGAATATCCCAACCATTTTGGTAGACCACGTGGATCTGGTAAGACCAAACGGAGGTTTGTGTGCTATTCAGGTCAACCTCCTTGTTCAAGTCACAGTCATAACCCCACAGATATCGAGCAGCCAGCTCTTCTTTTCTGACCAAGGGACAGGAAGGTTCCAGCTATGGTCACACTGAGGATGTGCACAGCATCCTGCAGCGATATAGTTACACCAGGGCAGTTCTACCAGGAAACATCTCTTTGTAGAAAAGCCTTAATGCACCTTGGGCAAAGTACTGCTATTTTCCTAGGCAGGACTGCAGGCAGAGCAGTCTGTGGTTCAGCTTACAGCTATGAAGATGGCAGATAACACTAACCAATTTAACAGTAATTTCAGAAACCTTCCAGACTTAACTTCCTGCAAAGCCTCAATAAGCTTTTTTTTCCTCAAATGTGTTGCTTTGAGACCCTCTTTGCTCTCAAGAATCTTTTATTAAAATAATATTTCAAGGAAATTGAGTTATCTCCTGCTGTTATAGTCTGGGTCACTGGAACATCAGAACAGTGAGAAATTATACAGAACTAGAAGCTTAGCCCCTTTGCAATTATAATTGTGTTTCAAAAAGTTTCATTCCTAGACACTCATTATACTGGAGAAGAAACAAAAGCCATCAAGCTGTGTAGTGGTGTCAACACGATGGAGGGAAGGGATGCCACCCAGAGGGACCATGACAGGCCTGAGAGGTCTCTGTGCAAACCTCACGATATTCAACAAGGTCAAATGTAAGATCCTGCACATGGGCTGGGGCAATCCCAAGCACAAATATTAGGCTGGGTGGAGAACGGATTGAGAGGAGCCCTGAGGAGGAGAAGGACTTGGGTGTGTTGGTGAACACACTGATGTGACCCAGCAGTGTGCACTTGCAGTCCAGAAAGCTGCATCAAAAGAACTGTGGCCAGCAGGTTGAAGAATGTGATTCTCCCCCTATACTGTGCTCTGGTGAGACCCCACCTGGATTTCAGTGCCCCCAGCACAAGAAAAACATGGATCTGTTGGATCAAATCCAGAGGAGGGGCACAAAGATGATCAGAGGGCTGAAGCACCTCTCCTACGAAGAAAGGTTGAGCTGGGGTTGTTCAGCCTGAAGACGACTTCAGGGAGACCTCATCGTGTCCTTTCAGTGTCTGAAAGGGCCTACACGAAAGCTGAAGAGGGATTTTTTACAAGGGCATGTAGGGACAGGACAAAGGGAACGGCTTTAAACTGAATGAAGGCAGGTTTAGATTAGACATTAGGAAGAAATTCTTTACTATGAGGGTGGTGAGTCACTCAAACAGGTGACTCTTAGAAGAGGCCTTTGAAAGATATATAGCATGTATAGCCTACTGACAAAAGGTATTTCCTCTCTCAAGGGCACTGCTTATCATGCCAGTCAAGGAGCTGGCACTGGACAGCCAGAAGCCACAGCTCGTTCAAATTGCTATTTGCTGCGATGGAGACTCACACTGTCATTGCAAAGGTGAGAAATTAGGAGAACTAGGGCACAAAGAGGCATTCAAAGAAGCTGGGAAATGAAAATTTATGTAAACAAAGAGTCCTGTGAGTGTTCCTAGATAGGGAGGAGAGGTACCAAGAAAATACAAACACCCGTCTCTTACAAGGTAACATCCTTACCCATTTCTAGGAAAGCTCAGGCCACCCAAATTCAGCTCTCATTTCTACAGTTACCACTCCCAAACAAGCATACATCACTTCCCCTTCATCACACCCTCCACCCTCCCCACTCTCCAATGTTCATTTTAGTTCAGTGAGGTTAAGATAGCCAAGTGGAGTCAGACGAAGAGCAGAGGCTCCCCACCTGCAGAATTAACAGCATCTGGACAATGGAAGCTGGAAGCTTTGTCTGGACCAGAGGAAGAATTTCTTCCAACTTTACTTTTAGCAAGACCAAGTCTCTGAAGCCAAGAAGAGCAATCTGACGGATAGTCAATTCCTGACCCTAAAAAACACAGAACACAAAATCCAAGAGTTGATAAAGGGATGTGTGAGCATTGCACCGACACATGTATGCGCACAGACGGGAAGGGTCTGGCCTGCCCATTGCCGCTGTGGCAAAACACCCCTCAATCACTGAGGCTGAGGATTCATAGTATTATTTGGTTGCTTTCCTCTCAGGTTCTGTCTCACACAAATTCTGAAATAAGCATCACATCCCCTGAAGCACCACTAGGTCTGGAGTGAAGCCAAAAATGGGCCTGTATTTCACTAAAAGACTACATATTCAGGAAAGCCACTTGCCATCCAGTTTGGTCACAAACATTCAAAGGCCAGGCTGGATGTAGTTTGTGCTTTTGCCACTCAGAGCTGAGAAACTAGAGAAGATTTGGTGCAAATTATTCCTTAAATAATCCTACCTGTGATCTATGTTGGATTCTCTTTCTGTTCAGTTTGTGCAACTTAGACCTCGCTGATATGATAAAAATCCACAATTTAGTCCATTACAGATTTTAGGATTTAGGCTGGAACAAAGCTAGCCAGACTGCTTGAACCAAACATCATTTTAAAAAGCAACAGCTTCGATATCCACTGCAAGGCATTCCATGTCCTCACAGTTACTTTTTTTAAATCAACAACACAAGTGAGCAGGCTTAACGGGTGATATTTCTCAGCATATTTAAACACAGTCGAACTCCATTTGGCATTCTGGTGTTACCACCTTTTCCACTGCTATGCTTAACATCTGAATGACTTTCTCTTACCCCACTGCAGCTTAACAGCAGAAATTTTCCTCTCAGCCCTGCCCAGCACTCTCCAGCCTGAAAAGTTTGCCTTGTTCTTCTCAGCATGTTAATCTCTGCCCCATGGTCTGTCTGGGAATCATTTTATGATCTTCATAACACACTCAACATGGCAAATATTTAGCTGGAAGGAATTACCAGCAGTTAAACATTAATTCATAATAGGTTTAATGTCATAATTAACAGCATCATCAATATGTAAGTATAAATTAAAGCAAATAGTCTGGAGGGTAGCTTGGACATAATAAAAGCACTTTGTGGTTTTAAACCACCACAGTGTGTTTAGAAACATGGAAGTGTAGTTAAGTATCTCAGAACTGTATTTCAGCAGCTGCAAACTTTTTATTTATATCATGCAGTTTAGTCCCATTAACTTCATAACCCATTTCAAAATGCAAACATGTTTGTGTGCCAAACAAAACAAGATTTGTTATTCTTTTTTCCACATCAATAGTCACATCAACAGCTGCAACTATATAAAAGCCAGTGACCTGTTTACATAGTTCCCCTCTGTACAGCAATTTAACCAACCTGGCTGCTTAAAGGTCATATTTTTGCAACAGCTACGAGCCTCGGGTTTAAACTTAGCTGAGATAGGAAGTTACTTCTAGTTACTACCTTTGGCAACACACGCTCACACGTTCGGCTGACTTAGTTTCATTCTGAATGGGCAGTTGCTGGGATCACAGAAGAGCCCAACTAAATAATCATGCTGACATTTGCAGGAAAGGATGGGGAACCAACAACAAATTGACTTTCCCATCTACCAGAATAGCGTGCGAAGAACTGCAGCTTGATGAAAGACTTGCTAGATGAGCTCTCTTCACATGTTGTGACACACCACATAAATGGTTATATACAGTTCCCCATTTCTAGGAGAAATCCAATCTCATTACTAGGACACTGGCCTGGAATAAGAGCAATTTCTTATGCCTTGTTGCACTTGCAACTGTCTCTATAGTAGTCTAGGGCAGTTTACTCTGAGTCAAATTCTTGGATGTATTTAGACAGCTTAATCCATACATTCGTGTAGAACTCAAGGTGCCTACAAAGCTTTAAATTTGCTGTCTGTTACCTTTCAGTTCTTCATTCATAAAATGGCAATACTTGCCTAACTTTACAGCTTCTATGATATATTTTGAGTGACTTAGATACTGTTACAAGAGAAATACAGCAAAAAAATTGTGCTTTCAGAGAATCTCAACGTCTCATAGTCACACTTTCACCACTATAACCAAGTTTTACTTCCAAAAGCTGTACCCACAGTGCTGTAATTTTTGTTCAGTTTCTGATCAGAGATGTTTAAATAGCAGGGGAGTAGATTTTTCTGGTAAGTGGCAGAACTCTTAGCATCAGTGGGTATGACACACAGTTCAACTGTTTCCACAGTACACAGGCAGCTGCAGTGCAGACAAACCCCTGCCTAAATAGATTAGGTCACTCCCTCACTGTGAATTAGTTGCAAAAGGAGAGGAAGGGATGGTATTATAATTGCACAGTTTTACCTGTCAAACACCTACCTTTAAACATCTGCAGCAAGGAAAGAACAAAAATAAACACAGTAGAAAGGTTAGTGTCTGTCTTTGCAGAAGTCCTTTCTGTTTTAGGATTAGAGGAAAAGGGCAAGCTTTGAGCTTTACCTGCTGCCTTTCAAACACTACAAGGGGAAAATAATTTTAAAAGGCTCTGGAAATAATGTCTTGTGGAAGAGGCAAAAGTCAAGAGGAGGAGACTAGCATTTCCAAGAACGTCATTCTCTGCATGAGGTACATTTTTCTTTTCCTCTCATGGAACATAATTAGGCTGCTCATATAGAAACCCTGACTAAACCTACATTAAAAAATTATACAGCTCAGTACTTCTGATGGGATACTCAGCTTTCAAAATACCCAGTGTAAAAAGGTCTTACATAAAATTGCTCATTCATCTTTAAGCCATAGATTTATGTGACCCCTTATTAAAGCCTCGAAAAGCCCAACTGAGGATAGCCCAAAAGCACAAATGGGTTATAAGCCCTCCAAAGCAATTAGGGATAAGTTAAACACGTTTTCTCCCGATCTTCAGATTTGTCCCTCTGAAGACAAGTTGTCAGTGCTGCCATCTGCACCAAGAGTGCCAGCTACTTAAAAATGGAAGAACTATAAATGCCCAGACAGGTATAGTCAGGTATAGTCCAAGAGTTTCAGTGTCCAAGCTTAGCTAAGCATGGACAGAGGGTAGACAGATGGGAATAAATTGAGCCCAAAGCACTGTGCTTGTCCAGGAGATTTTACAAGTCCTTCTTACACAGTTAATGCTGACTTGGACAAAGTCTGCTTCCTCACAGATTTAGTTTAAAGGTTTTGACACTTATTCAGTCACTGGCCAAACAGTGCTGCTGGCAGAGAAGTTTCCATTTGCCATTAGCAGGCATTTCAGTTACATTGCTTTACCTGACTGAATTATAATTAAGATTACCTGGACCGGGTAGAATATTGCCTGAAGTGTAGGCAGAGTTTCTGTAAAATAGTGATCCCAGATTTCAGACAGGACATCAATGCGATCCTCACCTACAAAAACAGAGATTGGAAGCAAAGATTTTAGTGACAGGGACACTAAAATCAAATTTGATTTTCCAAATACTCTGTAATTCCCCAAATAAGAGCTACAAACCCACCCTTCACTTTCACAGTTTCTGCCCAAAATTGGCCATTGCCCAGCTAAGCTTTACCTTAGCTGGCAGAAACACAAGGCTGTGACTATAAATTGTTCTGTTGCTTATTGCAAAGAAAACAGCTCCGTGCAAAACATGAGACCAATTCCAAAAAAAGAGTGAGGTCCCTCTTCAACTGGAGGCTTTAAATCCACAGCAAAGGACTGTGCAGTCACACAGCTCACAGCACAGCCCACTAGTGGGGGAACAACCACACATTAGCAGCTGAATCTGAAAACCAGCAGATCACAGCCAACATCAACTGATGATCCAACATCATCCAACTGAGTCAGCAACTGAGTCGGGGAGACCATTTACAAGAGCCCCCTCTGGCATCCACCAACTACCAAGCAGCATTCAGGAACCTGACAAGGCACAAAGCCACTGTGCTTCTCTCAAATGTGGCACTCAGGAAGGTTCCTGAATGGAATTCACTTGTGGCCACCCCTCGTATGACTCCAACTTAAACAAAGATCCCCAAAAGTAAGTGGATGCTTAAAATGAAGGAAGACTAACTTATGCAACTTATGCAACTTATGATTCCCATGACAAGAATACAAATGTGATCAAGTTATGCTCATAGGTTTGTCTTACAAAGCTGTGTGCTCCTCAGCATTTAGGCTCAAAGCCTCTAAGTTTTTAGGAGATTTTTCCCATCCCAAAGTCCGAAGGTTTGCAATGTTTTTTCAAATTTTAGGTACATCCCTAGAAATTTCAGGTGCAAATACAGACACAGGCTTAAAAGTAAAAGTTTCTGACAACAGGATTTTCCAGGATACCTTCCATAGAGCCTTAGCTGGAGGTTACATGCAATCAAGACTCAAGGAGCAGTAATGGAAGATGGACACTCAAGACAGATTTGAAGGCTCAGCCTCAAAATGACTAAAGGCCCTTCATGAGGAACTGGAATACACATAAAATTGCAACTCAGAGGAGCCTTATCACTCTGTACCAAAGTGCTTTCCCCATCTGGGGACTTCCACATGGACTTTCAACATGCTTGCCAATGGGTTGTGCTGCTTAGGACATATCCAGAGAGCAGAGAGCCAACGGGACTAGGTCCTGCAGACATTTCACTTCTAGCAGAGAGTCCACCAAAAACCACAGAAAGGTTCAAAGGGAGTAACTGTGTCAGGTGTGACTCTGGCTTCAAAACTGGAACTGCAGGTGCACAAGAACCCACCCAACACCCCCATAACAGCTACCCATTACCAGGAACAGCCGAGTGAAAGCGAAAAAGACAACAGGAAACAAACTAATTGAATGTTTAAATTTTTTCCTCCTCTGCCTCCTCCCCAGGACTGCAATGCTTTGCTGTGTGGAGGCAGAATGAAATGTCATAGACCCCTTCTGAAGCAGAAGCAGGAATGGTTTGTTTCTTCAAGAAATCAAAAATCCTACAGGTGTTGAAAGAGATTCTGACAGAGTCTATAAAGAAAGATCATGTTAAAATAAGAGGCTGTGATTGAAAAACAGACACAGTAAAACACTGCCATGCCCTGCAACAGGAGCATTATTCTATATCTGAGTGCTGGGGTAGTAGAAATTTTCCAGGAAGACAGAGCTAACTGAGAAGCATGTACAAGAAATTGTTTTTGTTGTGACCACAAGACCTGTAACAAGCCTACACGTTATGAAAGAAAGGTGGCCATGAGTCAGCTGCAGAGATGCCAGCCTGCACGCAGGCAAGGTGTCTCCAGTATCACTTTAAACTAGGGACAGAAAAACGAAGCATTTGAAGTGGGTTTTGCTATCTGCTAGGAAACCTCATCTTACCCAAACTACTTGAGCATCTGCAAAATACTCTTGGGCAGCTCTCAGCTTATTACAGAATCAAACTCAGTTTTCCTAAAGCAGATAATGGAATAGTTTTACATGAATACAGAAACCAAGTCTATGATAAGCTGGGCAGCACTCCTTCTGAAGAGCTGGCTGTGGCAGCTCAGGTACCCGCATGGGAGAAAAAGCAGGAGTCTACCTTTATTCCTCCCTTGCAAGGCCAGTGCCAAAGGAGCACACACCAAGCAGCAGGCTGAAAACTGCTTAACTCCCCCGGGGACCAAATCCTACAGTCTGCCAGCTGGGTGAAGTCATTTGGTGAAGAACAGTGCAGAGGAATCCAGGACCAGCAATGATGTGAGATTATAAGCGTCTATTGGCATTTAATGACCCACATACAACAGACTGGTGATTAGTAAGAGATCTTCCTACAGGCTACAAAACTGGGTCAAACCAAACAGCAGCTTAGTTTTGAATAAAAACTTGCTTGCTTTGCTTGAGCAAACAGTTACTAAGTGTGACCAACTCCCCACACATTCAACAGAGCTGCTGCACCACACTAGCCTTGGTCTACAGACACTCTGCACTAGGAAGCATCTGTACCCCAGTCCTTTGAACAGAACTTTGCATCTCTTTCTTCAAGAATGTCATTCTCACCAAAGGGACTTTTTTTTTCTTTAAGTGTACACAAAGTTCAGCTCTCAAAAGCATGACAGAGTAACTAAAATTGTGTTTACGTCAAGCTGCAAATCACATTGAGAAATAAAAGGCAGAAGGCAGTTCCAAGCAGTTTTGCAACAGGATCCACATCCAGAGCAGAACAGCTTTGAGCCTAGGTTCAACTGCCACACAAAACCCACATTCCTGTTCTCATGATGAAGTCATGGTTAGTGGGAGCTTTGTGGCTCTGTGGCTATTAAAACAGCCCTCCATCCCTTCAGCTTCACAAGGGCTGCAGTGCAACCTGGCTCCCGAGGGGTTGTGTGACACCCTACTACAGCACCAGAAGGGGCTGTACAGTTTCCAGACATGCAAAACATCTTGTCTGACCGAACATCAAAGCACAACTCCCTTCCAAAACAGGTTTACTACTATACTTGCCTTCACACAGCTTGACCTTCTCCTCCATAAATAGCAAGCCTTTCGCAAGGAGCTGGTTCTGCCAAGAGAGAAGAGAGATGTGCATTTGCCTTTTCTGAGATCTATAATAAACATATAAGAATGATTTTTTTTCAGATGTTATCCAGTTAGGCATGTTGTAGTGCCTTCTTCCAGCACTGGTCTCAGTGTGAGTGCATTAACCCCCTTTTGTTCAGCTGCACGTGAGAATACAACAGACAGCAGTTGAAACACTCACCAGAAATAGGAAGGATCACAGGGAGGGAATCAAGAAAATAAAATAGTTCTTACCATAATAGTGCAGCCACATAAGCTATCCCTCAGTCAGGTGATGGAGGGGATCAAAGGGCCAAATGCTATGAAAATGTCCCACTCTCTTCTTCCTTTTTACTAGGTCATTGTTTGCTTAACTGCGGAGTAATCCAGTTCAGTTCTCTAATATCCACTTCTCTATTCCTACCTATTCTCTTTCTATGAGGCTATTTCTTTTGGTATACTGAGCAGTTGGCTTACCTCAGTGTGCAGTCCCAAACTGCAGAAGAACTGGCAGGAGTTAGTCCTTCTAGGTAAACTCAACTATCATGGACCAGACAGGTCAAGATATCAGTATGCCTGTTCACAGCTCACAACATTTAAATATATGATTAGATTTTTGTTCCCACTTCCCCAAACATAAGAACGGTGCAAAAACAACACCTATCTTCTTGACCTCCCAACTGCACTGAGTGAATCAGTTATTAAGGTTTGAGAATCCCAGAGAAAGGTGCTGCAATCACCACATAACACACTATTACTGCATCCTAAAAGGTACAGTCCTACTACAGAGATCATATTGACAGAGAATAAAGCCTTCTGTCCCTCTGAAAGAATTCAATGTCAGGGTAGCACACAATGCTCAGAGACACTTTTCAACTGGAGAATGACAACAGGAATCAGCAAGTTGGACAATATGTTCACACATTGAAAAAAAAATTGCAACATTCCAAAATGTTGCTAGCAACAAATGGAAGGTGACTGTTTTGCAAAGATTCTCTAGCCAAAATATGGGCCTTGGAGGGAAATATTAAGTTGTTGGGATCTCCATTCAGATTTTAGATTTGTTCAACAGAAATAATGGACTACACATGTCATGCTCTGGACAACAACAACAAAAAATACTTTCCAGGTAAAAAAACAATGTGAAAAAAGGAGGAAGGAAGAAAGCTGGAATGAAAAATATCATAATGCGAAAAAAAAAGTGAAACCCACTTACACTGTAGGTATTTTTCTGTCTGAACAATCAGATAGTATTGGAGTGATACTGCACTTTAATCCTTTCAAATGCTTTCAGTTTTTCAATAGAGTGTTTAATTTCTTTATTTTTCAATCTGTAGATCAAGGTAATACCTCTCATATTCTGCAGGAAAAATTTATAGCTGGTCTTTGATACTGTGTCATTTTGAACTACTTTATAGTATAAAGTACACACACGCACACATATATATATGAGAGTGTCACCTTATATTTTTTTGTTTTTCTCAAGAAATATGAATTGCTTTTCTACCTGCACTAGAACATTAGGTTTCAATTTACGTATGTTTCTACTTCCAGAGATGAGGGGTTTTTTTATTTTACAGCTATGTCAGCAGACAAAATACATAGTTGTACACAATAATGAACAGAACAGTTATATCTGTTAAATATATATGTTAGTAGTAAAGAATTTATAATGCTCCTTTGAATATATTATCAGTACTTCCATGTGCTAAGTAAATTGCATTATCTCATTTTTGAGGTTTTTTCAAAAGTTTAGGTCCCTATAGGTACTGCAGATGTTTCACTTGTCTTCTCAGATTTTCCCTTTTCCTGTGGAAGAGACTTTAAAAAAAAAAAAAACAAAACCAAAAAAACACCACCATACTTCATTTCCCTTTTCTCCATCTTAAAAATATCTGGAAATTTTACTTATCCATCTTTTCTGCTAAAGTCACAGGCTAGAAATTGATTCAATCCAAACATTAATCCTTCAGATCAAGCCAGACAGGCAAATTGTCATTAAAAAACCCTACAGGATCTGCTGACAAATCAATACAACCTAATAAATGCAGCCACAGCAGAGGTCTGTATCAGACCTTGTCTAGGTTACAAGTCTTATTTTGCTGCTGCATCCTTTCTTGCCAGAGGCAATCCAGAGGCACAGTGCTAAGAGGATAAATAAATCTATTTGTGAGCAAGGAGAGATAAAGACTCACACAAAGAAAATTCGAAGGATGCATTTATTTGGAAAAGTTTAGGTTCCTCCTTTCATCTCTTTCCAGTTACAGCTGAACTGTGAGCTTGGGGAGGGAGTTATTCCCTTCCCTCCCCAGATAAGCTTTTCCTGGTTCCCCAGGGTGAAGTTCTCACCCTGCTATTGGGATACCACATGATGTCATACACTCATTGTGGGGGGTGCAAACCTGCTCTAACTCCTGCTACGACAAAGAATGATGTGCAGAGAAACAAAGTCTCAGGTTAATGCCCCACGTGTACATGCTGTTGAGAAATTGGAGAGAGTTGTTTTGCAGAAGATAGAAGCGAGCTTGTGAAATCTCACAGGTTGAAACCCTTCTACTTTTCTCAGTGCAGAAAACCACAACAGCTCTTTCAGGTATACCACTAAGAAAAGCAGCTAAGAGAAAGCCCTAAGTAAGTTTTGAAATGCCCTAAGTTTTGAAAGACAGGCTTCAAAGCTAAAATAGTCACTTTTCATGTGTTCCTCAGCAAAGACCCTCCCACAACATGTGTGTGTGTGTGTGTGTGTGCTTGCTACTCTTTAAAGTAAGCTGTGCTGAAATTATTGGAAATCAAACAAAATTCTGAAGGTAGTCACACACCACATTATAAAACACATATGTTTGGTAATTCCTTCCTTTTTCCTGGCACAGATATTTTCCTCTTTCCCTGCCCTGTTAGAGAAATTGAGGTAAGTTTCTCCATTCATATCCAATGGAGTAATTTGAGTACCCCACCTTCTCAGAAGGTGGAAGGTGTCCCAGGCACAACAACTGGGTCTCCTCTCTCAAACCAGCAGTGCCAAACACAAATTTGTGTGAGCTGCAGTATCTCATACCTACAGCAGTCCCCACTCCCCACCCTTTCTTTTTTCTCTAAAAAGAGAGAAAATAGTGACAAAAACACAGGCATCACTTCAATCCTACGTGTAGAAGAGATTGCAAGATAAACATGAAATAACATCCCCAAATTTTTCTTCCTAAATCTGGCTTTGTTCACAACAGATTAAAAAAACCCTAGTTGAAGAGAGAAAGTGAAGCAGGGAGAGTAAGAAGAACAGCAGACCAGGCAGACCAAGTAGGCAACACTGCTACAATCTAGAGCACAAGGTGCCAGCCAGGTGTCAGCTACGGGAATATCCCACAGCCAGGCCCCTGACTCTGCACTGTGAGTCACCGCTCCAGGTGGGAGTCCTGCTTAGCCAGGGCATGGCTCTCTGCCCCATGCCACAGTTTGAGTGATTCACACATGTCTACAGAGTTAATGTGAGCAGGGCCTGAAATCATCTGTCCCTGCTGCTGCTGCCACCCGGGACCAGGTCCTCTGCTCGATAACAGTGAGGAGCTCCCGGGTGACCCCATCCACGATAAGGAAGCTGGGCAGTTGCTATGGAGTACCTGGAGCTGCTCCATGAAAACTCAGTCTTAGAAAGTGCCAGATGAAGCAGAAATAATTAGCAGACCTGCACGAACAGAGGTTCCCAGCCAGTCAGGAGAGAAATACAATAATAAAGACCTGCTTGACCCAAAAGAGTATTGCAGACATAGGGCTGAGCTATGCAAATCACACAGGTGTGCATTCTCTTTCTTGTGCAGCAGCTGAGCTGCTGCAGCCTCTGGCAGCAGGCATGAGACAGCACTCATCCAAAGAAGAGCTAGTGTTGCCTATACTCAGAACTAACCTTCGCTCCAATTACCTCTACAACTATTTCCTTGCCTTGCTGTGAGACAGGTAGACATAGAAACCTGCTATCAGGAAAAGATACATCACACACACCAGATTTTTCCCTTTGACTGAGCAGACACATGGTATCTCCAGCTGTTCGCTAGGCTTTACAAAGCAGTCTTTCAAAGGAGAGAGCAAGCATCACGAGAGATGCTGGAGTCATCCCTCCAGGCTGAAGTCCCAGAAAAGCATGCAGCAGGGACCTAAGCAAAAGCTTTATGGTGCCACAGTAGAGGGAGGAGTGCATGTTTCCCCCTCTCACTGTAGCCACCTTGCACAGCCCGCAAACCTACAGCTAGAGAGACTGAGCACAGGATGGTTCACCAGTACCACTTCTAACTGCCCCAAAGGGAGAAGAAAAATCAGTTTTGGCTCGGATCCAGGCTTGCCGTGTCACTAACACTGCTTACTGTTCAGCTATCCATTATCATCTTGCTATTTTGACTTTGCACGATACCCCACAAAGTGTGTGCTCGCATGTTGCAGTTTCTGTGGCTTCGCATACAAAGAGAAAGCCAGGTCTAATTCTGAGTCACGACTTGCCGCCTCCAGTGGCTCTCCATTGCAGCAGGCTGGAAATTATATAACAGCTTGCTTCTGGTTTTAAGACAAAGCTCTCACTGGATGAAATAACGAAATACAGTCCACTCGCCATTCCTCAGCTACCATCTCTGCCAGGGAAGGAAGTGGACGTAGGATGAAGAGGCATCAGCTCTGGGCATTTGACTTTCTGCATTTGCAGCCTGTGTGTTCTGGGAGAGGATACAGTGGGATACAGGGAAGGGATCAGGTCTCTCCGCCTTGGGAGGAGACAGTCTGGATTTAATATGCATAAATGCATTTTCTTTTCCCCCTCCCCGTGAGTTTCAAGATTAACAAATCCTCAGAGAGTGAAAAGAAACAGTTCATCCTTTCCAAAGGTTTTGTTTCAGGGTGTTTGCAGAATCAGGCTGATAATGCATCAATTTTTCAATACTCACTAGTTTTATATTTTAAAAATTTTCTCCACAAACAGAAGGGTCAGAGAGCAGGAAAATGAAGGGAGCTTATCTTGTCCAGCTGCACCAGAAAAGTCCCAATCACCAATACACCCTGTTCCTTCAAAGCCCAGCCTCTTATCTTCCATGGTCATAGGATTTCTCCATGTTGTTGTTCAGCTGACCACCAGCAAAATAACCCAGCAGTGAGAGCAAATGGTGACCTACTGGGTTACTGAACAGAGAGGTGAGTGCAAAGTGTCCCTTTCCAGCAGCAGGAAACTGTTGAATCAGTTAATGGGCAAAGTCAGTACTGAAACACCTGGAGCACAAAGCCCTGCTTCAAGGCAGATCTGCAGCAAATACTGCAAATCCCAACTATTTAGCACTTACACTCAGACTCCTATCCAAGGAGATCAATTGTATATATAGTAGGATTGCTAAAGTAGCAGATCTATAAACACAACTCTCCTTCAGAATGAAACATCTGAGTTTGCATTGAAACCCTTACAGGAATTATATTTCTCTTTCAAAGACAACACTAACTCTGGTATGATAATGGTTTGGTAGCAGAAAGAGACTTTTAGCAATCTCAGGAGCTAAAAACTGTTAATTTGCACAAGTGTTGACGAAAAGGACTTGTGAGTAATCAAATCAAGTTGATCTCAAAGGTAGCTTTGTCTCACTATAAAAGCTATGTTCCATTTTAGTATTGTATATTCAGTGGTTAGAAAAAATGTGCATGTATGAGTTTAGGAACTATACATAATGTAAAATCACAAACTCTCACAGCAAATGTGATTTTAAACATTATCTTAGTGGCTCCTGTTATAAGTGCTGTGGCATAGGAAATGGAAAACATTTAAATCAGTTTATCACATCTAAATATTACATGATTCAGTTCATTGCTCTGATTGCTGCTAGGATGTTTAAAACTGCCTGGCTAAACAGATAGCATAACCTTCAGGGTCCATTCCAATCTAAGAGGACAGAAAACTTGGTTCTTGGGATAGCTTTCAGTGGGCTTTTCACTGCCAAAAGACTCCACTCCCCATACTGGTGACCCACTCCCAGCACCTCCCCCATGTCAGAGGTGAGGACCACAACACGTCAAAGGAAGTATCTGAAAACTTTATTTTTTTCTTTCAAGGTTACTTTTCAGCCAAATCAGCAGCTTGATTCAACTCCGCTCATTTTGGTGGCGCAGTATTGCTGTAAATCCGCTGGCATCAGCAGTGAAACAGAACCCACAGACAAATGAAATAATGTTGTCAGCCCTTCTTTGGCACATAAACGTTCCTTATCCACTTCATGGCCCTAGGATTTTTGAGGAAAGACATTCAAAAGGGAGGGACAGCTTTTATCAATGCCATGTGCTGTTAGTCTAGAATCAGAAATAAGTCTGCATCTTACCTCAGAGAGGGAAAAAAAAAATCTCATTTCCAACAATAGCCTTTATCTCACAGTTTGTCTCATGGCTTGCCTGCACTTAGAGTTTTACTTCAAGCTAAGTCAGATGGATGCCAAGTTATGCCTTGTAACATAGAGCAAAAATAACCCAGAAATTAAATTTGAGTAGCAGTGGCTGCTGCCAGACCCCTCTCGGGCTCTAGGAAAACGTCCTGCCACGCGACACCAGCAGCCGCCTCTTTGCAGTAAACAACTTGTGCAGAGAGGGTCTGAGGAAGTGGAACATAACTACCTCTGGGGCAGGAGTTTGCTTCTCACTTGCTGGCACAGCAGGGGGATTTTTTTAAGTCTTGTAATCTAATAAATCATGTAATCTGATAGGAAACAACACTAGTCTTCTTTTTCCTCCTTTGAGCTGTTAGCACGGTACAAAGCAGCATCAGCCGCTTCAGAAAGTACTGAAATTTTCTGTCTCTCTCTTACTCAAAGGGAAAAAAACCCCTCTTGTTTCCAGCAGTGTCTTTTGTTTTTATGTACTCTACACTGAATAAATTAAAACACTGAAAGCCATCAGTGCTTTCCCAAAATCATCCAACAGGCTTTCATGTGGTTACGTGTCTGTCTATCTGGACAGTATCAGTAAAAGGCAACAACACTTACATTTGTGATTTTTCAAGTCTTCCCTCATCCTTCATATTTTGCTTTTTCAGAAGTTGCATTTATATTTGCGGGACTAAAAAGCAAAAAGTACCCAGGTTGATTTCCTGCTGATAGAAACTTCCTTCTCTGTGCCCCCTCCTGCCTCCAGGCAGTTGTTACCATTTCTGTTCCCCTTTGCTGGCCCCTATCGCAGAAAACCTAATTCTGAATTTTCTGTTCTAGAGAAAAGGTATCCCATCTTCTTAAAAAAATTCAAGTGAATTCTTTCTTGACCTTGGCAGACTACCAACAGCCTTTCCGAAGTGCAAAGCAAGATTTTCTTTCATTTTGCACATACATCCCTAGATATGGTTACTCCCAAGGCTACATGGCCTGCATGTAAAAAGTCCAATACCTCCATCAGCTTGTGTAGGAAAACAAAAATGAAATGTGTAGGCTACATGCATGTAAAGAGGTGTCCTAATTTTTTTATAGGCTAAAAAGCTGGAGAGAGCAAACCTCAAAATAAAGCAAGGAAATCATGCAGTACCTGAAAGTAATCCGTGATGAAGGATCCAAGTTCGCTCTTCAGCAGCCGTCTGTAGACAGAAGGAATGCAGCCATGAAGTAGCAGCCGTTGCTGGTCATTTCTTACAGGTATATCTACACTTTACTACCAGTAATACCAAAGACGTGAGTATTTGTGAACGTGTAGTTTTGGCCACAGTTGGATTTCTTTTACCGTTAGATATCTATTTTGCAAGTGCCCACAAGGACTACTGTCAAATTTTAAAGGAATGAAAGAGTTTCTCTGAAGTCTACATGCATCTAGAACAAGCAAAAAAAAACCACCAAAAACATTTACCCCCTTGAATGAACAGAAAGTTCGGGAAACAATTTAAAGTTATTTAGATTGAAATCCATATTTTTTCCTGCTTTTTTTTTTTAAACAAAGACGTCGTTCATATTACTTAAGATAGTATATCTCCCTAATGTTGTGCTTCCTTTTCTCTTGGAAATAGAAGGTGGGAGGATAAGGAGAGGAGAAATCAAGCAGAAGCTGCAGCTTTCCCTGGCTATCACATTTCAAAAAATAACAGAGAAGATATATTTTTCAGGAAAGAGTTTCTAGAAATATAATAAGAGGTGTTTTAAATACATGTGGGCAGAAACCATTCTAAAGAAGTCTTTATAACTGAAAGTGTTGGCTTTTAAATCAAGCTGTGATAAAAGTTTTAAATTCTAATACATACTTGTATTTCAAAACACCAGTAAAAAAATCAGGATTGTCTTACATCAGAAGAAGCATCAAAATACAACTTACAAAGTTAAGTACGTTTGCACTTTCAGCTTTCAGTGACTGAACATAAATCCTGTAGCAGTAAATTCTGCCTAAAACTTAAAAGTCATCCAACACTTTCCATTGCCAAATATTATGGAGTCTCCTCTTAATCATGGCCTCCTGCTTCCTGAAATTCCATCTTGCAGTGGCATTTCTTACATTTCTTCTTGCTGTTACAACTGACTTTCAGAGCAGAAAAAAAAAAAAAAAAAAAAAAGCCAGTGACACCATATCAAATCACAACAAGATAAAAACATGGTGTCAGCAATCCAGAGCAAAATGTTACCACCTGCTCACCTCCTGGTCCTGTCATTACTGTCCTCCTTCAAAACTCTCCTGTGTTTCCCACTGTCAAATGATGAAGCACTGCACAGAATCTGAGAGTCTCTTATTGCATTTGTTAACTACAACCAAGGAGCTGAATGGATAACTACAATAAAGGAAAATGCACTAGCTCGACCTAATGGCACACAAAAGCTGGATGTCTGACAAGTCTGGCTTTTGGCCCAGTGTCAAGCTGGAGATTCACCTCGCACACACAGAGTTAACACTGTGTTGGGAGCTACCTCAAGAACCGCAGCTGTGAGGCTGCAGGTGTTTATACAAACATAAATGCAGATGCACGTCCTTCGCACCTTAGATGGACATTAATGAGCTACTTGAATGTTAAATGGCCTATTTAAAGAATGACATTTGGAGATGTAGCCAATGCTCAGGGCACCTGCAGGATCATTACTCATGTATGTCAAGGTGAGTGCTTCCAAGTAGTGCTTAGGAGTGCGTGTCTGTGGAGGAGGGCATTTCCCCTTCCACCATCAGCACTGCTTTCAAAGGATACACAACTCACAAAGAATTTCCTGTTCTTTGCCTGACTCTCAACAGCCTAGATTCACTTCAGTAACCAACACGAAGCATGGTTCAGCCACTGGGGCCAAGCCCAGACCACACAGCACTTCTGCCCTTTGTACTGCCTCCCTGCAAGGTTGGGAAGGAGCACCTGCACACACTGTGGGGGTACAGCAGGATGCAGCCACTGCCACGGGCAACAGCTGGGCAGGCAAGTCACAAAGCCCAAACCCAGCCCCCAGGTCTGCTATCAGGCTGTGGGTTAAGGTATTTCCCAAGCCTTATTACATTTGTTTTTATTTTCACATCCAGAAATAGTCATCCCATGGAGAAACAAGACTGCTCCAAGCACTTAAACCTAACTTGAGGACTTCTGACCCGAACACACTAAAATACCATTAAAGTATGAAACGCTGCCCTTGCTCAACTCTCAGAAGGAATTGAACTTTTCTGGTTTGGGACCAGACCAAGTCGGACAGAGTCTCCTGTACTGACAGCTGCATTTATTTTCAAAGTAGGGAAAGGGGTAGTTTAGAGTGCTGCTCAGTACACGCTTAGCTCAAATTGCCATTTGAATCTTGGAGTTCAGAAAAAATGCAATAAGGGTGGGTGGAAGGCATACAAAAGGAGGAGAGAAACAGCGCTCTTGATGAATGAATATGAATGTAGTCATAAAGAGAGGAGATGAACTTACATCCATGAGCCCTGACAATACTCCTAGCAGCACTTGGAACCAAGGCAAGAATAAATTGTTCTTTATCTACTCTACAGTCCTATCTATTGCTAATCAAACTTTCCAACTAATCAGAATGAAACCACAGATAATCATGAAACCTACTTTTAAAAGAAAATGATACTTTTAACCATCATTAGCATCAGTGCCAGAAAACGTTTGGTATGGTTTTAGTTTTTTTACCTTAAGGTTCATATTTTCAGATCTTGCTGTGCAATTATCATGTGAAGATTAAGCTTTTAAATGAAATGCTGAGGTTTGCTTTAAACACTCCCCCGTTCTAAGAAGCTTGGGTTTAGAAAAGAGATGTTACTATCTTCACAATTTCCATGATAAAAATGTGTAAAAATATCCAGAAGAGGCGTAGTCCCCAGGAAGGGACAAAATCCTTACAATTCAAGTCAATAAACAAGCTGTCCTTGTTAAAGCTACATATCCATGCAAGTCACAGAAACATTATGCAAGTACTCCATGCCATTCACTTTACCCAGTAGCAAGAAAGAAGCAAGTTAGCCTGAAACTCCAACGCTGTGCTTAAGTTTGCTTTGACCCCCCTGCTCCTCCCACCAATATCCTCTGAGTGTGGTTCTGTGAGGGAACAAACCCAACCAAACACCAAACACCAAACAAGCAGGAACAAAGATCCCTTTTCACGCATTTCAGCAACCTACCTGATATTTTCATTGAGGGTGTAAAGTTCATTGTTTTGCAAGCCTCCTCCTTTGAAGACATTTATCACTGCTGTTTGAACACTGTTAAAAAAGAAATGAGACAATACAACATCCTTTAATAACAGCCAGCAGTCTGATTTAACACAGAGCACAATGTGAGCTACAACACCAAAAGCAAAGTGGTTATAACCAGGTGGAGAAGTTAATTGCCCTTAAATGCTTCCACTCTTTCTCACCTTGAAATCATCACTCTTATTTACCTTCATCTGTTCTGGGAGGCAGAGCAGAACCAACCTCTAGTTCTGTCTAGTGTAAGCAAGAGAAAGTCATTAAAGGGACACTGTTCGTGCTGCACGTTAATTGCTGTGAGGAGACACAAATTTTTGGTAATATCTGCCAAACACATCACATTGTGTTATGCAGTGATGCTAGCAGGAACCACCCAATCTGCAGCATCTGACAAGACCCTGGCAGCACTGGAAGACATTCTGCAGTGAGCATTACCTCAGTCACACCCAAGCTTAAGCCTTGTTAATGCCTGTAAGAAGCTGTTGAGTATCTTCTAATTCATACCTCTCTCACCAGCACAGAGGAAGTCATAAAGTAACAGCATACAAGATGGTTTAGCAGGTCTAAAGGCTTGCCATGGCTAATAAGAGCAGGTGTAATTCCCTTAGTGGACATTCCCTTCTGTGGGCCAGTGCTTCCCGGATCTCAGCTCACCATCGTGGCACAAAACTGCAGTGGTTCTGCCAGGCTACTTTTGTGCAACATTGGTCAGCTGAGCTGGGTCAGCACGACAGAGAGGTCTGCAGAGCACAGAGCAGGTGCCAGGTGGCAGAAGGTGAGAACAACCACTTTTGGTATCAGCAGACCATTAGATCAGATCAGGACACAGGACATGTCACTCTTCACCCTTCTCATTGTTTTCTCAGTTGCCATTGCTTCATGACACGCACTGCAGACAGGATTTGATTGTCAGTAGGAAATGCTGGTAGAAGCCACAAGCTTAGTTGTTTTCAGAGGAACTTGACTGTGATAAAACCTTCATATAATGTAAAAAAATGTCTCTGAGAATTAAAAAACTGACATTTACTAGAGTACAAGGAATATGTTTTCCTAAATGGTTCTTAAAAAATGCAAATGTAAACAAAAAACAATTTTTCTTTACTTCAAGACAGTACCACTGAACCAACTAAAACCAACTGAACACTACTAGCTCTAAATTTTTCAATTCCATGGATGCTTTCAATACCAGCAATATTTGGGCATGCCAAAAATTCGTGCATGGTTATAAACAGATGAGATTAGCTATAAATGGTGTGAAGCGCAAAGATAAGACACACATGGCCCTTACTGCGGACCTGCTGCAGAGTAAGAGCTCAGCCCAGGTAGATCCTGCTCACCTGTTCCAGGCAGAGTTGGAGCTGAGCTGCATAGCCTGCCGGGCTGCCTGGAACCGAGGCAAATCACTGAGGACAGGGGAGCTCATGAAGCGAGGTCGGGGCCTTCTAAATGAACCCATCTTGGGGAACTGGAGAGCAAAGGATGGAGCTATGGTGAACCCTCCTTTCATAGGGTCAGGTGGAGTGCAGCAGGACCATCAGAAAGTCTCTTCTCTTGAAGATCCAAGCACCAATCTCAGCAATGTCAATGAAACTTCAAATCCAAGGACTCAGTCAACAGCAAAAGCAAAGGCCAGCAGTTCCCCACAGTGTCAGGTTGTGACATGGGCATGCATTGCATTATGATGAAGGAACAGAAGCAGTCCTGCAACGCAAAAAGAAAGTAAAATAGTAAGGCAGAGAAGAGAGGAATGAAAATATCTTGTGCCATTAACAGCAAGTTTGGACAAATCTTCCAGAATTCTTTAGCATTCCCATTTCCCATCTTGCTCCTTAAATAACGACCCAACACAACCAGTCAGAAATACAAGCATGGTTTCTCTTGATTTCAATTTGCAGACATACAAGAACAGAGATGCCTAAACTCTTCTGACAGAGACACTTTATAAATACCTTTAAATATTAGAGTTAGCCATTCGGCCTGTATATAAAATAGTAGTAACTGTAGAAAGAGAAAACTATTTCACTGGAAAAGAACAAAAGATAAACAGTGGAAGAAAAGATGAACAAACACAATGCTTTTTTTTTGAGAAGTGTTGCGCAAAGGAATAAACCCACTTGTTATCAGTTCACTACAAAAGGATACAATGGAGAGCTTTTGCAAATGGGTTCTGACAACCAGATATTTTGAGAGTAAGCATGACTTTTATGTCTGTGTTTTTTCTACAGCATGAGAAGTAATTGCTAGGCCAATTACAAAATGCCTGTATTTTCCACTCTGATCATCATCTTCACGTAGATGAATACGTAGCCCCAAGTAAACCACAGAAATAGAAGAAGTGATCTTGGATAGAAACCACAAAAAAACTTTGGCAAAGCTTCTGTACTTTGAAATCTTCCTACTTCAGATTATTACAAGCTGTAGTTGTAGTTGGCAATTTGGAGAATGAGTTGTGGGAGAGAGGAGAGGAAAAAACAAACAAAAAAACAACAACAAAAAAAAAGTTGAGTAACTGAACTGCATGTGAAAGATATAAGGGAAAATCTTCCCATTCCTGCTACACCTTCAGCATTAGGCAAAAAAAGAGATGATCAGGCAAATAAATGTTGTGTATCTGCAGTGTTTCTAACTTGACTAGCATTCAGGTCCATGAAACTCTTCCACTGCCCAAACTATAATTAACTCATACATATATGAGAACAGTTTTCTTCCCACCCAGCCAGCCCCATTTCACACTGAGCTCACTTCGCTACCCCACTTGTGAGATTGCATGGCATTCTCAGATTCTGGTCAACCACCATGAAGCCAGCTCAAGGCCCTTGCTGTGCCACAGACACCACATGCCCTGCCAACAAGGAAGTTAAAGGAGAAAACACCAAGAAAAAGTTTCATTTTTAGGCACTGGAACATGTGGTACTATCATTCTTGGTGCTGTTCAAGAAATAAATATGGTTGTTATTCCCTCACTAGCTAAATACAGCTTTCAGAGATCTCTGTGGAACTGGAACATGACTACAAGTGCAACTTTTTCTGTCTTCAGACAACTCCTGGCTGTCTTCAGAGATGACAAAGCCCAGACAGTCTTTCGTGAAACAAGCTTAGCCCTAACTGTTGTTGCTTGAAAGGGCAGCAATCTGTTGATTCTATGGCTGCTCTGTTCCAATTACAAAACAAAACAAACAAAAAACAAACAAACAAACAAAAACCTAGAACTTTCAGAAATTAAGAATAAATGTAAACTAGTACAACCAAATCATCAGGATCTTCTGTGTGCATTTTTAAGCAACAATTCATTTGACATTGCCCACACATTTTCAATCTGCCAGCAATTTCTCTATTGACAACAGTAACCACCTCAGAAATCACTAGAGGGAAAAAAGCTACAGCACCTTGGAGAGCTGAGTGAAGGCTCTTTTGACAACAGACCAAAAGGTGTCCATGAGGCAAAGTGCTGTTTTTGTTACCAAACAAGAGCTTGTGCCACTGTTTGTCATCTACAAGTCCCAAAGCTGACAGCACGAGGAACTGAATGAGTGACAACTCATTTCTCCCAGCAGCACTGTCAAATTTGTCATTTAACAATCTTTACACATAGAAACATTGAATGGTTTGGGTTGGAGGAGACCTTAAATATCCTCTGGTCCCAATCCCCCTGGCATGGGCAGGGACACCTTCCACTTTCAGAGCTATAAAATGCAGTATAAATGTTACTTCAGATCATTTGTAGGCATTTAACAGGTCTAGAAAGCAGTGGTTAAGATGTGCTAGCCCACAGGCCTTGTCCTGTCACTATTCCAGGTGCCATAAGCGCATACAAGCATCTTCCTCCCCAGTAGTGAAATGATTTTTTAAAGATACATTTATATTTGAGTTATGTTAAGTTGCAACGGGAAAGCTTAAATTCAGAAATGTAAATAAGTAGAACAACCTCTGTGCCTTAATATAAATAAAGTCAAATTTGTGTAGAAAATTCTTTGGCCCATTCTGTGCAAGCTCTAAAACACAATCAGGAAGGTTTCTCCTAAGCTGTAGGTTTACAAGACGAATTCCACACAGCAGAACCACGGCATTACACTAAGCCCCACAATGAATTTCCTGAACGCTTCTTACCTAGGAAATGTGCTTAATCTCATGGAAACATACATGTCATTTTCCCTAACATCTGTTAAAGTCACCAGGACAGATAATAACTAACTTTTGTCTGAGAAGAGCAGATAAGATACCCCTCTTCCCCCTTCCTCCCCTAACCAGCCCGCAATGCCATATTACAGTCAAATCAAGCTTCCTTTAGGACCTCTTTAGGAATTTCAGACAAGATCTTCAGCTTTAGGACCTGGTTCAGAGTTTTATTTTCATTTCTTCAGGACTCAAAGATACAAATCTCTCCTACCTTATCTAAAACCAAATCTAAATCTTATCTAACTACTAAATGGCAGGCACCCCAAACTGTTACTTTGAAGGCAGGCTGACCACCAAATGGTATCCAAACATAACTGGTCCTCCTGTTATCAAACTGGAACTGCCAAAGTCTGTGAGAAAGACCACCCTCTCCCCATGCCCACAGCCGATTTAAACTATTTTCGGCGTTTCATAAAGCTAAAAGTAACGGAGCATTTATTTAAAAAACAGACTTTTGGCACATGTACTTTGCAGATACAGAGAACCCAAAGGTACAGCAAAGCACCCAATCAAATGCTTCCATCATACCAGACTGTCCTTTCACAGCAACTAGTTTTCACTGAAAGTTTTCCCCAAAGCAAAACAGACTTTTAAATAATGCTTCATTTTCACAGGGAGGTTGCAGTAGCAGTTTGTTGGCAATGTCTATGGTGTGCATTCTGCAGTGTGCAATTTTTTGGCTTTTACTGGGAGAAACTGCCTCTGTGGCGAGAAAGGCATTAACATAGTTATAGGTTAGTAAGAAGCCCTCATGGTATTCAGGCTATTTTAGCTATTGAGAATGAACAGTATTTAGCAAAATGCTGAGTACAGCAAGGAACAATTTTCCTTTTCATTTTGCTGTGAAAACTCTCATAGAATTATGCAGACATGCTCAGCAACACTGTTCTCTTGGAGGCTTTCAGTCCAAACTCCTTCACATCTGTAATCTGCTCTTGCTAAGATTAAAGTGGTTTAGAAGACTACAAAATAAAACCTACTTCTAATAATCACAGTTGTATTATCAACCACAGAACTAGAAAAAACTTTCCAGAGAAGCAATTAGTTTTCCCCTTTTACACAGAATGATGGCAGACACCAGAATCCAGCACGTTCTAGCCACCAAGCAACACTCTCACATTGATTATAAAAGACATAAAGACTTGGAAACTGAAGTGCAGCGTCTTCATCAAACATACGGCCACACCAAGATAATCTTTCACTGCCATATGCTCCAGCTGCTGGGATAATTCTTTAAATGGCATCAGGGGATTTCAAACTGTTTGCCAGCTGATATATCCTAAACCATACCCCGCTCTCCTTATCTCACTAATAACCCTGCACATCTTTTTCGGCAAGACACTGGTTATGAGTGAGTCAAAGAGGTAGGTATTACTCTTCCTTCCCTTCTAGCTGTCTTACCCCCAGTCTTTTTTTTCTCTTATCCTTGATTATCATCTCAATCCAGCTACAAAAATCCTTTAGATGTCTAACAAGGCAGATATGTCATCTGTGTAAAACTCAGGTCTTCAAGGGAGCAAACTCTTCAAAGATGGAAGTCAGTGTTCCCAACTGAGGGAGCACAATAGGATGATGAGTCAATCTCACAACAACGTAATTTCATCCACTTGTAATTCATCACATCTGAGTAAACACTTCTAGGATTAATCTCAGTCTTTAAAGAGAACATTCAAGAATGAAGACAAATCCTTTTCCAGCACACATGGATACAGACATTTATAAAAACATTACAGTCATAAAGCTAGGAAATTTTTATCATTTATCTTCTGTTAGCCATGAAAAACAACAGAGAAATCATTATAAAATTATTTCATGAATAGACCTTTCCCACCCAACAGACCATAATATTTATAACTGTCTGCAAGAAAAGCTAGATCAGGTGCTATACCTACTTTGATCTCTCTCTGCTAAAGAAAAAATAATGCAAAGAAAAATCTGGCAGCAGTTCCTCCAAATTATGAATCTTCTTGATAATCTTGGGCCAAACAAGCAAAAGGCCCATGGTAACTGAGATTTAACAAAAGAACAGACCTTTTAAAATTCTCTGATATCTTCCCTGCAAGACTCAGAGCAACACCTGATAATGGAAGTGACAGGGCAGTAACAACAAAAACTGGATTTGCTTCTTAGAGGAAAACTTTCACCAGCACTACTTCACAAAAAATTCACACCAAAAAGGTGCAAGTCAAAAAGTAACTTTAAAACAGTTGGCAAGGGAGGGAAAGGAATAGTGGAGAATAAAATAAAGCAATAGAGAATGACAGGTTATTCAGATATAACTGATGTTTTGCCATTTAATTTTTTCAGTCTTAAACCAGCCCCTTCATGAAGAAAAGTATCCACTTGCTTATATTTATCTCTTTTATATAATTTGTGCAACTGTTACATCAATGACTCATAACTATAAAAGACACAAATTGGGTACTGAAACATGCATCTGAAATTTTTTTAATGATTCTGAGTGTGGAAAATGCATAATCTTTAGAAAAATGCTCCACTGTACTAGGCCCACAGATCCATAATGAGTAATTTCATCCTGCCTCAGACACAAAAAGTATGCAGAGAACTAACTAGATTCTTGTTAGCTGATTCTCCTTCCAGCCCAGTAAGTCCTCAACAAAGCGTGTGATTGGCAAAATTCTTGATTTGAGTTCAACTGACAAGATCTGAAAACACTATTTTTGACAAAAACCCCTCGTTTATTTGCTATGCAGCCATACTGAAAAGTGGAAAACCAGCCCACAACCTATAACTTGAAGTCTTCTAGGTCATCACAATTACACATGCACATGTGTGAATTTCATTTGTATTCTAACACAGACAGAATTTGCCACTGTTAAATTAACAACATATTCAGTTCCTCTTATAGCTCCCAATTGCTCAGTTTCTTAAAATTGAATAAGGTCTACTTTTCAGAAGGAGACAAGATGATAAAACTGAGATTTTTTTTTTGTTAACCAACAAAGGTTCTTTCTGGTTAACACTGATCACAAGCTGTATCTTAGATATATCTCAGAAGATATATCTTTTGAATGCAAGAGGGTAACAAATTTTGGAGGCAGTCTAGGGCCCAGTCTCAAGGCATGACCTCATCCTTTCATGCCTTCACACCTTCAGCTATCTGACTCATGAAAATTTTACTGCTTAATCCACAGCCTATCAAAACCAATAGGAATCTAAATATTGGTCTTAACACGGTTTGAATCAAGTCCTGAAACACCATGAAAAGTGGTGGCACTTTGTCTTGGGAGCAGTCCCTCACATAAGGAAAAGTATATCTTCAGGTGGGCTCATGCTGGCACCAGGAGCACAGCCCATGCTAACAGACGTTCCCAGTTCAGGAAGATAAAGAGAAGAGTGCAAAACCAGCCTTTGGGTCTGTTAATCTCGTTAACAGAATTGATTCTAGTTGCAAACTTCAAAAACAGCTTCTTCCACCCATGAATTAGTGCCACTTGTTTCTGAAATCCCCAAAATCAGCCCAGAAATTTTGCAAGGGGAAACTCCAGTGAAGCTGTTATCAGGAATCACAGGCCATAGATAGGCTAAGAGGCCATGCCCCTACTCCCCAGCACAAGGGCAGGATCCAGATGGGAAGTAGGTCAGCGCTCCACCTGCACTTCATTTGTCTGTGCCTCAGATGCTGTCCCCTAGGGGAATGCAAGGTGATTCCTCAAGCTCTCTGTGCAGGTTACATGCAAGATGGAAAATGCAGGACTTCAGCCAGCCAAAGCACATTATCTGCAACCTCATCACACACCTCCTGACAGCCCCTAGGTGGCCCCAGCTTGTGCTGCCAGGGTTGCCTGACTGCCTGCCCCACATCTCCAGCCTGCCCTCCCCACCCTGCACCATGGGAAGGCCCTGAGGGATCCCAGGCAGGCTGAGCCACAGGCAGATGGGCCACTCAGTCCTGCCAAACACTTCTTTCCTCAACAGCTCTTGAAGGTATACTAATAAGAGTAAAAATAATTACCTCAATTTTCTGGCTGAGGAAACGAAGATGCTAAGCCAGCAAAGCAACTTAGCCTGGTCTTCCACATTGCAAGCCAGGATCCTATTCATCAAACAAAAATATCCCTCTAAGGTCCTTTAATGAAGCTTTCAAATTACTCCACGGAATATGAGAGAAAAAAAAGATTAATCTGATCTTCCTCTCCTTTTCTAAGCTGGCTCAATACCAAAAGGTGTCAATTTATTATTATTATTATTGTTGTTGTTGTTGTTATTGTTATTATTTTGCTAGGCTGCACCACCACAAAGGCAGCAACTTGGTGCCCCATAAATAGTGCAAGGGTGTTCTACTGGCCTCTCCTATCTTTAATTAAACTTCATAGATTTTAACTATAGATCTTATATAAGTGAAAGTAGTGATATCAATAGATACAGGAAAACAGTCCTCTTGATGCCAAGTGTTCACACTCTGGTATGCAACCAAATATCCAACAATTTCACTGCTACATTTTGACTACCCAAAACAAGATCTCACCTTCCTTATCTTTCAGGTACACACTCATCTCCACAATAGGGACCCCAGCATTCCTGTCTTCCTCCCCCATCTTTTGCATATTCCCTCTTCAGATTTGACCCACACCATGCCTTTATTCATAATACATCTCAAACAAATTTACAAACAGATCTAAATTGGCTTTGAAAACAAAGCCATGTAACTTTTATAAAGAAATTCAATGGTATCCACTCAGTTATGCTCTGAGTTTCTGATGTTAAAGCAAACCTGAAACTCGAAGTGAAACTCTGCTTTGAGTGAGAGGAAATATATAATGAGGGGGAAAAACCTTTGTGCATATCCCACCATGATCTGAGAACTGTCTCTGTGACTGAAAGACTCCTCCAATCCCTTTGGATTTTACAGCCAGATCACAGTAAGACTGCTACTTCACATCTATATACATGATAGTACAATTACACATCAAAAGATGTAAGAAATCAGTAACAGCACAGAAAGAGCCAATTCAATGTGAACTAAAGAGATCCGGTCATAGAAAAGAACACACAGAAAAATAAATAACTTGTAAAATAGGAGTAGCATCTAAGACAACAGTTATTTTATTTTCTACCATAGATTTTCTGTGTTATTTCAAAAATATTTTTTAATTGTTAGGACTCACATCATTCAAAAATAAAGAAAATTGTTATGGCTATTAACAGGCACAGAATTTTTGAAAAACACTCTGATATGCTTGGGTGGAGAATAAGAGAACACCTCATTAGAATCACTGACCAGTATGAAGGTAGAGACAAATGTGAATTAGATGCACTAACAGTTGATTTAATCTGGTTGAAATAAATTGAATTGCCTGAATAAGCAACTACCACATCAAAAATGCAGCTATGAAAAGCAAGAAGCAAAAATGGAGCAATTGTTCAGAATTATAAAACCGACGTACTGATTTCAGAAAGAAAAAATAGACCTCTTTGGTAAAGTAAGAACCCAATCCAATAGAGAGGAGGGGTGAATAAGCAGGGGGAAATAGGAGATCTACCACCATTTTTTGATTAACTGGAAGCATTAAGGTATTTTAGGCTTTCCATAAAGTTGTATCCATGACAGCTGCAGTAACAATCCTTTCAAAATAGAACACTGAAGTGCTGCCCTAATCCACAGCAGCTAGAACAGATCATATTAGCTAGATCATGTTATTCCCAGATCTATTAGTCTTAAACTTGCTTGATTACCAGATGATTTTTAATCAATACAGCTAAATGGGAACAAGCATGAAAACATGAAAAAAAGGTGATACACACATAAATCATTATTTCCTTCCACCGGCAGGAACAGTGTTTAATAGCACTACTAAGTGCATCCCTACTGGAGAAAAACAGGCCAGGAATGTATCACCTGAGTGACACAAATATTGAGTAAGTTGTCAAATTCTTTCTGTAGAAAAGGCCTTTGGACTGAATGAACAAATATGTTTTCAAACTCTGAAAGTAACAGCAACACACTGCCTTCTGAATTTCACCCATGCAGGAAGTGATAACTCCACAAAACAGCCATTCTTTCAGCATGGGCTCTAAATATGTTTCCACAAAGCTCAGAGAAACTTTATCCTTTTAGACCACTTCTTCCCTGGTCAAATGCAGTGAAATTCCCAAAAAAATTCATAAAAGTACAACAGGGGAACAAACAAGCCACAGGCACGCTTTCTGAAAGTGATCACACTCACAGTTGCAGTCAGTGGCTGCTTGTCCAAGTGGGAAGCAGTGTCGAGCACTGTCCAGTAGAGTGGAATGTTGTTCCTCAGGGGTCAGTACTGGGACCAGCACTGATTAACATCTTTGTCAGAGACATGAACAGTGGGACTGACTGCACCCTCAGCAACTTTGCTGATGGCAACAAGCTGTGTGGTGCCGTTGACACCCCATAGAGAAGGGATGCCATCTAGACAGACCTTGACAGGCTTGAGAGGTGGGCCCATGCAAACCTCTTGAAGTTCAACAAGGCCAAGTGCAAGGTGCTGCACCTGGGTCAGGACAATCCTAAGCACAAAAACAGGTTGGGCAGAGAATGGATTGAGAGCAGCGCTGAGGAGAAGGACTTGGCGGTGTTGGTTGATGAGAAGCTTGACAAGGCCCAGCAATGTGCAATTGCAGCCCAGAAAGACAACCATTTCCTGGGCTGCATCAAAAGCAGCACAACTAGGAGGTTAAAGAAGATGATTCTCCCCCTCTACTCTGCTCTTATAAGACCCCACTTGGAGTACTGCATCCTGCTCTGGGGTCCCCAACACAATAAGGATAAGGACCTGCTGGAGTGAGTCCAGAAGAGACCCACGAAGATGATCAGAGGACTGGACCACCCCTCTCACACAGACAGGCTGAGAGAGTTGGGGTTGTTCAGCCTGGAGAAGAGAAGGCTCTGGGGAGACTTTAAAGAAGCCTTCCAGTACCTAAAGGGGGCTACAAGAAAGCTGGAGAGCAACTGTTTACAAGGGCATGTAGTGATAGGTAAAGGGGGAATGGCTTTAAGCTGGAAGAGGGTAGGTTTAGATTAGACATTAGGAGGAAACTCTGTATCGTGGGTGATGAAACACTGGAACAGGTGCCCAGAGAATTTGTGGATACCCCATCCCTGGAACTGTTCAAGGTTAGGCTGGATGGTGCTTTGAGCAACCTGGTCTAGTGTAAGGTTGGAACTAGATAACCTTTAAGGTCCCTTCTCACCCAAAGCCTTCTATATTTCTATGATTGTATGTGAAGCAGAAGCATGAAGTGAGAGAAAAACACCGTTTCAGGTCATATCAGTCTATATGTAATTACATGTTTAATTTTACAGGAATATTAATCAGTAAGCATTCAGGATACACTTTATCAAAATCAAACAATAAGTCAGCAACTGCAATTATTTTCAGAACTATCTCTGCTGCGACTAGAATGACAACCTATTATCTTTGTTGCACTTCATTCTTATTTCTTTTTGTTTGTTTTTTGTTTTCACATTCCTGTTGTTGTTATTAAACACATAAGTATGCCCCACATTTTTAACCCTGGGGCTACAAAACGTGACAGTTAATTAGCTGCTTATACATCACGGCCCATCCTCAGCTAGTTCTAGTGTAACCGGGGTTTTGCTAAAATCCTCAGTACAATCTTCCATCCTCTGAGCTGCACTTAAGCCCATCTTGTTCAGTAAGAACGGGTTGTTATGCCCTGCTGAGTAAGCCCTGGAACCCAGCACATACTTAGTCAGTGTATATTTATGCTTGAACTCACATCGGCAGAAACAATGAGTACAAAAGGCCATCCATTATGGGGAAAAATAGCCACAAATACCACTGGCACCTAAAAAAGTCACATGAAAACTGAACTCATTTAATATGAGTTCAAAAAGGATAAAATTCTAGTACTTATATGTCTTCTCATTTAAATCCTTGATGATGCATTCAGGTCCCATTCCCCCACTCTTCTGTAAGAATAGAAGCTACACCCAATAAAAGGTTAAATATCTCACCTACTCTGTCTTTGGTTGCTGGAAATTTAAGGAATTGAAATTCTTCCAAAAGAGACCGAGGAGTCAGTAAACACTACCTGTGTTCCAGCTGAACTTTGAAAATGAACGTTGAAAGCCTTATCAGAGTTTCAGGTGATATCAAACAGCCCATAAACACACTGAATAAAAGTAATTACGAAGAATTTTATCTTGAAGGCGGAAGGCAAATGCGAAACTGTCACCTTAGCTCTGCTGCAAAATTGCCAAAAGGAATTATTGCTATTAAACTGACAGAGCAAAAAAGACTCCTATAAAAGCCTGAGTGCACTTGTACTTCCCTGTTCACCCTTGGCACTTCCAACTTGCAGGTACCATCCATGTAGAGCTCAGTGCAACACACCTTACCTGACTTGCCAGCTATTTCAGTAAGAGATTCCAGATACCCCCATCATAGACAACCACATAATAATCCACCCCTGGAAAAGTTTCTTCCTAGCTTCACCAAAAAGCAGATGTTTTTTGACCCAAATCCAAGAACTTTCCTTCCTTAGTGAGAATGCCATCCATTGTCTATGAACTGTGTATCAAGAGCATATGTTGTCCTAGATTACTGTGAAATTTGCATTTACTTGAGATCTGAAGTCTGCTTTTTCTTGTGTTTTGGAACACAAGAGAATATTTTCTTTTTTCTGATTCCATACTTTGGTAGCTGCCCTGAGTTCATGAATGTCTCCCATGTTACAACTAAAAGAAAAGTTTCATGCCTTCCGCAGGAATCTCTCAGCACTCTGCATCTTATGTGACAGGTCAATCAATCACAACGGTCTCTCTTGGCTGTAAAAAATATAAGTAGCTTTAATAGGAGAAATTGAATCTAAACAGAAAAAAAGAAAGAGAAAAGAATGCAAATGCTTTTACATCAAGATTCTCCACTTATCTACACAGACAAGTCATCAAGATTTGGGTTGCTACCATAGAACATGTTCTCAAACCTAACATCCTTGTCATGTCTGTAAAATAGCTGGCATAATTTACTGCACAGATTTCTCAACTACAGATCACTTTTTGTTGTTAAAATGCTAACAAAGTTCTTCACAGAGGTCAGAGGACAGAATTTTACCCCAGCTAGGTGGTCATTAGTATACCACAATGTCTTGCCTCCTCTGATTTAGATCTATTCTATTAGGGGCTACTGCACAGTTGGACTGTGGCATCTGTTTTAGAAAAAAAAAACATGTCGTCTGAATATCAGCTTCTGTGTCTTGTGCACACTGCCTCAACATGAAATATGATCTATGGGTATATACATTAAATATGCGTGCACATACAGCACTATATGCAAGATATAAACAGGTCTTGCATGCTGATCCAGGTACCAATGTGTTCTGCATAACCAAAACCTTTCACACCACAGAATTGCAGCATCACCTATAAATACGCTCAGCATTTGTTTCTGACAAACAAAAAATCCCTCTAGTCAAGACAGCCCACTTACATGAACAAACCATCACATGACTGGAAAAGGTGGAAAAAATAGCTGTGCTTTGGACTATTCTTTTCATCATAGACAGTCGGGAGCTGTGTTGACTGGAGTCACTGCTGGAATGACGTGTGGCTGTGGCTGAAGTCCCATGGAGAAGACAGTGGCAGGGCATGTATTCGTCAGTTACAAGAACTGAAAAGTAGATTATGTCCACCAGGAATGGAAAGCACTGTAAATATTCCTAGAGCAGAGGGGCTCCCGGTGTTGGGGAAAGATGGGTGGCATCACCATGGGAGAGAGGCCCAAGAGAAGTGAGAAAAGAGTGGAGATACACTTCACTTCTTTAAACAGGTGGCCATCTACTCTTATGGCTTTTGTCTCCTCTTGCAGCAGCTACGTGCTAATTCAATTTATTCAGAAAAAGACCGGAGAAAAATCTCTTGCCCTCCACCCCTGGTTTCAGAATTATTGCGTCTCCTGGGGGGAAGGGTTAGACGGAGACATTTGGTTTGGAAATGACTCACTCGGCAGCGCTATGGAGCCGGAGGGTCTATTTTTAATATTTTTAAATGGAGAACTTACCCAGGTCTTATGCCAGCGCTGTGCTCCAGAGGCACCGCCGAGCGAGGGGAGCCGGCCCAGCCCGCTCCCTTCCGCAAGCCGCCCCCCGGCAAACATCCCCTTCGCGCCGCCCGCGGCATCGCCGCCAGCCCCGCTGCCCCCCGGGCCGGGCCGCCCCTCCCCGAGCCCCCAGCCCGAGAGGGGCCGGAGCCCGAGGTCGCGGCTCGCACTCACCCGGGGCCGGGCTGCGGAGTGGGCGGCGGCAGCGCCCCGATCCCCGATTCCCGATCCCCGCGCCCCGCGCCGCCTCCAGCCGAGCGACCGACGGACGGACGGACGCGCTGCCTCCTCGCCGCGATCTGGCGAAATTTGCCACCCACCGGCCAGGATTTTACACTTCCTGGCGACTGGCCAGCCCTGGCTTCTACAGCCTGCCCCGGGCTGGCTCCTCCCCGCCGAGGCAAGAGCCGGCCGGGCCGGGCGGAGCGGGGACGGCCGCGCTGCCTTCCCCGGCTCCCACCCCACTCCCGGTGGGGGTAGCCCGCACCGACCCGTCCTGTCCCGTCAGAGTCGGGAAGTGTAAATTCTTCTGACCTTTAGCCAAAGAAAGGGAAGGGTAAGGATAGAGGAGCTCCGGAGGCCCTTCTCGGGGAAGGGTGGCCGGCCCGGGTCCCGCGGGATGCTCCGTCTGCCCCGCCGCGCCTCCCCGACCCCGCGTCTCGCTGACTCGGCCGAGAGATGCTGGACCTGCCGCCGGCTCCTCGCAGGCCAAGCTCAGGGCGTGGAATTTGCCTTCGCACCCAGCTACAGATAAAGAAACGGGTCGTGCAGCACGGGGAAGGGGATGTGCCGTTTAAAGATAGGGCTTCTTTTATTTTGGTCTCATGGTTCAAGGTTCCTCTGCTGGCCTCAGCCCTGTGCAGTTTGCTCTGTTCTGCCGTCAGTGTACATGCAGGTATCGGACAGGAAACTGCTGAAAAAAATCACTTGTTATTCGAGGTCCTTAAAGAGATTAAAAGCCACAATTAGCTGCAGTCAGGGAGCAATCACATGGAACATATAAGGCAAATAGTTACGTCGACTTTTGGAGAGCTACTCATTAATTTAAAATACTAAAATTTTTACATGTTTAAAGGAGACAAACGAAATTTGTAAAATAGAGTAATTTTCTCTGTTTAAGAGCCTTCTGTGAATTAGTTCATGCACGATACTGGTGATGCTTGGTAATCCAATGCACTGCTTGTTAAGAGAATTCAAATCATAACTTTACAACTGAGTTGCATCTGGTCTTAGAATGAGAAAAGCTGATGCCACTCTGGAACCAGTGTGTTAATGCATTAGGTCATGCTGGGATCCTTTAACACTTTTAAGTTGTTCTCTAGATATCCACATGAAGCTTAGATGAGAACAGCTGATGGATGTGTTTGTAGAAGATGTATTCTCATCTCTCTCTTCCTCCTTTTCTGTCTATAAATATGCAAAACAAGTACTCAGATACTGTGAACCTTACCTGCTGCCCATTTCCACTACTAGTTATACAAAATAGGATTTACTATTATGAACACGAAATCAGTGTTTGGGGCTTGCAGACAAAACACTGCAAGCTGTATGAACACATGCAAAAACATGGTTCTTGTCCTAGACTCATATGGCATATAATGACAGTTGATACTTGTGCTGCATATAATATCTGTTAATTTACTAACAATTAAAAGTGTATATTGTCATTCATTCTGCATCTGTTTTTCAAGCCAAGAGTTACTTATTTCTCAGAGACAGCATTGCTGAAGTGGAGTTTGAGTGGTGATCTCAAGCTGTGGCTCATGATACAGCTGGGAAGTGACTGTCACTGTGGCTAGATTGACTACAAAGTAATGATGTGATTTATCATACTTGAACTGTTCTCCATGGGCCAGCAAAAACCCTAAGGAATGTGCAGGTGAAGAGAATGGTGACCTGACATAACTGTTCAGGTGGCATGCTCCATCTGGGAGAAATTCCTAGGTTTTCTAAAAAAACCCAAAAGATCAGAACACAAACTGGAATCTTTCCCCAAAATTTAACTCACAGGGTAATGAATCAAAATTTGACAATACATTTCAGATGTGGGACAAACTCCTGCACATGGAGATTTGTGGAACTCTGGGTTTACGAGGGGGTAAGCTGTTTGCCATTTGGTTCCATCTTCAGGACTACCACTGAGCTACCTTATTGCCACAACACACTGTGACCATCTTGATGTGTGTCTGGACTCCCACTTGTGGGAGAAGAGGAAGGAAAAAACTGAAAAGATCCCCACCACCACACCAGGAGGAAGGGGGAGGTCCTCTTTGATTTCCTCATTAGGAAGGAGTGAGGCTTCTGTGAAAAGGAAATTGTCTTTATCACTCGGAGTGAGGGCTCCCAGTTATGCAGGAGAATAGGTACTGGGAAGACTTTAATATATGGCGAGAGCAGACAAGAAATGCAACTAGAAACACTAGCTCAGTAGAAAAAAGATAAAACACTTAGGTGGGATTCATTTTACTTTACTTTAGCTCTCTGAGTTTATGCAAAATACCCCAAGCTTTCAAAGTTAGATAATGTAAGTCCTGCCCTAAAGCTTACCCAAGTGGAATAAGGTTGCAGTGAAAGGGATCTGAAAAGAGTTATGTTTAGGTTGACAGATGAGAAAAATGACCTTTAATTGCTCCTTTTTCCCTTTTAGCTTTGATTTGAGCAAAAAGAGAAGAATATGGTTTTCAAAGAAAGCTCCTTGCCTCACACAGGCAAGTGATAATTTATAGATGTCTGCTCTCTGCCCCAAAGACAATACATGGTGCAAATGCACTATCGTATGCTTTGTGTGAGAGGAATGGGCTCTTCTGTGGCCTTGTTCTACAGCATCATCTCAGACCGAAAAGCAGGCAACCAACAACACCAGCGATGTTGCTACGTTTATGTAATGAACAGATATGTGACAAATAGCTACAGCCTTAATTTTGTTTTTGACACTCTGCCTTAACACCACACATCCTCTCTGTAGCACGCTCTGCAGCAAGACTGAGCACACACACGTCCTGCTCTCACACAGCCTGCTGTTCAGTACAGACCTAACCACAAGAGTTGTGACTAACAGATGTGACCTTTTATTGGTTTGCTTATAATGCACTTGCTGATGGGACTAACCCACAATGTATCGCCTTTGCTTTGGCTGTGTGATCCAACAGGTCTTCAGCAGCATGTGCTTCCCAGAAATAAGTTCTGGGAAAAGGCCCACAGTGTGGTCTATGAGGAGGGCAATGAGGAGAGTCATCATTTCTGAAGAGCATTCCTAATTCTGGCACTAATTTTCAAAGAGCTGAGGGTTGCAGCTGAACCAGGCTAAGAAGTCACCATCCTATGTTTTATTCTTATCCTATCCACAAAGATCTCTTGCTCTTCCATCTGCTAGGATAGCAGATTTGCTCCCTCTGTCCAGTGAGGGTGGGAAGGAGGGACAAGCAAGAAAAAGTTGTCTCCAACCGAAGTGGATGATTTTGACCGCAAAGACAGTAGCTACACTTGAAGTTGCCTTACATATTCTATCAAGGAGTGTGGGGCACACAACTGAGGATAAGCTGGGAGCAGCAACTGCCTATCCCAACTCAGACAGTGAGGACAGTCCTCAGTGACATTGTGCAAATTATTTAACAATGCAGTTCATCTTTCTCTTGGGACTATAGTGAGAAAATTCCACATATCAGTGATGCTGTGAAGCTTAAACAACTCTTTCAAAGAGAATAAAAAATTTAAATTTTTCTTTAGTTGTCATTTAATGTTCATTTTTATGGTGTCAAGCTTGGGGAGGGGAGGGGAAGGGAAAGAAACACCTCCAAGCTATGGGGTTGAGGATACACTGTTCTATCAATTTTACAAGTCAAAGCTCTGGCACAAGTGATATTCAGGAAACAAAATGTATTTCTACAGGGAAAAATGCAACTTACGACATCTGTCAAAAAATAATTCAAATCCCAGCTATTCATAGGGAAGACAAATTCTCAGAAACTGTAATGCTGAAAGAGAGCTAAAATAGCAGGAGAGCAGGCGGTAAATTAGACAGGCCCATAGTTTGACATGACAAGGGGGGGAAAAAAGGCAGAAATGAGAAAACAATAGGATAGCGGAGTTCATAAACAGAAACTGTAGCACAGGCCTCTGTTATGGGTACTGTCATGTAAACTCCTTGGAATACTGCATTCAAACCTGAATATCTTCCATCAAAAAGATATCAGCAAACATAAATGAATTATTATTTTTTAAAAAAATAGAAGTAATGAGGATTGATTTAGAGTCACTGACATATGAGTTGAAAGAGCTAAATACAGATGTGCATGGTGTGTAGGACAACGCTACAAAAAGTAGACACTGTGGGAGATCAACTATTTTGGTTTACAGAAGTGAGAGAATTTGTACTGTGAGGAAGGAGAAACTAGGATGAAACAAGGCAAAAAAAATTAGGATGAGTACTCTTACAATGGCTTGGCTGTAAGATCCACTGTCTGGTGGAGAAGTTGCTCTGGGAGACTTCTTCTTGTGGTATTTTAAATAAGCACAATACAGTGTTTATCCCTTGGCCTACCAAGCACACTGGGCTAGTTGATCTTTTACAGAGGAATTTTCCATCTCTAATTTCTGTGTTTCTGAAGTTTCCTCCTCTGTAGAGCACTGTTTGTCACGTCAGTGGCAAAACTCGAGGAGAAGACAAACAAAATAGCCCACAGGGAGAGATCTAAACAAAGAAAATATCTGAAGTATGTTTGTGTGTGATACTTTACAGTCACACCACAAATCATAGCCAGGCAAAGGCAGTGGCAACCAGTATTCCTTACACTGACCTATGCTAGAAATCGTAATATAAATGTCCAAAGGTCACAAGCAAGCTTAACAGACTGTTCTTTCCATCCTTTTGCTTTAAGTCTTCCCATCCCACTCCTGACTTCATTTGTCTCTCCAGTATCTCTGTCTGCTCCAGTTGTCTCTTGCTTTTCATCCCCAGGGTCAGTAAACTGAATCTTTAAATTCAGTGTGTGGAATCCTGCACATCATCCATCTTAAATTCTCATCAACCTGTTTTCTACACTTTAGGCATCAGTCACATTTTCTAACTACCACATTTCAGTGAATCCCCAGAGCAGTTCCCATCTTCTCTGACATGTCAGCCATTTTTGAAACACATGAATGTCCTTTTGCCTTTCATTTTCCTTGGTCTTATGATTGCTTTTGCCTCCTTCCTTGCTGCATCACTGTATCATCCTTTGGCTTCCTACGGGAGGGGTTTTTCTCTTGGTAACATTTCTTCCCCTTCATCTTGCCTCCAGGTAATTTCATATACACAAAACCAGTTAAAGTACCAATGCAGGGTTGTACTCTCTGTTTCAGTTCTATCTCTTCCTGTCCGAATTTATTACACTAACTATTAATACACACATGCACACATTTATTTGGGCATTGTTTTTAAATGAGACCATTCATTCTCTAGGTCCTCATATTCAGGCAATGTTTAAATTTTCTGGATATTTTCTGTGTGTCTTCTTTGAAATAATGTCCTTACTTACTCACAGAGTTCAGACTTTATTTCTCAGCCTGACTTTGGTCACCTCATATCAAAATTACTGTGATACCTTTTTCTCCAGCTTTCAAAAATATAATCTTTACTCATATTTATGCAGAACAGTCCTACAAATGCCACTGTGCTCACATTTCATCTTGAAAGCAGAACCTTTTGCTTTTTATCCCTCTCTTGGCCTATCCTTGTCTACTTATTGCCACGGTTCCCATTCTGTCTTCATGATACTGCAGTTTCTCATATCATAGTCTCACCAATATTAGCTGTGATTGCTACTGAAAAAAGCCATCTCACTGCTGCTGGCTTTGACTGTTAGCTCTGCCCAGCACTGCCCCTCCCTTGTGCCACCAAATATATGTGACTGCATAGCAAATTGGACAAGGAAGATAAACCGGGTTACAAAAATGGCACTGTCCTCCCTGCCCACAGGGAGCTCGACCTGACTGTGCTGTTGGGGGCACTGGAAAAAGAGAGTTGGACCCAGTGTTGTGTTAATCACACAGTGATACCAGTTTGAGAGTCCAGGAGAACCTCACTGTGTGCTCTTAGTGTAAAGAAAGCCCTGAAGAGTAGCACTGCAAGTGTCTCTGCCATGTGCGCTGCCTTGCTGTGAGCTGGCTCCATGGGGTTCACTGTCAGGTCTCTTGGGATCTGTAGCCTGTGCCAGTGAAGAGGTCACTGCAGTAGGTAATTTGGGCAAGGTGACCAACCAGCTGCTGAGAAGTCTGACATTTCATATATCAACTGTCTGCTGGTACCAGCTTTGGGTTATATTGTCTTTCAAAGCTACACACTCAAAAGAACATGCATGTGGTATAAGACCTATTTCTTAAGGTAAAACAAGTGATTCACTAGGTGTTAGATGACTCTTACTGGTGAATGAATGCCAGATCATGCTGTTCTAATTACAGGAGGTTTCTAAGGTGCCTTCCTTTACTCATTCCTGACTTGGTGTGATTCATGTCTTAGTTTTCGGTCTGTGTTTTTTTCACTTTCTACATATCTCTTGCAGACCTTGCTATGCTCTGCAAGACAGAAGCACTCCAACGCAGTGAAAGCCACTACCAGGGGTGGAGTTCTCATACTGAGAAAAAAACAGGCTTTCCTCCTTAAAACACCTAATGCATCTGGCACCATCACTTTGATCTAGCTCTCAGAGCCAGCTGAAAACAAATCTGTGTGGACACTGCAGAAGGACACATTCACCTCCTGAGCTGACTGGCACAAGAATCGGTTTAGTCAGGAGCCAAGAAGAAATCATGTGGTGTACCAGAAGTGATCACAGTAGCTCTCCCTATATTTATATCCAGAAAGAATGTGGGAGAGACTTGAACCCTCCCAGCCATCCTGCAGTTGGTGGGATGATGGGCAGACATACCTTTTCCTTTAGGAGCAGGATTCTCATTTGTTGTTACGTGGCTTATGTTGCTGATTTGGCACAGCTGCTGACAATTTAGCCTCACCTCCCAGGGATGACCCTGCCTTCCTTGATAAATGGAGGAAGGATAGAATGCAACCAGGTGCTATAGCTTGAGTTTACAGGTTTACAGATGGGTACTTATTTACTTATCTGCCCTTGACTTCCACTGTAAAGACCCTATTGTTGCTTGCAGGTATAACAGTGCTGACCAAACACACTGGAAGATGCCTTTATTAGCTGAAGGATATTATTTTGTCTGTCCAGGAACGTGGTTGTGCTGTGGGGCACAAGGCTGGGGGGACATGGGGGAGAAGAAAACCCTTGGCTATTCAGAGTTTATCTGCACAGAGAATGGGACTGGTGCAGTTAATGAGTTTTAACTTGGTGGCTATATGCTTCTTTCTGGAGCAGGCACACTCTTTCAATAGATGCTCTTGCCTTGCATAGGAGCGTCAGTGACTTCTGGCATAGAAGTGGTGGATACAGTGAGACTGTACTGTAGGATTAAACTAGGGAGGCTGAGAAGTCTTGGTGGACAAGTGTGGGCATTTTAAATGTGGATTGCATTTCAGTGTGCAGAGTAAGGTGCAAATGCTAGAATAGGAATGGCTTGTGGGAGGTATATGGACATTAAAGTGAAGGACAGCTTCATGGAGTATTCCTCCAGGTTATCAGATGCCTCTGATCCCAAATTATCTATTCCTATCACATAGAGCCTGTGTACCACAAACACACCATAAAGCAGGAGGAAGGATATAAGATGCTAAAAGTGCTGCATAAATGAAGATGCAGACTGTTTATCAACCTTCTGCATAGGAGGAGTCTTTGTGCACTTGTGGAATTCCACTTGTGATTGTCAGAAAAAATATATTTAACTAGAGAATCACATATGCACATGTTCACATGGCTTATGAGCAATATTTTATATTGACCACATGGCTGTGTGTACAGACATGCTCTCCTCCAGTGAGCCAGCATGGGTTTCTGAATATTAGCTGTGGAATCTGTCTCTATGGCCCTGTGTTGGTGTGGAGGACAGTCATATCCCAACTGTGCCAATATGAAGCTGGGCAAATTGGTTTGACACCTCTCCAGTTCTCAGAATTTTTGTCAGTCTTTCAGGTTTTTGATTTATTTTGAAAAGCTCTCCATGGAGACTGCTCTTTATGTGGAACTTATCCTTCTGCCAGGCCAGCCTGGAATTTCAGCCATTCATAAAGGAAATATGAGGTTTTGTGTGTGTGTGGTGCCAACTCACTAGAACACACACAGTGACAACACTTGGGCTTTGCAACCAATAAAATTCAGCAAGTAAACCAGCTTGCCTCTTTTCCTTCATGTTCCCCCTCCCTCCCTTCCCCATTATTTTCACACCCTGCTGAAACATATGAAATCAAAATGGCAAAAACATTCCAAGTTAAACAGTTAAACTCTGGATTATTTACCCAATCCATGCACACCATGCCCTGGGCAGGCACCCTTTCTTCCATCCTTGCTCGACAAGAGAAAGTGCATCTGCCAGGTCACAACTAAGGAAAGGAACAGTCCTGAACCATGAAGAAAAAAGCTCTAGTGACACCTCAGCAAAGCAATGCCTGGCTGGCACTGCATTACTTCCTGGGCCAGGAGGTCTGAGACAAGGAACATAACCAAAAACACACAGACTGTGGTGTTTCCCTGCAGCTGGAGAACCTGCTTCATGAAGGGACTCTGTATTAGGCTGCACACAGCCTAGTACACGGGATTATTCAGTGAGGGAGAGGTGATGTTCAGGACTTGGAAGTGAGATGCAAAAGCAAGCGCACCCACGTGCTGACTGACGGATCCATTGTCTCATGAATTATCAACCTATTTAAAAATTAGCAGTCCTATGTGGTGGGTTGACCTTGGCTGGGCACCAGGTGCCCACCTAGCCGCTATATCACTCCCCTTCCCAGCCGGACAGGGGAGAGAGTAAGGTGGAAAAACAGCTCATGGGTTGGGATAAGGCAGTTTATTTAAAGCAAGAGCAAAGCGAAAGCTTGTGCACACAAAAGCAAAGCGAAGCAAAAGATAGCAGGGTTTATTCTCTGCTTCCCACCAGCAGTGATGGTTGGCCACTTCCGAGAAGCAAGGCTTCAGCACGTGTGATGGTTTCTCAGCAGGCAGCTATTGGAGACAAGGAATGCCTGTCTTCCTGCTCCTTGCCTTAGCTTTATGCCTGAGCTGACATCATACCCTATGGAATATCCCTTTGGTCAGTTTGGGTCAGCTGCACTACTTGGGTCCTCTCCCAGGATCTTGCCCTTGACTGAGGAAGGAATGTTACAGTGCTGGTGCTGTGCTCAGCAGAAGCCAAAACCTGGATGTGTTACCAACACGCTTCCACATACCAATGCAAAGCACAGCACTGTGAGGGCTGCTGTGGGAAAATGAACTCCAGCTCAGCCAGACCCAATACACCCTACCCCCACTACGAGAGGCTTCCTTAGTCTCTTGATGTCTAATTATACAATTGTTACAAGCAACTGGAAATAGGAAACCTGTCTGATTCCATCATTCTAGCTCAGGTAGGCTAGCAGGGACCCCAGAGAGCTTGCATTGGGTTACCAGGCAATGTAATACATTAAGGGCCAGAATGGGGCCCTTTAGCTCAGTTTTTTCTCTCTGACAGTAGCCAAACATAGATGCCTTAGGTGGACCATGGGAACAGAAAAAGCATATGGAAAGGGGACTTCTGCCAGTCATCTCCACTACTGTTTTCACTTGTATTAGCTAAGTTAAAGGTAGCAAGAGGTGCTTCCTGTAGTTCACCCTTCCTCTATAATTGCAGATACCTTGAATATACTTTCACATCCATGTTTTCCAAAGTTTGTGAGGAGCAGATGTCTTCTTCTTGCTGGAGAAAACTCCATGGCATATGTTCCTGATAGGAGGCAAAGAGAAAGAACAATGTTAACATGAGTTAAGCTATGTTGCTGCCAAATACGTAGCCACAGCCTGAATTGCAAAGTCACTTAAGTCAATTCTAATTAACTATAACCTGATTCCATATTGCTCCCTTCTCTATACACAAGGGTCATAAATTAATCAAATAAAAGTTTTCCGTGTTATAAATATGTAAAGGTTTAAAGAAATAAATTAAAATAAATAACAAACAAAATAAATTTAATAAAAATATTAAATTTCTGTCACCTCTATTAGCTTGGAAAAAAAAGGAGGTTCCCTGACATAAACATATTTTTTTCATCTGATGAAAATTACTGTATGCAGCAGTGTTCAGGATATGCACAGGATACAGACTGCCTGCACCTACCTTCTTGAATGACCCTGCCAGCAGGGAAAAGAGGGCAGAAAGAACCAGGGTTAGCAGCTGACCCAGGAAGATGTGGAATTTAGTAGCTGCAATGTGTTATTACCACTACAACGAGCTTCCAGTGTTTACTGTACACATACAGATTGGTGTGCAGGGAGATGGGCTGTCTGAATAAATAAACAGAAAAGGCCAGGGTCCAAGTCAGACTGAACAATAGACTGGGGAGAATGCAAGACTCCTCTTTAGCTGGACTTCCCTCCAGGAAACCCAACTCATACTACAGTCCTCCTGTATCCTGTGCCCTAGTCTGGGGGTGTTGACTCAGTTCCAGCTAATCATGTAAATCGTATTTGCAGAAGGAGGTGAGTGCAGGCTGCTGGATGCTACCAAGAAAGTATTCTGGAAGAAACCTCCTGGCTCTAAGATGGGAGGATAGTTGGCCTCAGTAGTTTGAGAGAGGTTCATCTGTTCAAGTGCCCCCAAATATGACTGCTTCTTTAGTCAAGTAGCTGACCGTGCACCAGACCCAAGCAAAATCAAAACTCGTCTCTTGCCTCCTTATCTTGAAAAATGAGAATGGTTGTCCAAACATGGTGAGTCTCATAACTCCAGCAGAAGGAGATTTTTAGACTCTGAGGCTCCCATTTCAAGACAACTGGGACTTGAATTGTGCAGGATTTGAGGCTTACCTGTTTGGATTAGTAGATCTCCTAAATATGAAGCTTCTCTCCAAAACATGAGAAACTAAAACATCCATTTTTCAAACTGTGGCTTTAAGCTGACCAAGAGAAAAAGAGAATTGGGACAGGAAGTTTCTATCTGAGAATCAATATCCAAGCCCAAAGCTGGGCAGTAAGAAACCTGTTTCTCAGCCTTTTGTAATTAACAGTAGAAATTAACCAAATAGTAGTTGGGGGGGGGGGGAATGGAAAACAAAAGTGGGAGGCCTCTGGAACATTTTATACACTACTAGTGTTTGTCAATTTGCTCAACAAATAAAGCACCTGACATCTAATTAATAAAATGTTGTGATTTTAGAAAAATTAAATTACATGTTATAATCACAGCTATTTTAACTGGGATTTTAACTGGAGTACTGATACTGCTCTCTGACTTTCAACAGTCAGAAATCAGCAAGTATTCCATTGTCTGGACTCTTACATTTTATGGATTGACAGTGGGCCATAGTTCACAGATTGATTAAATTGATTCACACTATTTTGGAGCTTGTAATAGTGATCTTGAAAATCAAGGTAGCTACAATCTCTGTGTGCTTTTGCATTTTCTGTCAGAGCTCCTTTAATGTGCTGCATATTCATATCTAAAGCTGGTTAGGTCACTATATTTGCCTGTTCAAAAACAAAGTAAAGCTTTTTTTTTTTTTAAATAAATGAGATATTTTCATCTCTTTCAGCAGGATTTGGAAGTTGACTATTCTTATTTTTACATTTCCTGTTCCAGGAAGGAAATCGGGGTTTAAAATTTTTGTTACTACAGACTTTTCTTTCCTAGTTGAATCAAATCTGAATCAGTGGTGATACTGAAAGAGTTATGCTTCCTGTTTGCTTCTGCTTAAGAAAAAGAATTCTAGTATGAACTTTTGAAAATGCAGCTGTAATTAATTAACATCCAGCTTTCCCCAAACACTGTTTAACACTTACTTATCAATTGAAGTCCTTACATTGAACAGTATCTTAAAAGTCTTTCCTTTTAAAAATGCAGACAGGAAAATTATCAAGGGCGCTATGAGTACTCTTCATGTTCTACTATAAGAAACAAGTTTTGCCTGGGACTTTTGCCTCAGTTTATTGAATTTGAACATTTCAAGAATGTTTCCAAGTGAAATGTAGCTGGGAGGATCCTGAGTATTTAAAAATCACAATGAATCTTATAATAAAAGCAGAGGCCAATGCTAGTCCAAATCTAATTTGGGTTACAATGTGCTGATTTTACCTGGGCATGGAATTCTTTATGCAATTTCCTCTTTTTCCCCTCCTCTTCCTATAGTTACTGTAATTTTGTGTGCTGACTCAGTTGGCACATTCCAGTCTGTTGCATTTTCAGCAACAACTGAAGTATTTGCCAGTTGTCTAAGCTGTGAAATATTTTAGAAACTATAGAATAAAATAACATCTTTTCCTCACCATTACCAGCGCATTTACAGCAGTGACAAGTACACGCAGTGATATTGTGTAAGCACTGGTTCACTACTGAGCATAGTCCATGGAGGAGCAAAAATGTCACGTGGTCAACTTCATTTATGGGAAAAATGAGAGAAAAAAACGTAGGAGCTTAATTTTCAGCAGGTCCTCTCAACTCCTCTTAAGAATCAGGTCAAGTGAAATCCGCATGGTAAGGTCAAGTAGACCAAGAATCTGCACAGCAGATGCTCTACACATATAGTTGATGTTGAGGATCTGACATGCACACTATGCATATTCCAGGGTTTTTTCAATTCAAATCACCTTCATTTGGGTCCCCTGGACTGAATGCCTACTGAGGTCTGAGCATGCTAGGTACACTGCTAGAGAATACCTTCCAATTTAATTTCACTCAACAGAATCTAACCCCTCCACTCAAAATCAGCCCCTGGTGCAAAATGAAACACAGGCAATAGAGATATCAGGAAATTTGCACCAAAAATACACTGCTGCTCTGAACTAAAACACAAGTGGAGACACATCACAAGTATTGCTGTCAGGACTGCTGCAGTGGCTGTGCTCTGTCCCACATTTACCTCACTTCACTGCACATCATAGCCACAATGTAGAGAAAAGGCATAACAGACTGACACATGGTTTTGCTTTTTCCAGACTGGTATATGAGGTCCTACTTTTAGCCACATCTCCTGAGGTATAAAGTATCTATATTTGTCTAAACTATGACAGTTTGTATCTGAAGATATGAGAATTCATTCTGCTTCATTTCAAGACATGCTGACTCAAAACACAAAACAGGTGACCTGGAGCTGCTTTACTACCAAAATCTGTGTTTGTGTTGCTCATTTAAGCACTGTTTTTACTGCTGGAAGAAATTTTTCTTGAAAGTAGTGCTTCAGCTCCATGGTATTTGTGTCACTGCATAATGAAGTTGCATAACATTACATCACTGTGTTTTGGCAAGATACCACAACATGAGGATTCAGGCAGCAACGCTCCCATGTAGCACTGGCATGAAGAGTTACAGGAGAAAGCAGAAAATCCTTTAAGGCATGGTTTACACCACTGTATTTACACTGCCTTTTATAATCACAGGTTTGTACGGTGCATGAACAACTGAAAATATAAAGTCAGCCACCAATGTCCAGCCTTTGTGTTGCATGCACAAATTCTCTTCCTTAACTGACACAAATCCTCAGCAAATTTATTGTTGTCACAGGAACACCCTGCTAATGAAACCATGCCTGCAGTTGTCTTCTCTGAGCTCTGGTTCCCCAGGCAGCGGCCCTCCTGCAGATAAAATCTGTCAGATTGAGGAAGCCCAGCCTGGGTAAAAGCAACAAAGTACCCCAGTGACAGGGAAACATCAGTAACTATAAACCAAGGAATGACCTCCTAGGGCTGATGTTAGGCTTGTGATGATTTGGTTTACCCTTCAACTAAGGTAATTTTGTAACCTTTTATAATTTTACGTCAGAAGATGTTTTTAACAGAGAAATACTTGGGAGCCTGGTTTAAACAACAACTATCAAAACAAAACAAATTCTAGTTTCAGCTACATCTTTTTTTTAAGGCTGTGACACTTCAGTAGTCCTTTGATTCAGTCTCTGGTACGGTGAGGCACCATGAATCACAAATCGGTTGATGCTGATCTGTGGCATTATACAATGCCATCATTGTGGGGACAAGGGATTGTTTGCTGGATGTACCAGTCAGTAGGAAACAAAACAACCAGCACACCAGTGCTTAGGTGCTCTTCTCAGTATGGCAAAAGATTCAGCTAATTCATCAAATTACATATCTTGGGATGTCAGGATTAAATACAGCATGTCCTACGGAGGGGGGGTGGAGGGATTTGTAAGCTCCATTTTGCAGTTTACTGAGAGGAAAAGACCCTAGAACACCTTAGCCATAAAATGTTCTGAATTAAAAAACAAAACAAAACCCCAAAGCAAAACAAAAAAACCCAACACCAAAACAAAAAACCAACACCCAAACCAAAACCCAAAACAAACAAAAACCAAACAAGCAAACAAAAACCCAGGAAAAGACAAACAAAAATCCAAAAAATCACAAAGAAACAAAAAAACAAACAAAACCCAAAAAACACATTGAATTAATAAGAACCAATGGAGTACTCAGTACGTAAACACAAGAACTTTTTGGTTTCAGAAGTAAGCGACCAACACAGAGTACAGTTCCCATCTTTGCCAGGTGCCTCTGTTCTCCTTGCCTGTGGCACCTGATTCTGTTGTTACCCTGCCCTCCTCTGAATTAGACCTGCCAAACCTCACAGTCACACCACTGACAGCTCCCTCCTGCCATGCCACAGCTTGGTTTGCCACAGGGTCACGGCTGCTGCTCTGCATCCCCTGGAGATGCAGAGATCCTGAGCACAGCACAGCATGACCACGTGGCCCAGGACAGTGCAGCCTGTGGGATCACAAAAGGACACGTGAAAAATGCTTTTGTTTGCTTTCAACTCCAAACAGCACTTCTCTCATGCTTACCCCTCTGTGCCTGTCAACATTACAGAGTAAGGGTCCCTGCAGCTCTGAAAAACATGGAGTCATATAGGATGGTTTGGGTTGGAAGGTACCCTAAAGACCTTTGCGTTCGGCAACTCCACTGCCATGGGGTTGGAACAAGGTGATCTTTACTGTGAGGGTGGTGAGGCACTGGAAAAATTTGTCCAGGGAAGGCCAGGTTGGATGGGGCTCTGAGCAACCTGCTTAGTGGAAGGTGTCCCTGCCCATGGCAGGGTGTTGGAATGAGATGATCTCCTGCTACTAGGGTCTGGATGGCCCAGGATTAGTCAACAGTGGTATTTCTGCCTTGGCCACCCTAACTGTGCTCCCACATCACTGTCTTGCACCACAAAGGCCAGTTCATGCTCCTTTCTCATGCTGCACTTGCCTGGACAGAGTTCACTGACCGGCTGTTACCCAGGAACTCTCACCCTGCTAAGTACGTTACATGTACAAACGCTGCTGAAGGGTCATTCTGTTCAGTGCTCCATGTTGCAAGAGTGCTCACTGTAAATCCCAGCCTGCTTCTGACTGAAATAGTCCCAACATTAGCAAAAGAAATGCATATTTTAGAGCTCCACTACTTTCAAATAAAGCTCGTTATGTTTCCATCCAAACCACTCCTTTGGGAATGGAAACCGTGAGTTATGATGAATGCACACAAATGGTTAGAGGTATTTTTTCTAGAGAAAGTTAGTATTAATTGCTCTTATACATGCTGCATTTACTATGTAATAGATGACAAGCACTGTGGATGAAATCTGGTTTGATGTATTTTGCATAATCTGCTATGATTTCATTTATATGAAAGTACAATCAGCTTTGCTTTAAAGAAAGTGTATTGGTTTGTACTATTTTGCATTTCATTCTTATCCTATTGGTAAGAGACCGGCAGAGGGCTAGCTGAAATCAATTTACTTGTGGCATAACGTTTCACATAACCATAATCTGAAGTCTTAATGTAATTATGTAATTTCTGTTGTGATATGAATAGAAATGAAAGTATAACAACAAATCTAGCGGTCTCACAACAAACAATATGGTCTTAGTTTATGATAGACATCAAGTAAGGAAACTGTGTTATTCCCTTCTTAGAAAGGACTAAATGTATATGAGGGCTTTTTAGTATTGTCACAGTCACAGGAGACTCATTAGAGCTCTTATTCCCTGTGTCTGTGTGCAAAAACATGCACAAATACATGGATGTACAGAGGCTGTAGACACAACTGGCCAGTCACAGCAGGTTCAAGACACTGACTGACACCTGTTGCCTCCACATAATTTGAGATAGGAACTTCCATGACAGAGCAGAACAGCAGTCCACAGCATTTATCGCCTCATACACCCTGGTCACTAATATCGGATATTTTACAAAACTCCGCAGAAGCGAGCATAAGCTGCCAACTGCAGACTTCCTTGAGAGGCTGGCTTGTGTCCTGAAATCATAAATGCACAAACACAGCTGCATTTGTGCTATTTCTAAAAGGCCAGAGGCAAAACACTTAATGTACATTTATGTAGATATGAAACACCCCTCTGGGGACGTACTACTTGCATGTGTAGAAGTTAACAGTGGCAGTAGCAGATAAATAATGAAAAAGTCAATTATGTTTTAAAGAGCCTTTTAATTTTAATAGTTCATAGTGATTTTAATAATACAGGGAAGGACAATTTTAAAGCATTTATCCTGACATTTAGCCTTATGATGACTTGGTAATTTAAGCATGCGGTTGGGATGAGGTACAGCTTTAGATCTACCTCTCTGGAGAGAGAGTAATAATTTATAGTCCAGTTTGTTAGGTTTTACAATTTCGCTGTTCTGTTTTGAGGCATTACCAGAGACTTTTCTGAGTGTATGGGTAACACATCCTCTTTTCAGAGTTTAAAGAAACCCAGAACAGAGAAAGAAACTGCTTTTGATTGTTATCTGTTGCAATTATATGTGTGATCAAGGTATTGTTGAAATAAACTGGGGCTTTATGATTTTATTGCTACTTTTTAGCACCTAAATATGGAGTTCTTTGAACTAGCCAGCATATTAACAAAGAATGAAAAGGCAATCATAGCTGTAGAGCAGAAATAAGACCTCTAAAATTGTCATTTCAAACGAATAAAAGGCAGCAACTGCAACAAAACGGTCCTGGATGACTCCAGTATTTCCTGGATAATGGGATATAGACTCATAGAATCATAGAATCAGATGGGTTGGAAAGGACCTCTGAGATCATCAAGTCCAACCCTTGATCCACGAAGGCACTAAGTCCAGTCTCTTCTTAAAAACCTCCAGGGACGGAGAATCCACCACCTCCTTGAGCAGCCCGTTCCAATGCCTCTTTACCCTCTCTGTAAAGAACTTCTTCCTAATATCTCACCTAAACCTCCCCTGGCAGAGCTTGAGACCATGCCCTCTTGTCTTACTGAGAGCTGCCTGGGAGAAAAGACCAACCCCCACCAGGCTACAACCTCCTTTCAGGCAGTGGTAGAGAGTGATGAGGTCTCCCCTGAGTCTTCTCTTCTTCAGGCTAAATAATATATGAATCCTTTTGCCTTACAGAGATGTAACTTAAACTAATGGTGACTGTTCTCTCACCTATTCTCACACAAAATTAGCTGACAGGGTTCTTGTTGCAGTTCTGGGTCACAGTCACAACCTTACAGCTGTCCTGACCTCCCAGCTCTGCAGGCAGCCTGAGCTGCAGAACCAGTGACACGATGAAATTTCCTGAAGTACCTAAGTGCCCGGGGCTACCTTGACCTGCCACTGCCCGGGCTGCACCAAGAGCCCCACACGTTTCACACATTTGCCCTTAGCATGAATGTAGGCTGAGCACACGCACAGCCGGGTGGCTCAACGCTGACTTCTCGGTGCAGGAGGATGGGCTGATGCGTATGGCTTCCTGCTGGGAGGCCCCTGGCACCCAGTGGTTAAAGGCAGGCAGTGCACAGGACAGTGATCAAGTGGGATTTAGGCTGTGAAAGAGTGGAAGGGAAGCAAGAATATTTATCAGACCAAAAATGGTTAGACAGAGATTAAAGGTTGTGTCACAGCAACATTGGACTGTGCCTGCAGTTGACTATAGTGGGCTGGGGTGTAGCGAGTCTTTGTAATGAATACAGAATAATAGACTGATTAAATGTTCCTACAGCTGATTTGTTGACGCTGCTATCGCTGCAATTTCAGAGCTGGTCCTTGATGTTTCACTCTCAACTGGCCAGAAGTCACCAAGATGGCCTGAGGCCCTATCTGTGCACAGAAACTTCTCCCCTGCTAGTAATGGTTCCCAGTAGTAGGTCTTACTAACTTGTTGCTACTGAAGGCAACTTCCTCTGTTGGAAGAAAGAAACCATGCAACTGAAACATGCGAGTTTGGGGCTTGCTGTTTTACATACCATGTCTCCAAGGAGATCTTTCTGGCGGCTGTTGTTAACCACAGTTTTCCAGAGAGCTTTAGCATATCTGAGCTTTCCCTTGCTGCCTTCCCCTGCATATTGTTGCTTGCACAGTGTGGCAGATGCCTTCAGCAGCTGAAAGGGAAAGCTGGGAGCCCATGCTGGAGCTGGCTCCTGCTTCGTTGTTCAGCTTCAGCACGACTATGTCATGCTGAGAGACACTGACATTCAAAAGGAGAGGGGGAGGAAAGGCTTGTTTACTTTTTCGCTTTTATAAGAGACATTAAATGTCTTGCTTTTGTCCCTCCCGGCTTGCTTCTTTTTGCTCATCAGAACTAACTCTGCTATGATTTCAGGGTTGCAAATATGTCAAGGAAAACATTTTGATGCATGCTTTACTTTGCTTTTAAAAGCAGAAGCAGTTCCACTGATTTGAGATACGTTACACCGAATTTTCTCCCAGGGGTTCTGTGGGCATCAGTGAATGGTTGTCACACCTGGATGAGACCTTAAATAAACACAGTAGTAAAAGATTGGTGTTAGGCTTAGGCCAAATGCTTTCTGCTGGAAAATACTCTGCTTCATTTTGTCCCAGTGACACTTTGCAGTCTGAACACATTCATAATCTCATGCACTGGCGCAGACTGACCTGTCTATCAAATTTTATAGGGACCATCTTGCAGCAGGGGCCAAAGAAAGTTACCTTAGATGAGTTGTTAATGTGCAACGCCTTCTTTACAACAGTGTTAGGCTGCTCCCTTTACAGTTTTAATACAGACAAGTGTCCACAGACTTACATAGCACATGGGGAGTATCTGTTAGCGCAGAGTCTCACAGATCACATCTGTCAGTAGTGGTCTCATCTACTAATTTGCAGTCCCCTTTGAAGAGTCTCAAGTATCAGCAATTCAAACTGAAAAGGCACAACTGTTTCAGCTGAGAGGCCAGGGAGGAAAGAATACTGTCATCTGAAAGATGATTGAGAACTGATACTGAAGAGTACAAACCCGAATATTAACCACATGGTTTTGCTCCATTTCTTAAAAAATCCTAACAACAAAACCTGTCAGGATTACAGCTCCTCAGTGGGTAGACATGGGGTCAAATGCTGCAGGAGTGCAAAGAGGAAAGGTCTTGATTCTGCATTACATGCCCTTTGTTTAGGCACTACAACAGGCAACAGACTAAGTCAGACCAAAATTGCTAATCATGCCCATGATGTATCCTGAAGAGTCCTAACCTACTCTCACTATCCCAGAGTTAATGGGCTTCACCAACAGAAATAACTCTAGGAAATTAAAAGATGAAAAGATTCTAACACAGACAAGTCCCTAAGGCAAGGATTACATCAGGTCCAGTGATCAGTACAGAACCTTTCCCTCGTAGTGCAGACCAATCAGTTTGTCTGAATTGCAGCAAAAGGAAATATGTGTCAAAATGTTGGATGCAAGGATCTTGCTTTCAGGCCTGCAAAGGTTTCTAAATCAATGCACATTCAGAGATTGCTGTCAAGTAGTCTCATCTGTATAGTTTTTCAATATTTTTAACTGCTTGGTTATTTCACAAACATACTTAGTGCTTGCCTAATGCTTTCTGTGTGGAAATCTCTAACTTCTTCACAAAAGTAGACATAAGTAGAGTTGCTCAGAAGAATTGCAAGAGCTTTGTCAGGCAAGCTGTGACAAATCTTGCTGTAGTGTCCAGGGAAATTTTAACTCCAATTCTCTCTTCCTCTACAGGAGACATCTATCTCTGCAGCAGGACTGCCAGAAGGGACTGGATACCTTATGCTCTATCACCCCAGTGTCACATCTCCGGTCTAACTGGCTGAAGACCAAGATGTTTTGAAGTTAGTGCATCAATCTGGACCACAGTGGATGGTGCACAAGCAGGCTTTTCTCCTGCTGACTCTCCCATGGAGTTACTAAGGGCTGGCAAGCAGACAGGGGACTGTTTGGAAATCCTGTATCCCGAAACTCTGCAAGGCTTACCCACAGACTGGCTGGGCACAGAGCTTTGCTCTTGATCACCACGTAGTCTATGTCCAGTTCGATGAACACATACTTGATGTCATATCTCTACTGCATTAACTTAGGAGTTAAGTCATGCTACTAATTTGGAAAAGAATATGCAACTTCATTACTAACATTGCACACACCCAGCAGGGAGCAGTTACAAAGTACAGCCCTAATCTGCAGCTGAAAGCCCTTAAGGAAGACACCATTGTTCTGCAACAGATGCTCTGGTCAATACCGTTTCTCCCCCACTGCACTCTGGGGAAAAAACTAATAGCTCTTCCCATCAAATCCTTAATATCCCAAGGATTTCTCTCCCAGAGACTCGTGAATGGACAAAGTGAGCTAGAACTGTGTGCCTCTTTCCCTGTGGAATTGTAGGGAAGCTAAATTTATTATTTCTTTTTCCACTTCTCAAGGGGCAAGAAAAAAAAAGGGAAGGAAAAAAAAAAGAAAAAGGAAAAAAAGAAGAAAAAAGGAAAAAAAGGGTTCTGTTTCAAATGGATTTTGTCAAGTCACTTGTTTGTGTTTTTATGCTTATTTTTTACCTTGAATATATTAGAAAGAGCAAAACTGACTTTTCCTCAACACACAGGTAGATTGACTTCGGGCTCTCACTTTAGTTGATGGACTGTATCTAAAACAGCATTTTTGCTAAGTATTTATCTGTCGCTGGAGTTATGTAGCTATGTATAAAAGCACTGAGTGTATTGTACACTGACTTACTGAAATTCTTTCACGCAGCTTTCCAGCTCTTGATTTTTGCCTTGTGGTATCATGTAATTTATTCTGTCATGATAGCTGACTTCAGTTGAAAAGAAATACTTTGTATGCGAAATACAGACAGTTCTTTCAATGCTTCATATACCTCCCTTTCTTTTTTTGTTTTTCCTTTTTTTAAATAAAAAATAATTGCCAGTCCATCTCCATCAGAAAAAGACAAGGGCACACAGGCAACTTACTCCTGATATTTTCCAGGTAGGGGAATGCATAAATCCCTCAGAGTCCAGCAGAAAGCTGGGTATACACCTGATAACAAGGGAATTCCCCCTGGCTGTGACTTGCCAAGTACCAGTCAATACAGAACACTAGGACAATTTGTTATTTCAAGTGAAAAGGCAAATGAAGAACTATGCTCCTTCTGCAAGGCCCAGGACGTCCTCCACTCCCACCAGAAATCCCCTACTTAACCCTAGGAAGTCAACCCTTCTTGCCTTGCCTCCCTTCTCACTCGTGATTCCCAGCCAGGATCCCTAATCCTCTCTCCCCTCATACAACACCAATTCTCAAGGGTTTTTTACACCCCTGGGAATAGAGATCACAAACAAGAACAGCAGACAGCATACACCTGTCCATACATTTTCATATACCCACATCCCCATGTTCAGGAGACCCTGAATTCAGAAAGTTATCAAGGGTATTTAAGAGTATCATAGTCTGGAGACTGCTCGCTCATCCAGCTCCCTGTAGTAGAATCCATACCATAGAACCATAGAATCGTAGAATCACGGAATGTTAATGTGTTGGAATGGACCTTAAAGATCATCTAGTCCCAACCCACCCTGCTGTGCGCAGGGACATTTCCCACAGGTTGCTCAAGGCCTTATCCAACCTGGCTTTGAACACTGCCAGGGTTGGGGCATCCACAACCTCCCCAGGCAACCTGTTCCAGTGTTTTGCCACCTTCATAGTAAAAAATTTCTTTCTAGTATCTAACCTAAATTTACTTAGTTATTACCCTATCGTTACAGTGGTAGGAGGGAAGGAAGGAGGGAAGGAAGAAAGGAAGAAAAGAGGGAGAGGAGGAAGGGAGAAAGGGAGGAAGGGAGGAAGAAAACAGGAGAAAGAAAAGAGAAGAAAGGAGAAAGAAGAGGTCTAACCACCCTCAGGCAAAGCATTTTACTAAGCACTTCTGTTGGCTTCTGACCATGAGCTACAAACAGCATTTCAATTTTGATATTAAATCAAACCTGTCATTATTTCTTCATGATTATAAGGCTCCCAGAGTGCGGAAATTGCAACAACAGAAGGTGGACTGGGGAATGAATTCAGTAGGATGCCAGCTGTTCTTACTGGTAGGCAGCATCTTTGTTCTGAGTGCATGACACCCCCACTCCTTGCATCTCTCCACCTGCTTGTTTGACAAAGTTACTCCGTATAATTACGTACTTAACCCAGGTGTGGTGGTTGAACCTTGGCTGGATGTCAGGTGGCCACCAAAGCTGCTCTGTCACCCCCCCCAAAAGGCTCATGAGTTGAGATCACTCACCGATTACCATCACGGGCAAAACAGACTTCACTCAGGGAAATTAACTGAATTTATTACCAGTTGAAACCAGAGCAGGATGAGGAGCAAAACAAATCTTAAAAACATGTTCCTCACAGCCCTCCTTCCATCCTGGATTTAACTTTATTCCCAAGTCTCTACCTCTTCTTCGCCAGCGGTGCAGGGGGATGGGAATGGGGGTTATGGTCTGTTCATCACATGTTTCTGCCACTGCTTCCTCCTCAGGGGAAGGACTCCTTCCCCTGCTCCAGTGGGGGATCTCTCACATGGGACGCACTCCTCCACGAACTTCTCCAGCGTGAGTCCTTCCCACAGGCTGCAGTTCTTCATGAATTGCTCCAGCATGTGTCCCTTCACAGAGTGCAATCCTTAAGAAACATTCAGTGTGGGTCCCCACAGGGTGACAAGTCCTGCCAGCAAACCTGCTCCAGCATGGGCTTCTCCATCCATGGGGCCCCAGGTCCTGTCAGGACCTTGCTCCAGCATGGGCTTCCCACAGAGTCACAGCCTCCTTCGGGCATCCCACTGCTCTGGTGTGGGCAGTAGGTGGATCTCTGCATCTCTGTTCACCTCCATAGGCTGCAGGGGCACAGCTGCCTCTCCATGGTCTGCACCATGGACTGCAGGGGAACCTCTGCTCCTGTGCTCTGGAGCACCTACCACCCTTTTTCTCCATTGACCTTGGTGCCTGCAGGGCTGTTTCTCTCACATATTCTCGCTCCTCTCTTCTCTGGCTGCAACTACATCTGTGCAATAACTTTTTTTTTTTCCTTCTTAAATATGTTATCCCAGAGGCACCGCAGACCTCAGTGACAGACTTCGCCTTGGCCACAGTGGGTTTGTCTTGGAGCCAGCTGGTGTTGGCTCTGTTGGAGATGGGGGAAGTTTTCAACAGCTTCTCACAGAAGCCATCCCTGTAGCACCCCCAGTAGCAGAACCTTGCCATGCAAACCCAACACACTAGGTATGGGTCAATCTGATTTTAGTGAAGTTTTGTAAGGTCATTGATTTAGAAAAGCTCTGAAAAACATGAGTGTTCCTCTTCCTCAGTTAGATATAGCATTTCAGAAGTTTTACTGTTTAGAAAAATTCTGCTTACCTCTCACGGTAGAAAATGCCAGTTTTATTGGTTTGGGAAAAAGACAAGCAGGCAGATTATAAGAGGTCAACAATACAATTACAGTAGTAAGTGATATCCTATGAGCAATCCCCATGTTTCCTTTAGGTATACTTGCTCATATTGTAACAGTGTTGTTTTTTCACTGTGCCTTTATTCTTTTTATCCTTTCAAAACCTCTAAGCTTACTGTTGAGGTTAATAAATGCCCCCGTTTATCAATGCAGGATGTTATATTATACAGTGAGTTCCATTACTTTCCTGTCGCTCATGACAAAAGTGACCTCCCTTGATTCATCTGAAAACTGAAGCAGGGTCAAGAGAACACTATTCAAGTTCCCTAGCTCATAAACCTCGACCTCTAACCACTACCCCATGTTTTTTTTTTCCTTTGGGATGCTATTGTTTAACCCACTAACTGCCAACATTTCAGTTTGGAAACAAAAAATTAGGATCCTACATTCTTCCCTTCACCTTCTGGTCTATCCCAATGCGTAGCAGGGAACCAGTTGCTCTGAGTAAGCCCTTTTCCCTGCCAAGCCTGGGGGGCCCAATGCAAGAAGCATTTATACGTTTGCGTTTCTCACCGTGTAACAAACCTAGGCAGATGGAAATGGGGATGCTGTGACAGTGATGGGGAAAGATGGTAAATTACCGATGCCCTGGGACCAGATCTGCTGGGAACCACACAAGACAAAGAGAAGACTTTCTCAGAAACAGGACTTATTTTAATCCTTTACAGAGCGAAAGATGCAGTTTGCTAAGACAATGGTCCGTATCGCCGCAGTCGTGCCATGATAAATCCTTTGCCTTCAGTTCCCGCTGGCTGGAAACAGCGCGTTTACAGCTAAATCCTACATCCAACGCAGAGATGTGCACTGACAACAAAAACCAGCCGCAGGCCGGAGGGGGCAGAGCGGATATTCCGGGCTGGCCGCGGTCCCCGACGCCGCACACCGGCCCGCGGGTCCCGCCGCGCTCCACGCCCGGCCCGGCCCAGCCCGCCCCGCTGACGGCGCCGCCAATGGCAGCGGGCGGGGCGCGGCCCGCCTGACCCGCCAATATGGCGGCGCTGCGGGACGCGGAGTTCGCGGCGCTGCAGAGCCTGCTGAAGGTGAGCGGGGCCCGGGCTGCGGGGGGACGGGGCGCCCGGCCCGGCCCGGCCGCGGGGGCTGCCGCGGCTGAGCGCCCCACGCTTTGCTCCCCGCCAGGCGCCGTCCAAGGACGCCGTGCGGCAGCTGTGCCAGGAGTGCTTCTCCAGCCCGCCCGCCGCGCTCGGCCCGCTGGCCCAGCGCGCCTGCCCCGGGCTCGCCGCCGACCCCGAGGAAGCGGAGCAGGTAGGGCCGGAGGTAGGGAGGGAGGGAGGAAGGCAGGCAGAGCCGCCGGGAGCGGGGCTAAGGGGAAGGGCGCCGGGAAGGGCCCGCGGCGGTGGCCCAGCCCTCGGGGAGGTGCGGGCTGTGCGGGCTCCGCGGGACCGCGACCGCTGCTGTAGCGGGAAGAGCTCGGTAGCAGCGACCCTCGGCCCCGGGGCACGGTCCCGAGGGGCCGCACAGGGAGGCGGAAGGGAACTGGCTGAGGCTGCGAACCAGAGGGCGGCGGGGACCTCGGCTCCTTTCCTGCACAGGCTGCCAGGCCGTGCTTGGATGAGCGAGGCCCTGGTGGTGTCGGTCTCGCAGCAGAAGCTGTGTCTCTGCTGGCTGCTGAAGGCCTGTCCCGTGTTGTATGTGATGCTTTTCAACCCAGCAGAGCCCTTTCTCCTCTTCCTTTCTGACAGCTGGTATCTGCTTTGCACAACCTCACCAGGCATGTTGTGTACTGCGGCTTGACGAGGGCAGAAGATATCCTCTCTCTTTTCCCAGAAAACTTCCACCAAAATCTGAAAAACCTTTTGACTAAGATAATCTTGGAGAATATGTGAGTGCTACCCACCTGCCATTTCCTTTCAGCTGGAGAGTTAAAGCCTTTGTATGTGGTTTGATATGTGGGTAGTTGGCAACATGCAAAGGCTTGTTTCTGTGAATTTCGCGTGTCCCTTAGGTGTAATCACACAGGTTGGGGTGAGCAGGATTGAATGAAATATGTTACCTGAGTGGAATGGCACACACAGGGTTTTCCCATGAATTTTGAAATGGACATAGGCCTTGTTCCTGTAAAGGAAAGGCCCTTCTGTCCTAACAACTCACCTGTGTGGTGGAAAAATGCTACAGATGACAATAAAGCTTAGAGGGCTAGATTTGAGCAGTAGAAAATCCAGGTAGTATCCAGATGTCCATCCACTTGCCACCTTGGCTCATGTGTGGAGGCACTGAATGTTATAGAGTATCTGTAAGATGGTGGCAGAGGAGGGCAGGTCTGCATCCTTGTACAATTCAGTACAAGCTTGGGAGGGAGCCCATTGCTTTGATAAAACCAAGGTGAAACGTACATGCCACGAGTGAGCTGCGCTTCCAGAAGAACCAATAGTTGGTCACCGGTTTGCCTAACATTATCCACCAGTGACAGCCTTTGCTTGGCACTCAACATAGTCAGTCTCTGTTCCCTGTTTACTGCTGGTGACCCTTCTGTCAGGGATAAACCACACCAAGTGCTTGCCCTACGTTTTTTCTTATTTTTGTTTTTTCTCAAAACACTGTTGATACTGTTTTTCTGCACTTTTTCACAGCTCTGCTTGGAGGAATGAAGCACAAGCAAGTCAGAGTAAGTAGTAGTTCACATCTTGATGGAATTGATACTTCCTGAGGTCACTTGAGCTTAGAGTGTAGAACAGTGCATGGTGATGTACCACGGGGTTATCCCCATTGGGCTTAGGTGGAGCTGTAAGATTGTGGCATCACGGAGCTTAGCAGAAGCCAACAAGCTTGTATTCATATCTGTGTGACTGTGCTAAATTCTTTCTAGTTCTCAAGCAGTTCCATTTAAAGCTCAGCCTCTGGCTGCCTAGCAGGGTGCAGTGTATAGCAATTATTTGTAAAACTTTTGAAATCAAAGCACTCTGACTTCCCCATTCAGGTCATTAAGGGATGTTCATATGCAATAACTGCACTGTAAAGGATATGTATATATTGGGGAATACCTTATCCTTGTATATCTAGTCAATCCTGTGCATTCTTTCATTTCCATGCATCAGTAGGTACACTGCATATATTTGTACCTGCTTTTTCTTCACCGTTTTAAACAGTGATGTAATTAAGGAATGCCAACTTTAACAATAGGAGCATGGCCAACGAGTTACATCCCAGTTAGGTGTTCTGTGCAGCTACAACACTTGGCTTTCTCCCCAAGAGGTTTTTTTTACAACAGTAGCACTTAGAGGCTTATAACTGAGAGCTGATATATAACTGAGTACTGTAAGGTCTGCATGGATCCTCTTTACCCTTTCCTTTGCCTGCAGAGGAGGTAATGTCCAACAGCTAAACAGTATTGGAAGGCCTGGAAATACATTGTGCCTCAAAGTTCTAGTGGAGTATAAATAGGGAGAGGTAAGAAACTATTGCCTAATGCTAATACACTAGTTGCTTACACTAAACAGTGTTACCAAGACAGATAATGCTTTCTCCTGTATCCTTAACGCTCCATGTTTTGGAGGAGATGAGAGCGAGCACGACACACTGGCTATGCCTTCACAACCCAGAAGCAAGGCTGGCCGTGTGGCTCTTGGAGCACCACCCAGGAGCTCTGCTCAGATGCTCATGTCTTTGTATTCATTAGATGAATATTTAACAGTGTTAAAATGAGATTGTCTTGTAGGAATTGATGGATTATTTTAGTATTGTGTTTGTGAAATATCTGACATATGTTACATAGGGGACCAAGGCAGTGGTCCAAGGCAAGCATTCCAACAGATTGATCTGTGTTAACATTAAAAAGTGAATGGTTTCCTGCCCCTCCCAAGCCACCAGCAATCAATCTTTGCAAATTAACGTACAAGGCTAAACGGATGCATTTTATGTTGTTGCAAATGCTGCCAAGTGCTGGCCCTGACTGAACTGGACTGTGTTCCAAAAGCAGGAGCATGGCAGCCAGTTGTGCACTGCCCTCTGGAGGTCAACACAGGGAAGCAGCGGGAGGAGGGAGAAAAAATTCTGTTAGGCAATAAAGCACAGTTTGGAAGCAACCTGAGCCTCTGGAGTCAGTAGGAAGGCTAGCAATCAACCCCTGGGGACGAAATTAGGCATCCTGTGATAGGCAGAATCCAGACAGGCTGCAATTGTGTACTGAGACAGCTCTTTCCTTAGCAGCCAAGTTAGACCCGTCCTCATTTCCTTGTGAGGGCTCATAAGGTCTCCAGCCCTGAGCTATTGGTGTCAGTATTACAGCAGACTGCTAAATGGGTTCTATTAGGCTGCATGTAATTAGGATGACATTTAAAATATTTGTAACGAATTGGCAGGACACGTGAAAATTGCAGTTTACCAGTACCTTTGCTGTACTGTAGGATGCTTTGGTTCACAGGCTGGGTAACTTGAAATAGCATGTTTTGTACTGCTGGATTTTGAGAGCTTTCCTGTGTGCTTTCTTACCAGTTTCACAGGAGAGCAGTAAGTCCCAGAGCAACTCCTGATGAAACACTTTGTTGAGTGTTGCAGGCAGCAAGGCAGGGGATGAAGATGTAGAAAGGACATCTTACTGCTCTCCTTTTCCCAGCTGCTTTGTGAATTGACTTATGCTTGTCTTGCACTGTACTATCATTGCATGTAATGATGGGAGAACCCCTTTTGTCCTTCCAGTGTCATGAGAAGGCTGTCAGAGACTGCTTATTTCAGATTAAAAATGTGAAACAATGTAGTAGCACTAAAGTTGTACACTTCTGGGGCCAGAAGTGGAGCAGCATGTACATGGTCCCCATGGTCATAGGCTCCAGGGTCTGGTATAATGATGTGCTGCTGGGCCTAACAGACCCATTTTTTTAATCCCTCAGTCTCCCTGCCTCGGCTGGTCGACATGGACTGGAGGGTGGACATCAAGACCTCTTCAGACAGCATCGTAAGAATGGCAGTCCCTACTTGCCTGCTTCAGTTAAAGGTAATTGTCAGTGGCTCTAAAGGACCAACATAATAAGGTGTGACACCTGCCTTGCCAGTGGTAGTGAAAACCAGTTCAGACAGGCATCTGGTGCTTGCCTTTGGCCTGGTGGGCAGTTAGACTCTCTCACAGATAATATTTGAAATGCCACAGAGCCTGGGAATAAGGTTTTTTTTTCTTTCAAGGGAGAGTTTTCTGTGCATGAGGATGTAAGAATTCAGCATATTTGTTCCTAATCACCATTGTTCTCTAGAGAAACAGAGAAGATAAATTATGAAGTCATCGTCCTTTAATGCTAAACACTCATGAGCATGTTTAGCTGACTTTGTTAGCCGGGAAATGACTTTAGATTACTAATAACTTCCTTCACTGGCCACGTCTGTTATTTGGGGAATATAGCTAAACTTACTGCTTATGTTCTGCAGAGTTTTGGCTCCCCCCAACCAGTAAAAGTGGGATGAGTGGGTTTCAGAGGATGAGGAAAAAAATCTAATTTCTGTGTGTGGGATGGGGTTAGGTATCCTATGTGGTATCTGCTAAGATGCTTTTGATACTTCCTGCCACAAGTCTCTTCAAAATTCCTCAATACTCATGGCAGTAGATGCACTTGTACTCTGTCAGTGGGAGTGCACTTTACTAGTGGGGAATACAGCTTAGAAAATGTGCCATGGTCCTTGAGGATGGAGCTGGATTCCAAATTTAAAGCATTTTTCTTAATCTGCCCATTAAACACTGACTTTCATAGTGGTACTGGAAAAACGTGAATGAATTTTTAATACAACTTATGTTTGCATTCCTATTTTAAGATTCAGGAAGATGCTGCCTTATGTGGAAATAATCCTGTTGTTTCTGCACTGACTGTGGAACTGAGTAAAGAAACCCTGGACACTATGTTAGAAGGTCTAGGAAGGATTCGGGACCAACTTTCTGCTGTTGCAAACAAATAAATACTCAATGGCACTGATTCCAGCAGCAAGGAATGGAAGTATTTTCTACCTACAGCTCTCATATGTTGCAGTCCAGTGTAACATGTCGTCTGAACTGAAGAAGAAATAGCTTTTGAAAAGCTAACACTCAAATATTCATTTGGTCTGATACCAAAAAGTGCTTTCACAATATATTGTTGAACAAAAGCTGTTCACCGTCAGAAGAGAATTGGAGGGCTCAGAGCTGGGCATAATCACAAGGGTCATAGCTGGAAAGAGCAAATAGTTTCAGCCAGTGAAACAAGTGCTATCCCTCTGCCCCAAAATGAGAATCTAAAAGGGTCAAGCTGGTTAATGGGCTGCCTTCCAGCATTAGAAAAGAAGGGTGCTTCTCTCTGGAATGTGCATGTACTGAGGTGCATCCTGGATGTAGCACTCTCCCTCTCAGTGAAGCACAGCCATGCTGCAGATGGTTATTACAGGATAATGCTTTGAAATTATGCACATTCCCTTCTGATCAGCTGAGTAGCACCATTTGCAAAATGACTAGTCTGAACATCTTTAGCAGGAACTAATTTCCTCCTTCTGTTTGAAAAGAAAAAAAGGACGTCACGTAATTCATGTTGGGATTTATTGGACTCTGGGCTTTGCTTTTTCTGCACAAAAACCAGACTGGGAAAGTAAAGAATTGAAGGCTGTTGTCTGTACTGTAGGGAACCCTTCTGTGGTAGTACGTGCCTATACTTCTCCAAAGTGTTCTGTTGTTGGTGTAAATCTTCATTTAATTAAAGAATGAAATGCTAATTGATTTTGTGAATCCTTTTCAGTCTGGAAGAGATGTCCTGGGTTAGCTCAGCCTCTTTGTGATGGTGCCAAGTTTCTAGGCTGGTTTAATGGATGTGCATGTTTCTTGCTGAAGAGGGATCTTTTGTTTCCTGTTCCGACTGATTCATGTTTTCCTGTCTTCTCTTCATTATAATACAGCTTCAGGGCACCGTTTTCCATGGGCACCAGCTCTGTGCAATATTAAAGGTGATGACCCTTACGCAGAAGTCTATAAATATATTTGCATTGATAGTGTGGAGGAGTTAAGTGCAGAAAAGTCAGTAAGATTCAGACTCTACTTTCTGATGACCTTCTCTAGCGCTCCAAACTAGAAGTCTGGATCCAAATGCTTTGTTTATGGCAAAATCCCACCTATCATATAACATTTGGTTCTGCTTCAAGACACAAAACATTGTCTGTTGTGTTTGGAAACATGACATCGTTCAAGAAGTGTGCATAAACTTACAAGAACTTTGTTAATTAATTTTATGCATCCCCACTGAGTGCAGGCTTAGAGTGTAAGTGTAAATGAAGCCTGTGCCTTTAAAAGATAATGATGTAGTGCTGCTCGTGCATCAGGATCAGCTGTATGAGGAGTCACTTGTTAATGTCTGCTTTGAGCGAAGATTATGAAGCTTAGTGTGATATCAAGGCAAACTGATATATTTCATGTATAATAGGGAAATATGAAAGGAGAAAATGGATGTTTAAGAATACATTCTGTACGAGTCAAGCTGTGAAAAACATCTGTAACAGGCTACTTCAGTTTGAGGAAGTTTTGTTGCCTCTGCAGCCTAGCCTTAAAAAAATCTCAAAAAGTATACATAGTACTGTTTTAGAAGGTAAGAATCACTGAGGAGGTAAATAATGCAGGATGAAGCACTGTAGTGTTAGAGGAGCTGAGGAAGTTAATACACAGAGCAAGTCCTTGAGGTAAATACTGAAGTTATAGCCAAAAAGTAGGGTCTAATAGAATGAAGAACTCATAGTTGCATAGAGTTCTGAAGTAAAACCATTATACAACTATAGAATAGTTGTAAAGAAAAGAAGGACTTAAAACTGAGAAGGCTTTTCCAGTGTTGGAGTGGAGCTGTCTGCATGTACCTAAAAGTTGCCTGTTGAACTGTAATAAAGGGGTGTGACCACTGGATCAGAGACATGACAAACATATGATGACTTCAAGGGGTGTATCTCAAGTCATTCTGCAATAACGTGCTGGTATTTTCTAGCCCGAGGTTTAGGATGCTGTGACAGCTTGCCTTCAATCTTTGCCTGAATTGTTAGGTATTTTATTGTTGGCTCTTAGCTCCTTAGCCAGAAGAGCTGAAACTGCTCAGAAAAAGGTACATAAAACAAGAGAGGCTGAGTAGGACTGTCATTACCCGGCCAGCAGGAGTACATCACATTAAAGTCCTTTTTATGGAGACTTCTACACAGAGAATAATATGCCTGCTGCTCTCTTAAAATCAGTTAGATTTTCACCCTCCCTCCACATATTTCTGTTTGGTAAGGCTAGCCTAAATGTACTTGTCTCTTCTCTGTTATCAGCTTGTTACTGTGCCAACAGCGTGTCCTCTTTTGTTTACTTCTTTCTTACCTTTCCATTTTTCCTTCACACTCATGAAGCAGTGAAATCCCTCTCCACTTGGGATGGCAAAGCCTGGTAATCTCTACATACTGTGCCTTTCAGAATCACAGTGGCCATTCTGCACTTAACAGTTTGCATCTCCCTTGAACGGGGTCACCACCACAAGTGTTCATTTCTGGAGAAGAATTGTCCAAGGACATTACTAAAGAACAAACTCTTGTACTATGTGAATCACCTCAGTTAACTTCCCCCAGGAAACCACAAGCCTTCATGGTGAAGTGGAGCTTAAAAACTCCATCCTTATTCTAGTATTTGAGAAATAGAAAATTCATCTTTCATATGCACACTGTTATCAAGTGATAATTCAGTTACAGTAACCAAAGCAATGATAAATTTATTTGTAAAGCATAAGTATGCAAGTTAAGTTCAAACTGTAATTTTACAATTCAGACATTATGTTGGATCTGACTGTTGAAAAGCATTAAAAACATTAAAGCTTGGTTGGGATTATTCAAAACAATACAAACAATGCTTCCTTTTATTGCAAGAAAACGTGTACTTCAGGGTGTTCAGACTAAAAATTGTATAGATGTGATTGACAGCAAGAAAAACTTTGGAATAAAATGCTTTAACATTCCTAGCTTTGACTTCAATTAATAATTCTTAAACATTGATTTAAAACAGCAGGGCACTTTACAAGACTCAGGATGGTTTGGTAAAGGTGTAATAATTACTCTGTATTTAAGTTTTTACATATTCAAGCTCTTCCAAACCTACTATCTGTACAAAGTTTTTGTTTATAACTAAGGTTTTACTATTTCACTTAAAACAAGGTATTTCATTACTGGCAATATGGTTTAGAATCGTTTTGACCTAAGTTAAAAATGTTAGTTTCCATTTTTTTGGTATCTAATTTTCACTGGAGGTAACAGAGTTTATTTAATGGTATAGATTGAACCACTTGCCCGGATCAGGATTGAAAAAGGCTTTTTTTGATAACAAATCTGGGATAGGTCTCTTGTTAAATGAACATCTCTCTTAAAAATCACAACAGCCCACTTTAATCTCAGTTTTTGGTACTAGGAACAACATACCTAGTGGTGTCACTTCTTCACCTCCTTTGTAACTCCTTGTTCTGAGTCGTAATAACCCCTACAAAAGTAGCCAGTTTAATAAATTCAGCAGTCCTTTTCACTAAGCTGTAGTGGCAGCACTTGCATTTGAGGAATCTCACCTCTCCAACTTTCTGACCCCTTCATCAGAAGCTTTACTCCATGACACAGAGATGTTGTGCAGGTAGTTGCTGATTTTTCACTCTGCTTTTAAATGGAAGAGGTTAATCCTGCCCAGTGTTTCCATCAGCTCTCATGGTTCACATCGTCCAGCCCCAGTTTGAAGGTGCTGCAGCTGCACTACAAACATCAGTGAATTAAACCTCAGAAACTACAGCAGGGACACTTTTGTAGCAAGGCTGATGAGAATGTGCAAAAAGTCCTGAATTTTTTAGTTACACCCAAAAATTTGTAGATATCCTTAGAAGCCTCACTGTAAGGATCGGTTTTTGAAGTGACATATAACTATCCGTGAAAACTAAAGTGTCATACTGTGACTAGACAGTAACTAGATCATCTGCTATACCCTTTATAATGTCTGTAAACTCCACAGGACATATGTGGCAGTGGCCAAATGGTCCTTGCCCTTTTAATCATGTAAGAACCTGACTGCTGCTACCCAACACTCTATAAACCTCTTTTCTGGAGTTATTAACACCTGTGAGTCTTGTCACTGACACTGCTGCTGCTGAAGTACATGTGAAGTATATGACAAAAATACCAGCACTGTGTACCCACCCTGTCACATAATTCACTGTCATGTTTTACCGAGTGTCACAGGAAGAAGAGGGACCACAGCAGGGTCAGAGCTGGCCTGGCAAGCCAACAAGACTATCCCAACAGAATATCCCAAGTTGGAAGGGACTCACAGGGATGGAGTCCAGCTCCTGGCCCTGCACAGGACAGCCCCAACAATCTCACCGTGAGCCTGAGAATATTGTCCAAATGCTCCTTGAACTCCGACAGGCTTGCTGCTGCCACTTCCCTGGCGAGCCTGTTCCAGTGCTCAACCACCTTCTGCGGGGAGAACCTTTTCCAGATATCCAGCCTAATCATCCACAGAGATAAAAAAAAATTAGCTTAGATTCAGCATTATCCTAGTTTGCTAAAACACTCAAGCCTAGATGTCACTGTCTTCGAGAGAATTTGGTATAAGTTAACCTGTTAGGTTAGACTGCTAAACTGGGCCAGACTCCACTCACATTTAGGATTATTTTTTTAACACGGCATGTTTTATTTTAAAAATTTCTAAAGCAGATTTAAGAGACATTGTGGAAGGAGAGGCAGTGATAACAACTAAGTTTGCTCTGTAAATCTGCCTTTAAAACTTCATTGGTTTGGGGCATCCTGACCCTCTTCTTATCTACTCTGCAAAACCAGACCCAAACCCTTCCCCAAGATCCTGAAAACCCAGCAGAGCTGGGAGAAGGATGATGATTGAGGAGGGATAAGAAGGGATGGAAAAGGGCTCTGCCTGGCCCAGATCTGCCTGGCTCGGCATGGCTGAGTGCCCAGCCATCTCCTGCCTCCTGTCACCCGGGCGGCAAGTGTGAATGAAAGAAGAGTGAAAATGGAAGGAATGAAATAAAACAAAGATTTCTGAAAGCAAAGATTCCTTTTCCCCAGGAGATGGCGAGCTTGGTCTCCCATTTCTATTCCCTCGCTACTTTCTCTCCAGGAACCAGTAGTCTGGGCTGTCCTCCTAAGAACCTGGGAGCAAATGAGTGGCCACCACAGTCCAACCAGAAGCAAAGCAGAAGGACGATATTATTTACTGGTTAGCAAAAAGTCTCTAAACTGCTCACATATTTGTGGGCTGATGCAGCTGAGCACATTTTAGGCAAAGCTGGCAGAGATGGAAGTAGCAGAGGGTTTTCTGCAGTGTACCAATCATTTTAATCACAAAGAAGTAGGTACTCATCCTTTTTTTTTTTTTTTTTTTTTAATTTGCCAGGTTAGATGCAATGTCCTCTGGGGACAGCTTTGGCATCCAGAAGGGAAAACAAGGGAAAGAACAGTGTTGTGTTTAAAGGGATGCTGACAATTTGGAATCCAAATCAGTCTATCTCAGACAATGTAAGTTTTGCATAGATTTGTGAGCAGGACACAGTAAAAATCACCCCTGGAGAAGGAAGTAAGCTGAGGTGAGGGAGAGTTCCTTCTTTCCCAAGCATGTTAGAAATCAATTTATAACACTGCACCAAGCACAATGGCATCCTGTGCAATGTATATACAAATTCTCTTGTTGCTTTTTCACTCTTGCTGCTGCTGTTAATACAAGGCTTGGGATGAAAGCATTCCTTCTCCGCCCTGACCCCTCTGCACCCCCACCTCCCAGGAGGCATCATCTTGCCAGCCTGGGAGGGGAAGTGCTAATGCACACTAGCAACACTGACACACCACAAAGTGCTGTCAAATATGCCAAGTAAACACACTGAACAAAGGCAGCCGTTTGCATCCTTACTCTCTCCTAGTTACTGTTCCTGTAAAGCCTGGTTTGGAACAATAATAGGTATGGCCTTTTCTCCCCCCACCCTCTAAGGAAGACACAATTTGTCAAGTTGACAGCATCCCTTTATGCTGATGAGATAGTGAAGGTTGAGTGCCAACTAGCAGCAGAAATATAATAGCATCCATTAGAGCTGTTAGCTAGAGTTGGCCAGTGCTTTTGTTTGTAATTTAGAGGGCTATAACTCAGCCATGCAAATAAGATGCAGGAGAAACTTTACACCAAAAATCTGGACCTTGCAATGGGTTCTTCAGCTTCCTACAAAAAAAAAAAAAAAAAAAGGAAAGAAAAGAAAAAAATATGAAGGTTGCTTTGACATTCTGCATTGTGCTGTAAAGAAGCGATAAGAAACCTGGATGAAAAGACTGCAGTGTACCGATGCCTGGCCTTGCACTGACAGGCCTGACTGGAAATGCTGACCTCTTTACAACTCTATCAGGGACATAGGTCCAGAGGTGTTCAACCCCCCATTCTGTATCTGTAAGTCTTGAGACAAATGGCATCTTCGCTTCCAAACAAAGCCCTATACAGGTCAGCAAGGCTCCCTAAGCTGTGTCTCTACTCCTCAAAGTGGCAGGGCTGTATAAAATTCACAGAAGATTTATGACCAGAATCAGTAAGTTGCACACTGTTCCAAGTATTTTGGTTCCTTAGTGCTTGGTGGCATTCAGGCACAGGGGCCTCATTCCCAAGCCTGTTTCTGCATTTATCTCATTTTTATGCCTCTGCAGAGACATGACCATTACTTTTGAATGTTCTTTTTTTTCAATCCACTAGTATCAGTCAGTATTATTCCATGCTCTACTAAGCCAGAATGACAGAAAGTCTACAAAGTCTGAAGTGGATGTCAAGAGACAACTGCTATGCTTTTGTATCTGATGACAAATAAATAAACAGAAGATCAGAGTGAAATCAAAAAACCACAAAAGAATGACTTGAGTGCACTGCATAACTTAAAGTTATGAGAACTGCATTTAGAGACTACTTTATTTTTTCCTCTCTGAAAAGAACAGCATGAAAGTATACTTGGCCATCTGTGTATCAGGATGTTTTCCTTTTCCTGGGCACAGATGGTAAACTTCAAACATCACTATCACTCTCATCTCCCACATAAGCCCTGTAAGGAATCTTATTTACAATTTCTAGCCATTGCTTTCCAGTGACCTCATTTTTCCCTTTGGTGCTGTCTTAGAAGTTCTGGCTAATATTAAAGGCACTGAAATAGACATGTTCAAAGCTCCCTTGTGGGTGTGGTAACATAGTTCTCAATAAAGCAAAGACCCTTTAAATGAAATAAAAGCTGGACACATTTTTGCCTTGTCCTTAGGCAAGAAAAAAAAATAAAAACCTTTCCTATGCTTTCAAAAAATTAACTAAAATAGCTAAGCAAGAAATCTAATGAAGGTGCACTTTCATTCCATCTTCTGGTTTGCACACCACTTCTCTAGACTGCACATTCTCTGAGGCAGAGACCTTGTCTTCAAAGCCCCATGTACGAGACCAACTCTGCCATGGTACCCTCATCAGTAACTACATGGATCCTGTCTCTTGGTTGTAATGCATCACCAAAATACTTTAGTTATTTCAGGATCATATTTCTAGTTGCTTGACACAGCAGTGGTCTTATCTTTTCCTAGATAAGTCAGGCTGATCTATGCAGTTTAATGGGTGGATGGTGTCACCAGCGACAGCTTATAGCAAAATGGTCCAATTTTCAGAGGTGTGAACTCCAAAGAACTCAGAGGTTCTTTGGAACTTCAGATACTTCTGATATATTTCTGATTACTTTCCCTCTGAGCCCATCCAATCTGCAGTGTCAGAAGAGACTCAGTACAATTTCCTCCAAGAGAAGTCATTGTTGTGGCATTTTTGGTTAAAATTTCTTCTTCCTCTACATTTCTATTTTCTTAAATCATTCTGTATCATACACTCTGTCATTCTCCACTCCAAAGCAGACTGCACTCTGGCAGTGAAAGAACACCATCCTATTTCAAATACTCAATACTAAATGAAAAGCACCAAAATTTAAAAAAAAAAATAGATTACACAGACTGTCCTAATGCCTTAGTTGAAATGATGAAGAGAGCCATGTACTAGCCTGCCAGTAACTGAAAATGAACTTGACTTTCAGGTGATGAAATTCAATTAATTGGTAATTCCCTAGAGAGGGGAAAAAATCTTTGGGGATGATCACCACATACAAAATAAATATCCTGGTCACTAATGATATTTATTCTTAAGAACAGGCAGGTTATTCACATTAGCAGTGTTCTGGGGAAGGAATATCACCTAACTGGTGATACACCTTCCTGATACACCGTAGGGCTGGTGCACCTCTGGACCACGGCCTGGTTTTGCTTAGACCTCTGCATACCCTACAAGAAATCAAACCTCGCACAGGTCCTTGGCTGCAGAAACAAAGGGGGCCAAGCAGAGCAGCTGCAGCTCTCCAGGCTCCACAGCATGTCCTGCTCTGGGTAATGCGACTCTGTTTGGTATTTACAGCAGAACTGGAGGCTTTGATGTCACCTCTGGAGCCCCAGTAAAACTGAAGCAGGTAGACGTGGTGGGGGTAAGGCTCAGAAGTCTGCATTTCCAGGACAACTGCTGGAAACTCTGCTGTGACTCTGAGCATCTCCCTTTACTTCTGACTTCTGCCTAGCAGTTAAAAAAACAGGTTATGCCCATTTTGGGGGTGATGGAATAATTAACTGATCCACTGGACATTAAGCCTCTTGAAGTGCGTAGGTAAAGGAATTTACAAGCACACTGAGCACATTGCCAAGACAAAGGTGTCAGTAGCAAAGTATTGTGTTCCCATGACAGTGAAGGCTGAAATGATTTTCTGCTGCCTAAAAAGAAAACAGTATTGGGCAGAATTTATCTCTCTCTCAAGTTCCTCAGGAGCACAGTACCACACAGCTCTGAAAATACAACAGGGTTTGATTGCTAAACTAAAACCTAAGTCACTATAACAACGCTATTCAAAGGAATCATGTCCTGCAGAGGTTTATAGCTGATTGCAACTCTTCACCTCTCCCTGACCCACTTAACAGTGTGTCCTTCCATTTCATTCATATGAAAGACTTCACAAGGAAACTGTGAATGGAGACCACAATGAAAGACCAGTTCATCTGCTTGTTTAGGAAGAACCCCCTTTGCTTTGTCTCAATTCCAGTAAATCGGCAGCTATCCAGATGATTTCCCTGGATACCCTCCCTTCACTTCTCCACCTCTCCAGCAGGATCTTGTCCCTTAGCCTTGCCTCTCCTTTCATACAGCTGTGACTGGGAAGATTAACGGGCACAAGAAATAAATTTCATGTATTTAAATTCCCCACTATGTGGAGAACATGTGCATGCAGAGTGAGGAGGGCACTTCCAAGTGAATCAAGCCTGGATGACTCTGATTGACTGGCTGACATGAATTTCATTTTCATAGCTAAGGTCCCTTTTGCCCAGGCTGTTTTGGTTTTTTTTGTCAGAGTTGCCTGATTTCCAGTAATTTACTGTAAAATTTGGTACAGACTAAATGTGCCCTGGAAGGCAGTACAGCCTCACAGCCCTTTAGGAGGTCTGCAGAGCTTGCAGATACCAGAGATGTCTCATGGGTGGAGTGATGATGTATCACTAAAGTAAACCTGAGATGAGGCAGATGCAGGGAACAGTAAAGGGGCCTTCAGCCATCCTAAGTGAAATAGAAATACAGATTATTTTTTTTTCTGAAATCAACCAGGGACTTCATCATTGCCATTACTGCCTTATTAACTCACTTTTATTACAGAATTTATGATGTTTGGCCATCCCACACATGACAGTGAAATGCCTGCAATGAACTAGTTATATTCAGGTGATGTCCTTTATTTGGGCTGGCCCACATAGAGGTTTAGGGGTGTACTACTATCCCCTTGAGATCTATTTTACGTTGACTTACACAGAAAATGTCACAAGCTCTTTTATAATTATAAAACAGCCTCTTAACCAGTGCTTCTGCCTCTCTTCCTCCCCTTGCACCCCTCAGGAGCCCTCCACCAGGAGTCCTCTGACTCCACCATTAAAAAGATCACTTGTCCCTGGAGTCCCTGTCATTATATTCTGCCTTTGTATGACCACGCAGTCCTATGTGCTTCTGAAAACAAAAGTAAACCCAACCCATCTCGGCAGATTCTCCCTGCTTACCCCTCCTCAGCTGTTTTTCATGCTGTGTTAGCACCTTCCTGTCCAGTCTGGAGCACAGTCTGAAGGGCAGGTCTGCTGCAAGGACACAGGACTGGGGCTCTCTGGTGTTAATCTGCGACATGACTGCAAGCAGCACAGGGTTCTTTATCCAGTCAGGCGCTGTTAGGAAGGCAGTAACAGCACTGATACTGCTCCAATGAATATAGCTTACCTTTTTCATTTGGTGCTAGGAGCACTGCAGGGGCAAAAAAAGGAAAAAAAAGAGAGAGGGAATGAAGCGGGGAGGGGAAGGATCAATTTTACTATGCTCCTTGAGAGCAATGAGACTGAAAATGTTCCCCCATCAGCCTAGTGATGAGAAATGGCAGGCTGAGAGTGACCCACACCATAGACTTAATTTAACACGCATTATCTGATTGCTAGGTAACCTAACTTAGGTTAGACTAAGCAAAACCTTGGATTTAGAAGATCAATATCTATATTCAGCTGAAAAAACAGCTTGTGTTAAAAATGTATCTACTAATTCTGGCCTGAAAGGCTAGATCCCCAAGCCATGTCATATTTAGAGTATGTAGTGAATGTACCTGGTCCTGCTGATTTCAGTGTCGAGTTCAGTCAGCTGTTCATGGAGCCAGGCTGAGCACAGCAGTAGAGAAGGTAGCAGTTGGGAGGGGAGATTTGAGCACAGACAGTGCTCTGAACAGACAATTGTCAGCCAGTATTTGGAATTTAGCAGGCAGCAAGCAGAAAGGCCTCCAAATAAGAGAATTAACTGCTGCTTAAGGACTTTGTGCCGTAGCTGCTAGCTGACAACCAAATTTGTGCTGAATCTGATGCAGCAAGCTTTAATCCTGCTGTGTTATCAACACTCTATATTTCCAGGCTTAAACACTCCCGGTAGATAAAATGTCCTTGAAAACTCACTGTCTCTTTAATTCCCAACACTTTACTTGAAAACATAATCCTAAATACCACATTAGCCAATGGCCGCAGCATCCTTCATCCACTCAGAGACCCTCTTTTATTTGATATCTACCACATAATCACAATCCACCAAAGGAGGCCCAGAAGTGCTGTTAAGAAGCTCTGTGCAACACTGCTGAAGTCAGATGACAGACTGACCTAAAACTACATATCCTGACATTCAAGAAGGCAGCTAAAGTAGAAAGGCAGTCTTCCAGAAGGGCAGAAAGATGACAGGGCACAGTAGAGACATTGTCACATTCCTTCATCTGATCACAAACTGAATCTGGTTGTGAATGAATCCCTAGAGAGTAATTGCATTTTATGGTTTTAAGCTCATGCAAATCTCAGGGTTCAGCTACACAATCAGCCCACTACCTTTTAACACGTTATGGCATGTCAGCTGAGCCATCCTAACTCACCAGCGCCTTCTGCTTCCAGCACCTGAGAGCACACGCAGCTGCACTGACTTTAACTGCAGCCATAAGCAGGTCAACACCTTTCACCTTACACTTACTTCGTTCAGACATGACAGGTCAGGTTGCAAGTGCCAAGGTAAGGCCATACTGTATCCCCGTCTGAATGGATGGGGCTAATCCACCTCATCCTGTGCTTTAAATGTGGTTTAAAGGCTTAAATGTGTTTTGCAGTGCGGGAACTAGGCCTAAAACACCATGAGATATGCCATGAGATATACAGTGAAGGGATTTCCATTAGAGATGTCATAAGATTATGTGGCGAAGGCATTACCCCAGCATGACAGTGGGCGTGATGGCCTGGTGATGGGGTGATAGGTGATCAGGCCGGCTGGATGACCCTTATTGCTGGAATCCGTGGAAGAGGGAGTGACACTAACAACATTGGTGCACCAGCATGTCATGGTTCTGTTCTACCCTTGCATGAAACTACACACTTTGTACTCTGTGTAACTCTTGATATCCCTCATTTACATATAACATGCCTGCCTCCCTGACGTGCCCCTCACTGTCATTTATGATGGCAATAACAGGATATTTTGAGTACAGTCTCACCTTTACTTCTCCAAGAAGTATAAATGAGCATTTGAAATCCTCAGTGGCAGAAGGTGAGCATATGACCTCACCTTGCAGATGGGCTTGTTCCCCTCTCCTCTAAAAAACAGTGACACCTCTTCGGTAAGATTTGTGCCTCTGACTGCACTGGAGTATACATGGGAACACTTGTACACAGCACTATATATCTATATTTTGCAGGTCGAGTAAATTTATCACTAACAATCTCACAAGAAGCTGTAACCTGCTGCTCCAATAAACTGCACTATTTGTGAATCTGTATTCTTGAAAGTTCTTTTGAACTCAATCAGACTTATAGTGTCATTGGTAAACTGCATTATATGTGACTCTGTGCTTGCAATTGCGACCAGACTTTTAGTGTGACCCACAGTGTTTGTGCATCTGGGATCTTAGTGAACATGACCAGCCTTATAGTGCTGAATTGGTCATTATCAGAAATTAAACCCAACTGCACCCAGCCTCTCTGACCTCTGAGGACCAGCTGGAAAGCAAGGGGGTTTATTTCCTGCCAGATTTCTATACTCTTCATGCAACAGCTAGAAAAGAATTCACAGGAGATGGACCCAGTCAAGCATCCATTCATATGCTCTGCAAGTTTTCTGAACTCAGCACCTAAACTTATCTTTGTAATCAATGTCTATTCCGATGGCCAGCTTGGCTCAGAGCTCTGCAGTGCTGAAGAGAAGAGATGGAGTGTAATTTTGCAGTGCGAGCCACCAAGCTCCCTGTTGCAACTGAGGCTCCTTGGCTTACCTGGACAATCTCTTCAGTGGTGAGTCAGGGATGTGGCTCACATGCCAACATCTCCTCTTGCATACTCTCTCTCCTTCTGAAGATTGCAGCTCTGTGAGCCTTGTCTATAGCTCTTGCCTTGCAGACAGGGAGCAGTCTTGAATGATAATTTGGGATCATAACCTCAGCGAGCAGATCTCCATGGCTTTCATCTCTGACTGTTGTGCCTTCAGCATTATCAGAAGGAGTCCTAGAAAAGCAAACATAATGGCATCAGCATTTAGGGCAAGGAAGAACAGGAAACACAGAAGAGTTTTTATGAATCTGGAATGAGAAGGTTGGTGTTTGGTACTTAAATAATGAGCCTACCCAATTTCAAGATAAACTCTCATGGGTTTCTAAAGGTCCCTAATTAATTCTAACACTCCTCTCAGTCTCATCAGCCTATTTTCCCATCTGTTTCTTCTCCCAGACGTGGCGCTGTTCCCATTGCTTATGAACCCTGATCAGGAAGCTGGGGGATGGAGGTCTGTCCCCTTATGTAACTTCTGCTGACAGGGACAGCATCCAACCTGAGCGATACATGGGGCCTAGTTGTAAATAAGTGTTTGATGCAACCACTTCCAACTTGGTATATAAATTAATTATACATTGCTGAGGAAAGTGATGCTCAGTCATGATCTTGAATTCCAAGGAAAAGACTGACCACAGCCAAATCAGCAAGAAAGCAAAAGACTCACACCTGCTCATGGCACGATCATCAGGATGGACTGATGTTGGAATTTTCACCTCTGCCCACCAGAGCTCCCACCAGCCAGACAGCTAAACAGGACCCTCTGATCTGAGAGTCCAAAAAGCATGCTCTGTCCCTCCTTGTGCCATCTCAGTCTGAATTGCTCATTTGTACATACTTGACAGTGAAAGGGTTAACTTGGAGAGAGTCCCTCGATACCCTATGTGATGGATATATCAAGTGACCCCTCTGGTCAAACCTATTCACTCAGACCAGAGGCTGCTTCCTCATTAGCAATGATAAATTCAAAGCAGATGGGAAAACTGCTCTATTCTCTGATCCAGCTTTCAAAGCCCTTTGATTTCAGGATCTTTGACTTTTCTTGCCTGTCAAATTCCCTAGCAAGATTGATAGGGTCTGGACAGGAGGATGTCAGTGCAAATTCTGGTACTGGTCATCTTCCCTGCCAGATTTCCTGCATCTGACCATGTTAATTGCCTCTCTCTCCTCCTTTGATGTTAAGATCATTTGATTTTTTCCTACCCTTTCTCCATCACCCATGTCCATCAAAAGTTTGCAAGGGCCACTGGCTAAGTCTTTACCATGGCTGCATTACTTCTCCTGTACACAAATTCTTGCCTGCATCTCATCAGGTCAGGCTGGGAACCGCTCAAAACTAGGAAAAGCTTCTTCAGAGAGCAGGCTCTTTTTTCCACACCACAAGCTGAAAGACATGAAATAAGGGTAATTTTGAAAGGACAAAAAGATAGCAACCTAAGTACTGATGCCTGGAGAAGATTCCACAGCAAGTGTAGCACCGGGACAGGGTCAGCAAACAAGCAGTGGTCAGAGCCATAGCACAGCTTGCAGGAATTCTGGCAGGTGGGTGACGCAGAGTGACTTGGGCAGGAGGCACGTGCATTGCTACTTCTGAGGACTCTTTCCCCTCAGCTGACACAAGACATTTCCTGAAGCCCAACCCATGCCTTGCTGCCTTTTTTACAAAGATATTTTCCCAGTCCCCGCCTGGATGTGAATTTTCAGCCACCTGCTTCTCATCCCACTCAGATGGTGGGAGATCAAGGGACCCGCTCTCCCCTTCCTGCAGCCATTGAAGTCTCCTCTCATGTCCCTTCTTGCAGCTCCTGAGGCTGCTGGAGAGGGCCCTGTGAAATGAGGAGGCACTGAAACACTGATTTCCTCAGGGTCACCCCATGGAGCAATTCCTGCCCTGAGACCTTGACAGCTCATCATTCTTCTGCAGGCTCAGAGCCATCTGCCTTCCCCCTGCCCCTTGCAAGAGTCTCATTTTAGCTACTGCCATCCTGCCCGCTTCATCCCATCCTGCCTCCTGCTCTGCTAAAATCCCGAGTGATTACTACCCCTGAGAAAGGAGGCACAGGCAGAAACAATGGGGAGCCCCAGTGGTAGGGTCTTCCCTCCTTCCCTCCCTGCCCTCAAAACTCTCTTGAACAAGGCAACACTGACTGAGGCTTGGCAGTCACCCCATCCACCATCCCAGTCCCACTGCGGACGGAGACCAGCTCTGCCGGTTAAGCCAGGTGCTACACTCCAATGCACCATTTCCACCTTTGATAGGTAAACTCCTGTTTCCCTATGGAGATGTGATCTTGGTGGCACAGATTTGTGGTCCGTATTTCCCACTCTCCTCCTGGGTGCTGCAGATGCTGCTGCTCACCTGCAATCCAGGTTAGGGGGGTCATATGCCATCAGAGGCCATGAAGAAACACTCTTGAAAACTGAGAAGGTCCTAGCCATCCTGGAGATGTCCTGTCAGGCCCTTGCTCTTCAGGAAGATCACAGAAAAGTTTGTCTAAGCAAGGTGAACTGAAATGAGGTTTAAAAGCTGTGGCATTGCACAGAAACCTCTGGGCAAGTCTAAGTAATAAATCCAACCTCAAATCACATTAACTTGAGGTTTTGACCTTAGCTGCTTGCCCAAAAGTCTTCCAAAGTTAGGCAAAATTCACTTTTAAACATCACTATGATGACTCCTTGCTAAAACATAGCAAACACACAGCTAGAACTAATAAATGGCTGCTGGGATGCCTCAGCCATCAGGGCATGTGACAGGCAGTGAGGACAAGGGTAAGACAGAGACATTTCCTTTGCTAAAAGCAGCTCTCTAGGCACTGTCAGCAGGATTGAGCTTGTGATGCCTAGATCAGCAAAAAGCTGATCAACCACGTGTTGATCAGGTTTTTGACGAGACACTTACTTATGCCCAGTTCTTACTAATCCACCTCTTTCCCTCAAAACTTTTGTGGACAATGTATGTTTTTACGCGCCCTGTAGTAACACAGAGCTGTGCCAGTGGTGCGTTGAACAGGCATGAAGAGCTACATTCCAAAACACATATCGCACTTTTAAATCCCTCAGATGCTTTCAAAGACCTCTCCATCATTATCCCTGTCAGCTGAAGCGAATGCACACAACTCAGATGTTGAAAGAGCAAGCCAGGATCCAGGGGTCCTGAACTGACTCACACAGCAAACCCTGTGCTCAGGCTGCTGATGAGGTCCACCAGGAAAAAGCTCTTAACTTCTTCCTAGCTTACATACAGAAGCTGAAAAGCTTTAGTTCTCTGTAAGGGACTGCATAATAGCCTGCATAAGGATTTTGAGGCAGCAGTGGCGGATGGATGTTTCAGTTTCTCTCCAGAGAGACAGCAGTGGTTGCATGCACACAGAACTGATGTCTGTCTGCATGAGAGGGATCTGCTTTTGATTAAGTTACACATTTATTATTCACTAAACCTAGTACAAGGCACAAAGTGACACTAAAATTTCTCTCTGAGACTGAGCAGCTGCCACAGTCGTTTTGGAGTAGCAGCAAGCTGGGCCATCAGGGTACCCACAGCTCCTACTCATTTCTGCTGTGGGAGATGTGATCATAACAATTTTAATGAACAGAGAGAAGGAAGCAGGAGGGAAACAGAGAACTTGCCATACAGCAAGGAAAGGTGCAAGATGATGCTCAAAGACTGCAAAACTGTTGTTTGATGATTATGGAGAGACTGAAGGCTGCTTTGCTGTCCTCCTTTCAGGGTGCAATTCCAGGCATGGCAGAAACAAGGAAGCATTTTGTTCACAGCAAAAAAACCCACCGAAAACACCAGCCAAGCAAACAAAACTGATTTGTAGTTCAGCAAGTCAGAAGAGAGAAACATTTGGCTGTGTGTTAATGAGGCTGCTGTGGAGATTTTGGCCAACAGAAGAGCACAATTAATTTTTACTGAAAGTATCAGAACATCAGACACCAAAATACCAAAGCTTTGGAGATGTGTGTGGTTTGGATATTGGTTTGCTTGTTACCTCCATGTAGTCAGTACAGATGAGGGAGGGGGTTACTCTGTAGTTAAGTGTACTTCTAAAAGTCATTCCTTTCATTCTAGCTTTGGTAGCTGGGCCCAAAACAAATGTGTCACCTCCTCTCTTCCCACCTTAAGGGACTTCTTTAAGTGAATCACTTGTAACTTCCCAAAGTGCTCAGCATCTAGGTAACTGCTTCCAATGCCATGGTAGGGGCCAACATAGCAGGCTGCCATGAACTAGGACAGGGAAAATGGGTGTAAAGCAGAGACACTCTATTGCTCCAACAGCAGAAGTCTTTGGGAAGAGCAGCAATAAAATCAGCTTAGGGTTTCTCCTCAGCCTGAAGTCTTGGGTTAGATTCCACTACCTGTTTTTACTTCGGACTTGAAATAAGTGAATTATTTGGTTTTGTCATTCTGTTACCTCACAGTAGCTTATAAAGCCTAAGTCACAGTGTTTGTAAAGCAGTCAGCAATTCCCAGAGAGAAGGTATCACTGAAAGGCCAGCAAGCACCCTCAGCCAGCCTGCTGTCATGGAACATAAGGGGTCCAAAGGCAGGGCAGAGGGACTAGAAAGAGGGGAGTGATGAAGCAGACAGCCCAAGGGCCGTCCTTCCCAGCCCCTTCCCTTTCTGAGGAATGCTCAGCTCGCCACGATACAGTTTAATATTCAGAAGGTCATAGTTTCGACTTATGCCTCAGGCCTTCCAGACTCCCTGGCACAGCATTTCAAATTACATTAGTTTGGGAGAGAGGCAAACAAAAAAAGTTATATTTTTCTCCCAGGCATTGCTTAAAATAGAAAGCAAACAAATGTCATTGCTGACATGCACAGCCCCGGAGACAATAGCGAGATGCACAGACACAGACAGATGCATGCGACTGGCCCCTGTGCTTGATCAGGACTACCATTCTTTAATGAGCAGCCCAACATTTTCTGGTTAGAAAATGTTTTATTAATATCAGATTATGGAAGATAATTAAGCAGCTTTCCACTCCCACGTTGGGCCATTTGGGGAACAATATGAACTGTGGTGGTTTGCTCTCAGTTTTCCATCACTTTCTTTTCCATAGTCTCCTGCGTAATTTGCTCTGTCTGGCTATTTCAAAGCACATCTTTATGACGTCCTTTTACTCTGTTCAAATCAAAATCTGTTTGCTTCATTAGCAGTCTCACTTGGGGGGCAGGGTGTGTTTAGGAGGTCATTCAACATTCCAAAATTAAAAGCTTGGAACTAATACTCTTCAACTAGAAAATTATAAAGTGCTGTTCTTTGGCATTTTCCAGAAGCTTGTCTAAAAGCACCCAGTGACAATTTCTTGATAATTTTCCCTTTACTTTTACCTTAACTGAGAATCACTGGTTTGCTTGCAGACTAACGAAGATTAAATGCTTTATACAGTTCAAGGAGAGGTTGCTAAATAATCAGGCTAATACTCCAGGGGTTCACTTGTTTATCTGAGCGCACGGCTCTCAGCAAAGAAATGTGATTTTACTGGACATAATCCCAATCCTCCCAGAACCATCAGCCCCTTCTATCCTCCATTCAGTTGGGCCAAACCTAGCAGAGAGTGCTCTAGGCCTCCAGTTCATAGGCCAGCAATGTTTGATTAATGAGGGAGCTGCCACACAGCTTATCTAGAAAGATGCACAATGCCATAACATAAACTGGCATAAAGAGGGAAGCATTTGTCACCCACAGTGCCAGTGTCACGCAAAAGACAAAGGATCATTTTTCATGTGTCTACCAGGGAGTGCAAGATTGTTGGGACATGATGGCAACTCATTGATCTTGGAAAAATATCTGAGTAATTTCTTGCTGAACCAGAGGGGGAGCCATGAATTCAGGTTCATGTGTTCATGGCCCCCTTGTTCTGTAGCACAGGATGAAAAACAAGCCCTGCCAGAGAAGGAAAAGGAGACTATCGCATTGCATTTGATTATATTGCCTTGTGTTTGATTTTTGGGTGATGAGGGAAGGCTGCAAGGGGGAAATGAAGATACGCAAACTAGAAGCATGAAGGATCACACAGTGACTTATTTACTGGGCCATTAACTCAGCAGTAACCATCTGAGATGTTTTATTGGTTTAGAACCTGGATTTGAAAGTTTCTTCCTGTAGTTGTGACTCCTAGACTCACCAGACTACAGCCAAAGCTATAATTTTTCCCACTGGAAAAAACAAGACACTTGAAAAACACAAGCATATCATAACTAGTGCACTGCTAATCTGTCTGAGTCCAGGGTCTTGCTTACAGGGAAGTACCCTACCCCTTGCACAGGCTGCTGACTGAAAATATGACTGTGTTAGGATGAGGGGTGCCTCAGATGCTGGGCATGCCCGGTGTTACCAAGCCAGTGCTGGTGTGCTGCTAGGGAGAGACTTCTCCAGTCTGCCACTTCAGTAGAGGGGCACTTCAGGAACAGTATCAGAAATAGCGTGGCCCAGCAGGACCAGGTCAGTGACCGTCCCTCCGTACTCAGTACTGGTGAGGCCACACCACAAACCCTGTTTGCAGTTTTGGGCCCCTCATGACCAGAAAGACATTAAGGTGCTGGAGCTTGTCTAGAGAAAAGCAATGGAGCTGGTGAAGGGTACGGAGCACAAGTCTAATGAAATGTAGCTGAGGGAGCTGGGGTTGTTTAGCCTGGGGAAAAGGAGGCTCAGAAGAGACCTTATTGCTCTCTATGGATACCTGAAAGGAGGTTGTAGTGAGGTGAGAGTTGCTCTTTTCTCCCATGTAATAAGTGACAGAATGAGAGGAAATTGTCTCAAGTTGTGCCAGGGCAGATGAAGACTGGATATTAGGAAAAATTTCTTCACCAAAACAGTTGTCAAGCCCTGGAACAGGCTACCCAGGGAAGTGGTAGAGTCACCATCTCTAGAGACGTATTTAAAAGATGTATAGATGTGGTGCTTAGGGACATAGTTTAGTGGTAGCCTTCACAGTCCTGGGTTAATGGTTGGTCTTGATGAATTTAAAGGTATTTTCTAACTGAAATTATTCTATGAATCTAAAACCCATCATACAAGCGGGTAAAAAGCCCATATAAGATGGCCTTATCTGAAACTGTGATAGGAACCACTGGCAGATGTTTGGCTGTGAAAATACGCCGTAAAAGTTGAGAGATAACTTTAATTCCTTGAATTACGTTCCATCAGCAGGGCACTGTAAAGCAGTCATGTAAGCTGAAGAGAAAGCAAGGGCCAGAAGGCAGTCTTCAGAATGAGCATGCACCAAACTTTCACCAAAGGGACAAATGAAGCTGACAGAAGAGATATAACCACAGGGACAAATAAAATGTGAAATTCTTCAGGGTATCTTAATAAACTCTCAGACTGAACACAGATAAGGGCAGACAGACCCTCTGGCATTTTCCTAACAGTCGAGAATGGTGAGGGAAAGCTCCCCCATAGCCTCAGGAATCCTTCATAGGTGACTGACGGTGTGAAGTCAAGACATTCTCCAAAGAGTACAGCACAAGCTTTTTTCCAGATAACAGCTCCCTCCCCTTAATTTCCTCCCCTTTGCCTTTGGACCTGTCACATTCCATTTGGTAAAGATAATCTTTGCTGCTTCTGTTTAAGGGGATGTTTGAATCCCAAAAGGTGGTTTAACAAGTTTCAGAAAGACTTACTCCTGGGGCTGCCATAGAGGTTCAGCTACCATCCTCAGTCACTGAGAGAAGGCTGAAGCCCAAAGCCCTGAGCGTATCCTAGATCTCCCCTCATACAGATTCTGCCTTGGTGACTGAAAAATAAAAATCCTAGGAATAATTATTTTCTTAAAGGCTCTTTCACTTCAGAACTAGGATAGTCACCATCAAAAGTCCATCCAGCACAGCACAGCAGGACAAGAGATGGACCACTGGCCACAGGTGATTGTAGGATGTCAGATCAGGCTTCATCCACTGAAATAAGTGCCTGTTTCCTCCGAAGGATCTGAAACCCTTAGGTGTGCCTGTGAAGGCATGTCCTGTGTCACTGAGCAGTGATGGATAACTCCTGAAGCTGCTGGTCCTACCCAGCACACCATGCAGCAGGATTAACCTCTGCCTGTAACAGGGTTATAAGGCTCATTACCGAGCAGCTTAATGAAGGCTCACCCTGACACAGCAGTATCGACCTCAGCACTCAACGTTAGCTGGGATCTCACCACGCATATCCCCAGGTTGGCGCAGAAAAAAACATGAGCAAAGACAATTTCTGCCTTGATGGGATTAGCAGGCAGCAACGCTATTAGTTCTTCAGTTCCCTGCCTCCCCCTTCCTCCCCAGCCAGGGCTTCATCCTCCTAGGGTTTTGCAGTCAGTCCTCTGTCTTGGTGTCACATCACACCTTCCCCTTAGAGCCATGAGCAGCTCAAAGCCCGTCTCGCTGGGCACAGTAAGTGCTTCCCTTCCCTGCACCTGCCTCTGCTGGAAACAGCTCCTCTGCTTTTACTTCATCAGATTAATACAAAACATGCTATCAGCACATTGGCAGGCTCTTAATATCTTTGCTGAGGCCTTTAATGGCCTCAGGTCTTGTAAGGCATTTCATTCATCTGGCGACCGGCAGGTCCTACCGGGGCGCTCTCCCCCTGCACCCTCAAAGCAGAGATAAGAGCACAGCTATTTTAAAAGCAGGAGGTGAGATAAAAGCACTCCCTTCAGTTCAGATGCTGCTGCCATTCCACAATTAACTTCATCTAAAATTTCAAAGGAAGAAAAAAAAAGCCATCCAAAAATCATTTCAAATCACTCTCTCACCCACGTTAGTCATCTCATTCTTGGTATCAATAGCAATAAAAGAAAGTGGGGACTTTATTATTTTTTTAATAACATTACCCTTCAAAGCACTATCTTGAGCTGGTTTTCAAATGCCAGCATGAAGGCAGCCAGGTTGCACTCTTCTCTGTAGTTGCTTGTATCACTTTGGGCTACCTATACATTCAGGGTCAAAACAACATTTCTCCCTCCCATTTCCTCCCCCTCCTTTTCTCACTTCTGTAAAGCAAAAAACGTGCCAGCCATCTGACAAAGTGTTTCTTCAGCACCCGTAGGAACCTGTGGTCTGCCCTCCACACACTGCAATTGCAGTTCACATCTTTAAACCAGCATTATTTACAGCAACCCGTTTCCATCACAACACAGCTCCCATATGTGGACTCACAATCCACATATTCATTAACCTACAACATTCCTTCATTGGAATTGTGACACGTACAGAAAATACCTACAGAATACCAACCTACAAAAACATCCAGCCTGGAATCTTATTCTGGAGCAGAATCCACCTCCATGCAAAGAGCTATACAGAATAACTGTTTCAATAAGTCTGAAAAAATAATAGGGCAAACAAGTATTTAAAAGTTAGAAGAAATTAAGGAATTCAAATATTTATGTTTTTGATCACCACCCGAACTTTTGCAAAGAGAACTTGAAACAGTTACCTGGAAGTCCAGACTTACCTCTTTTTTTTTTTTTTTCCCTCCTTAAATCTGCAAAAAATCTTGTGTTAAATTGAGTGGATTTAAAAGATCACAAAATGTATGGATAAGACAGCACTACTCGGTGGTCAGGAAGCCGGATCTTGGAAGATGCAGGTTCTGTTATTCCTGAAACTCATCTTTATGCTTCTCCGCATCTCAGGTATCCCTACTTAAAAAGCAGTGCAAATCTTCCTCCCATCTTTGTAACAGATAAAAAGGAAGAAGAAAGAGAAAGTAACAAGAGTGATTAGTTATTTGAGAAACATGACTTCAACAAAGCAGCCAAAGGATTTCTATTTAGCTTCCTGAAGAAAGCTGACAACTGGTCTAAGAATGATTTTCACCTATTTCAGGTAACAGATACCAATTCATTCTACCAAACCCCTTCTACTGTGAGTGCTGCATTCGAAGCTCCACTTGGGCTTACGGTGCACTTCTACGTGAATTTCTAACCCTGACTTGCAGCCAGCTCCAGAGACTGGTTTTGCTGAGGATCTGCTGCATCTTTCAAGTTGTGGCTTTTTTTTTTTTTTTTTCCTATAGAAGCTCAGGTATGATTTTATGTAATCCATGTCTTAACCAACATATCTAACATGACACCTTGAAAATGGATATGTAAGCCAGCTTCTTTATTCCTGAAGCAAAGCACTCTCCAAATTCACTTGGGGTAGTTTGCTGGTTCTGCTAACAAATCTGCTCTGCACAGGCTGCCAAGGCAGAACAATAAATACAGCAACAGATGCACGGAGAATTTTTGGTCTTGACTTTGCACCATATTTGAGTAAACAGAAATTAGCAAAAGAGCAGCCAAATAACAACCGTATTTCCTTAGTCTGCAAAGGCACTTATTGTCCAGCATTTAAATATTTCTTATTCAGGTAAAAGAGCTGGAACACGTAAGAAATCTCCAAAGGAGTTTCATACACACACACACACGTATCTCTCAAACAGCCAACCTGGCTGTCCTTCCTTATCCAATATACTCTGCAAGCTAGTGCTACTTTGGATGCAGTGCTAGGTAAAGAGTGTTTACTAAGATAACTCTGTCACAAACAAATGAGAAACAAATCTACTCTGTCAAACATATCATACTTCATCACTGTGCTGCAACATGACTCCCATCTGTCAAGGACATGGCAGGTATTCCAAATAAATGTAACTAACCATTCAGATTCATTCAGTCAAACTGATCGGGTGCTCCTCCAGAAGTGAGTGGGTTTGGGTGAAGCTGAGCTGTTACTCCTGTTGTTCTTACAGAGGTGAAGGTTCTCGTACTTTTGTGCTGAGAAATGACAGTGGTTTAAATCTGAAGGAGTAACAGGAGTTACAGTATCAAATAATGAGATATGAAAGGTTTTACATCACGGTAACTGACAGGAATTAACCTTAGGTAAGAGCTACTAGGAAAACAAAAAACAAAACCACCTGTAGAGTACAGGAAGTGGTGGTCCCAAATCAGTTCTCAGTGAATAGGGGTCTTCTGCACGGTATCCACCACCAAAGCAACTGCACTACTGAAACACTTAGTACCCATTCCTGCAGAAATGCTAAGGGCATGACAAGCCTCAAAACTGCTCTACCTCTTCTCCAGTGGTCCCCTCAATAAGGCTGTAAGGAATACTATTGGGATTTTGGGAAGCAGAAAATCATGTCTCAGTTTATCTATTCACAGTATGTTTGGCAGATAAACAGAAAAGTTAATTCCCTAGACAGATCAATCCAGTACTTTTCCAAAGTGCTTTATGCAATATGCATACCCTCAACTTCACTTTGAAAAGCAGAACTGTGAATTTCCACATGAAGATGTCTTGTCTTCAATTAATAACAGCACATCATTTTGGACTACAGCTCCCCAAACAGTGAAAAGCTGCTTAGTTCTCTCTCCAACAGATAACTGAGGCTGATTGATCAAGAGACTGCTTACAAACCAGCTAGAAAAGAAGCTGCACTCAGAAACCACTGCTGCCTATTTAATTTTTAAGGTATAAAAATTAAGATCTTTAAACAAATCAAAGCAGAGAAAATAAAAAAGATTAATCAGGGAGCTTAGCTAGAGAGTATGGTATTTATTTTTATAAGCAGCTGTCTTCTGAATCAACATTTCGCAAGAACAGCTCTTGCTGGGATGTGACTGAGAATGAGGCAGCTCTGAGACTCCAGCATTCCCTCCCCTGCAAACAGCCCATTGTGACAGCCTCAACAGCTCCGTCTCCCTTGTGCTGCTGGTGTGAATCCTGGATCCACCTATTTTGGGGCAGTTAGCCAGCATCAAAGAAAGATTATCATCTAAGAACTTGAGTGAGGGCATGTGATTTAATTAGCGACGATAACGGTAAAAGTGGCGTGCCTCAGTGAAGGTAGAAAGTGGAGAAGAGTCATGGAAGTAAAATACGTCAACCCAACCTCTGATATAGATGCAAATATTTAGATGTAAAATTTGCATCTGATCTCCTTAGTCTGTTACAGTAACCTTATAACATAAAGAGTACTTGTTAATGATAGTCCCTTGAGTGACTCTGATAAAAAGAGTGGCTACGACCCAGATGTCAAGCGGGCCTGGACTTCATGGGGCTGGACAGTTCCCATGATAGTGGTGGTGCCTGCACCAGCATCTGCCAGGGAAAGAGTCCTGGCATGGCACTGCAGCCAGACACGCTGCCTCCACAAAGCATCTCAACTTGAATCTGGCTCACATGTCTGACACGTGGATCACAGACCTGGAAATAAAGAGAGACGTCAGAAACGTAAGTGGGAAAAGCGGCAGGGAGAAGCAAATGCTGAAGGCCCCTTGGCTCTGTTAAAAAATCCACATACAGCAGAGAGCACCAATCTCTGCTGAAGCCTCTAGAACTCTGCAACAAAGCAGACAACAAAATACTGCTGGTTCAGATGCCTTATTTTTGATACTACAAACAGAACGGCAAAATGAGAAATTATGAAATTAAGCGAATTTCATTTGTATATTTTTACACACGCAGCTACATGTGGGTTTTCAATATAGCTTTGTTTTAAAAATATATTTAAATCCCAGAAAGATTTAACAAAACTTAAAATGGAATGCAAAAGAAGTTCTAAGAAGCCTCACATAGGAGGCTATAAAACTAAAACAACTGAGGCTTCCTGAAGGGACACGCTCACTTGTGAACAGTATTAAAACACCAATTTTATTCAGGAATACAGAATACATTTCTGAAGATTTCCAGTTTACAAAAGTTTAAGACAAGGTTAGGTTTCAACATACAACCTCCTTTAAAGCGTTTAGGTAACTTCTCCATTTCAAGTTGACAAAGCCCCTCAAACCAGAAGAAAAAAAAAAAAAAAGGACAAACGAAGGCCACTGTCCTGCACTGGGATACATTAAGGCAGAATCCAGCACAGTATTCAAATTCTTTGTGCAGTCCACATTTTAGTCCATGGGTGTAATATAACCTTGTGTTAATAAAAAAATATTTCAGATCTATTAAGAACTGCAAAAAAAGCCCTTGTCTTACCATTTTAATTACAGGCATTATATGCAAAGTAACTTCCAATAAGCAACAGTTAAAGACAGTACTCATCATCTGATCACCACATTAAAAATACAGCATTAAATTTTTCCTTCATTTATACAATTTTAAATATTCATTAAAAATCAGAATCAGTGTCCCTCCATCCATTTCATCATTAATAGTTTTTCTTATCTATTAAAACCATTTGTCTTTTCTAAGATGTCTAAAAAGTAAAGAGCACAAGATTAACAAGCTGCAGCATTAATTAAAATAAGAGTCACCCCTTTCCTCCACTCAGTTTCTAAATCTATCACAAGGGCCCTATTAGCTGTATCAAAGTGAAGTGGTGTAAAAAAAACGGATTTAACTTAAAAGGAAAGTAAGAATGAATGCAGAGTTATTTAAAAATTGCAATGCAGTCAGTGTTGTTGTGTATGTCACTGCAGCGAAGAGCCAAGAAAATTATTCACAGGGTCTTTCAAAACCATTACTGCCAGTTTTCCATTTCCAATACCAGAGAGGTAAATAGTAATTTGCTTTACAAGGAATTTCAGATTACTATCAAGCAGAAACATTAATGGCCTAATTTTAAATACACAGCACTCTGATCTCAGCAGAGGTTACAGACATTCAAAACTCCTGAAATGTATTTACTTGTTTGTTTTTAAATAACCTTATTTCCAACAGGCTAATCCACATTTCTTCATTTACCTCAAGTAGTCATTTCTTCAAATTCTTTTGTTCAAATACCTTAATACCTGTGCTGAGGAGGACTACTCAACAGTGGTCACCATTCAGTACAGATGTGGAAACAGAATTTGGCTCTGGAAGAAAACTTTAATTGATTTTACTTTTGTAAGAATGGGTCTTCGAAATAACATCCATTTGTTTAAATATTAAGTAGAAAAGAAAGCTGTTGGACAACTAACCTCAAACTAAAAGGTTAAGAGCAATTGCAAACAATAGGATGATCAATTCCAATTTTACCCACTACTGAAAAGAAATCCTACCATGTGGTATTGGATGAACATTTAGCTTCAGCCTAAATGCTGAAAAGCTACTGGATTGTCAAAGAAATATTTAATTTAATCAGCACATTTCCCAAAGATTCCACTGAATAATGCAGCGTAATGCTGTATTAACACTACTAAAAGTGACACATCATAAACAACTTCTGTGTAATACTACAGCGATTTCCAAAGCAACCAGATAGCAAACCTGTTCTGCAGACCAGAAAACTGGAGCAAGACCAACCACCCCAAGTTTTAGCATGTCCTTTTGGATCAAGATACTGAACTTCTGTCATCCTCAAATTTCAGTGGTCCCCACGAGTAATAACGAAGAGGAAGACAAGATTTGTTGCCTTTTTGGATGTTTAGACAATGATATGTAACAAACCCGGAAATGTAGTTAACAGCCTCCCAAATCAACATTCAAACAGAAAGGCACGATCTCCTTTTATAACTTGTGTTCTCAAAAACTAGAAGATTCCTATACAAAGATAAATACTCCCTTAGCTAGAAGGGAAAATGTCACACCATTTAGAATGTTTTTTCTTTTTTTTTTTCTCTGTAAAGTCCAAATGGACTATCTTAATGCAAAAGTTACATGAATATATACAACCTGAAAGAGTATTTTTAATATATATATATGTACATATATAACAGTGACTGACACAGAAGGCAGAAGAAGCAGGCTATATTCACTCTTTTCCCACTTCTTAGCAATGCAAGGCAATGTTTTCCAGATGCCATAGGCACAAAATATTTGGTTTGAACACACTCTGGTGTCTTAGAATACACATGGTGAAACGTTATTCCCCTTGTTTGAGGGATACTGGACACAACGATTTAGTTTCACTGATACAGCCTTAGGCAACTTCAAAATAAAAAAAGATATCTAATTCCAATGAAACTACTGCAAACTCTTCAATGGTATGCTTTCAAATCCAATATAAAGTTTTTAAAACTGCAACAGAAGAACATCCAAGGTTAATTCTGATACAGCATTCTGATATAGCTCTTACAAAGGCCAAACAGAACTTTAATGAAAGGCAAGAGGGACGGCAGGGCCCAGTGATCACAGGAGACATCCCTGCACCTGCCAGTACTATTGACTCATTCATGTACCCGAGTTTGGTGTACCTGTAAAATAAAGAATAACTGTCTGCTATGTGACAATGACAACAGTCTGCCTACAATGTCGGGTGGAGTCATTAATAAGCCAAATCCTGCTTGGTGAAGAACAGCATAATTAAAAGCTTGAGTTCCCAGCAAGGATGAAATCTGACCCAATCTTATACATTACTTTACGAGGACCTAGGAGCAACAACTTCAACAACACTTCATGACAGGCTGCCATTAATCTGCTTCCAAAGTCAGCCAAGCCCATCAGCATCAGAGTTCTCCAATACTTCCCCTCACATCATCTCAGTCCTGGTACCTGTGCTTGTAAATCTATCCGGCCCTTGCCTCTTCCACAGCATGGCAGTAGACCTCAGAACTGGAAATGAAAAAAAAAACCACCACCAAGAAATTCAGGTGTATGTGTGGGAACTGAGACTGAACTTGAGTCGTTCCCCTGCCTACACTCCAACTCAAAAATTCTTGGGTCCTGAACATATAACTTTTGGGCAAAAGAAGTTATCTTAGAAAGATGGGGAGGAAGAAAGCAAGAGGTGTGGGCAGTCCGCTTCCTTCATCTCCTTGAAACAGCAAAGTCTGCTTAATGGCATGGTTCTTCTGCATAAAAGGAGTGGGAAATGCAGGATAGACAAACATAAATAATTTTTCAAGGCAAACTTCCCCCTAGACAAGAGGAAGACACTGCACTGTTTTCCGTATATGGAGCACAAGCACAGCATTGCAGTGGCATTTAAAGTCATGGCTTCTTCCCTCTTGCCACGCTGAACACCTTTACCTCTGAGATGCTTTCACATGGGTGATTTCACTAAGGTGAACTGAAATACACTCGGCAGGAGACCATTCCAAGAGTTTGGACAAAATACACATATGTAATCCTGGTTTTCTGCAGAAGTTAGAATTTCAACCAAATGAACATGAATAACACAAACTCCATAAAAAAAAAAGATACCAAAAATGAAACTTTGTCAGTTTAGATTTCTTGAGGAGCAGTAGAACTAAACCTATGTGATTGACTACATACCTACACACAGTATTACGCATGTATATCCATGCATGTACATACACATGCTATAGACGGGGACAACAAGCCCAACATCTTCTGCCACATGACCTACTTTCAGGTATTTTACAGATATAACAAACTAAGCATTGAACTTAAAGCTTTCTGTGCTGGGTGTTTGCCTCGGATCGGTTTTGGCATTGAAGATTTAGCTTTAACAATTTGGGTGTTTTCTTTGTGTTGTTGTTTAGTTGTGGTTTGCTTTTTTTTTAACAGGGAACACATGGAGTAATGTTGTTTTTCCACACAGGAAAAGAAGTCTTGAGCTGTGTTTTTGAGAAGCTTCAGTGCCTCTGTACTCAGCCTTGAAGTCTGACAGCTAAACTAACCTTTGTGGTGTTGCTGAGATAACCCATGCAAATCTGCCCTAGATACAAGCATCTGTGAAAAAACCTTGTTTGCTCAGTTAGATTTGTTGCATCCTTACAAGCTCAAAACTCCTTCATGGTAAGAACGTTCCAGGCCATGAAGAGAGGGGTCAAGTAGGACATCATTTGCAATTTGAGCACTGCCAGGGGGCTGGCATTGGGCATCACACCTCCAAGCAGAATGACTGCCTCTCGTGCTTCGTTGACCACCAGCTGGCACCAGGCAGTAAGAAGAAACAGCTCACATGTTGACAAGATGGGAGGCAGTCTGAAAACAAGAGTCCTTCTGGCACAGTTCTTGTGTTGAACTTCAGTATATAGTATACACACACATATATACATTCATATACAGTAAGGAGTCCAATAAATACACCACATCATTTCTTTTGACACAGCACTGATGTTTCTCTTACTTGTCTGAACCATAACCTGCTCACAGAAATGTCATGGAGAACAGATGTGACTCCAGGTTTAGTCCTCCGTACTTGATGAGCCCAAAATGCTGGATTCAAACAATAACTTAGTGTGAATTCAAATCAAGTCATCATTCAGGCACATGTCCCCCTGAAAACCATTAGCCATGCAGACTAACTCATACAGACACAGTAAATGCCTTCCTGCCCATCCCAAATACTGGAGCACTTACACTTCTCCTTCAGCAACGCGGTTGACCAGAGAATCACTCTGATCTGCTGTCCTCCCAAGAAGAGTTCTGTGGCCATCCATGCTGCCATGGATGTCTCTTGTCCAATTGTCGGATGTGCCCAGAGGACTTCCTGCCACGGGGGTGTCCGTGCTGGCCAAGCTTCCTGTCCGAGATCGGTAGGGAGGAAGCTCGGGTTGATTAGGGGGTTCAGATTCAGAACAATAAGGCGGTGGAGGAAGGTCAAACCAAGGTGGTCTGCTGTAAGATGCACAACAGAGTAAGAAGTGACTGAAATGGGTGGTACAGAAGACAGCATACAGTATTCCAATTATGAAAAAAACAAACAGTATTTCTTAGTTTTTCAATTATGACACATATGAAGATATCTCAGACCTGCCTGTAGCTAATTTCAAAATATCCACATCACCCCTGGGAGCCCAGGTTTCTGGTCAAGGTGCAACATAACTAATTACATCCTCCTTAACAATCCACACTCTGAGTTAGGACTGCCAACAAAGCTGGCTCAAAGACAGCTGCAAGAGGTAAAAGATTTTTCTGTATATTATTTACACTGGAGAAAGCACTTCGAAAGACATATCGTAAGTGGTGGATTTACACCTATAGATAATGACGTGAACACTAGACTGAAGCTCCCAGGAAACCTCCATTAAGTGACAGAGATTAATGGCTTACAGTCCACAAATAAATAACAAACTGAATTCTCCACACTGACAAATCACTTTTGCTGTCATGAGACCACATACAGAGCAACTGCTAAGTAGGCACAGACAAGATGAGTACTGGATTCAGGAAAACTGTTCTGTGGTTCTGATAGCAAACAAGTAAAGGCACTGAAGGCTTGAGCAGATTGATAACATGTCCTGGGAGCAATTAGCTCTGAAATTGCTGATGGTTTATATCAGCTCAGGTAAGAAATGATTACATGCTGGACAGCTGTTCATTTAGTTGTCCTTACTAATGAAAAGAAATCTTTATTATGAAAGTCAACATTAAGACAAGGGTTCTGCAGCCAAAGGCAGCAGAGAATAGGAATGTAAATTTATTATTCTTAGATCCCACAGTTCATACTAAAAAATACCAAGAGGGTTACAGTGAACAATCTGGATCATTAAAGTTTGTACCATACTCTTTTTAAGTAGGGAGGATGTCAGTCTAGGATTTTTGTTGGGAAAGACTTTATAGACAGAGGTTAAAATCAAGGTTAATTCCCGACAAATAAAACCAGTGTCATAACTTCAAAAACATCAGAAATGTCATAAGCCAAACCACACCCACCCACCAAACTTCAAAGCACTTTCAGCTATTTAAAATAAGAACAGTGCTTTACATTTCAGAGTCCTCTTTTCTTCTATTGGTAAAGTAGTGCAGAGCAGAAGAATGATACAATTTCTTTACAGACAAACTAAAAAACTCTCTCACTTTTATATACTTACCATATATGAACAGGTCTTTTTTTTTTAATGCTATGACCTATAACATAGCTGGTTTTTTTTTAGCAAAACTCCAAATTAAATTTTCATGTTTTGACTCCAGACTAGCACAGGATATCTATACTAGACAAGTAATACCTTTTTTTCCATTCTCCTGCCATCCTCAAAATCTCTACCAACAACATGTGCTAAGAGAATATGGCTTAAGTTTGCCTCAAACCCCTTCAATATCAGTAACAGTAAAAGGACCCGAGGACCATGAATTTTTCAGATACAGGAGGAGCTCAAATGTATCGAAATTTGACCCTATGCATGCGACAGAAGTGCAACACCAGAATTCGGTCAAAAGCAGTTAACAAGAACAAGCGGGGAGCAGCAGCACAGCTTAACAGAGCTGTAACCACCACCGTGAAACAGTTACCTCCTGTACATACCTTTGGTCGAGCACAGCCTCCGAGTAGGACGGCGGGGAGTCCAGGTCCAGGGGCCTGTGGTAGGCGTGGTTGGACACGTACTGTATCCCGTTGTTGACGTTGTAGGTGACGCTGCAGTGGTGCGGGTGATCCAGGACCACGAGCCGGGACAGCAGCACAGGGTGCTGCAGGCGATGCACCGGCAGCGTCATGAGATTGTTGCGCTTCCGCTGGTGGTGCAGGACCAAGGCAAGAAAGGCCACCACGAGCACGAAAATGACAGAGCTCCCAATGATGGCGTAGGTAATACTCGGGTAGTAAAGCAGCTGGTTTTCTGACGTCACGTAGTCTTGGCCGCTGCCTGCCTCTGCAAGGCAAAAGCAAAAGGAAGCCTGAGATTTGTTTCAACGAAAAACTGCTTTTGACCTGTGCTGTGTTTTCTGCTAACACACTGCGCAACAAAAGCAATTTTTCCTTTTTTGTCTGGATTGTGAAATGGATTATTAAAAGCACATACATGCAAATGGGAGATTGGCTGGCTGTCCCTCAGTCCATCCTCACCCACAGGAAGTGCCATCACATAAACTATTCGGCAGAAACAAACTGAGAAAGAGGAAAATGCACATCATAGCAGGAAGTATGTGCACTATCATGGGAGCATCTCCTCATCCCTACCTATCAGTCATAACTTTTGTTTCCAGAGGTGAGAAATCCAGTTCAAGCCATAACCACAGTAGCTCAGCTGCACCTCACAAACCACACTAGAATCAGAGATGTAAAGGGTCTGATATCTAGTTTTTGGTTTGGTTTTTTTTTGTTTGTTTTTTTGTTTTTTTTTGTTTGTTTTTTTTTTACTTTACATTCCCCTGACACCATTTCAGCCCCATGTTCACAAGGTCATGCTGCCTTTGAGTAAGATTTTTCTTTATTTGCACGAGAATTTCCATTTCTGTGCAGGCCGCAATTCCTTATGGACTCAAACACGCTATTCTGACATTCCTCTACCTGAAGAAAAATGAGAGGTAGAGTAAAAAGCAAATCAATCAAACCCAACCCAAAATCCACACTATTACAAGAGCATGATTCATCCAAATTCTTAATTTCCTAGTGCAGAAGGCTGGGACAGTAAATCTTGATTGTCCTTTCTTTTCCCTATCAACCAAAACTGCTTTTTAGTCATTCAGAATTGCAACAGAGTCACTAATACATTTCTCTAGCAACAGAATAATGAAATAAATATTGACTGTGTCCAGCATAATAGAAGAGCTTTCCTCAAGCACCCATTGTTCAGAGGTATCTCTCTCAATATTTTATTTCGGTTCACTTCCATGATTAAACAAACCACAATTTCCAGCATCACTAAAAATAACTTCTGCATTTGTTAATAAGATAATACAACATAAAAATGGCAAATCCTTTAAACATCTCCAGTTGAAAGCATAGATATTTTAGTAAGAAAGGATAAGATGGGGAAAAAAGACCGTACCAGGACTAAGAGAACATGATTTCTTCACTTTGAGAGCAGTGAGACACTGGAACAGGTTTCCTAGAGAAACTGTGGATGCCCCATCCCTGGAAAGGTTCAAAGCCAGGCTGGACGGGGCTTTGAGCAACCTAGTTTAGTGGAAGGTGTCCCTGCCCATGACAGAGGGTGGGAACAGGATGATCTTTAAGGTCCATTCCAATCCAAACCATTCTATGATTCTATGATTCTTGGTCCTGCTACCAACTACAAAAACTAGCACTCAAATAGATGTTTTACTGATGATACCACTATAACCATAGACCAAAGCTCTGCAGGACAGCTGCAAGCCACAGACTTTGATTGACACTTAGTGTAACACCTCAGGGAGGATCCTTACTAAATTTATTTCCTCATGCAACTGTGCTGGAGAGAAAGCAGAAATCACTGTTACCAGTCAACAGCAGGTCTCTGGCTCACTTAGCAAAGTGAACAAAGTCTGCATGAAGAATGTAAATCAAAGCAGAAGGGAGGAAGGGAACTGACATGCATTAATAATTTTAATTACAGCTCATCACATATTACTGTGGCTCTTCTAATACACTCCTTAAATTCAACAGCTGAGAAATGAATTCAGGTCACATATCACAGAGAAGGGCCAGCACAGGGAGTATAACGACAAGCAGATCATTTTTGTGCAAGTATCAACAAGTTTATTTGCAAGGGCTGATCCATGGATGAATACCACTACCTGCTGCCTACAGTGCAAGGAAGGTATACATATTATGACATTCCAGTAAAACACAAGACTTTCATTCACCTTGGCTCACTGGTTACAGTGCACTGGTGTAAGAGTAAAACCAGTATGGCCTTTGCAGACCTGATGAGACCTAATTAGTTACCACGGGATCATCTTTCAGCACAGTCCCTTCTCTTTATAATCTCCATCTTACCAAAAGGGAAGAAAAATGAGAGAAGTACGTAAACTTTTCTTCTAAACTTTTAAGGTTATTCACCTGTTTAGGATAGCATCTCCTAGGTCCTATGTGAAAAACAAGTCCATAAATCCAAACAGATTAACCAGACTGCTGAAGAAGTACTTTGTGAAAAGTCAAATGGGATCTGATGACCAGCTTTAGGACACTGTGAAACAAAACACCTCTTTTATCTGATTTTACAATCCCTTCATACAACACACACATTGTGCAGAGATCTGGAATAAATTTGCAGTTAACACGCTGCTTTGGAGATCGGGATTACCATGGCTAATGAAACGTCATTTATTTGCCAGTAACTATTCCCGTTCAGGTTTTTAGATCTGTTTCTTGTATTCCCATTTAGTTCACTGTCCCTCTCAAAACAAGAAAAACCTAAGGGCATGCTTGCAGATCTGTGTGGAAATCGCTGAACCAGAAGTAGAGCCATGAAGGTGCTGTTTTGAATAGTGCTGTCTGGTGCACTATTTGAACTGACCAACAGGAATAATGTGTTTGAGATTGGAATTAGTAACACTACCAGTTCAGTCAATTCTATCCCATGAGATTTTAACTGAGGAGTACTGAGATTCTTCCTGTGAAGAATCTAGTTTATCTGCTAAGTGCTCCTTCTTGTGCCCCAGGCAGTGCTGCGTATTTACACAGAGAAACTCTCCCCATTCAAAGAATCCAGCTCCCTAAACATGGATAATCTTTATAACTTTACAGGAATAGACCATACCTAAGATGGAGTTCTACCTAGACAGATTCAGCTATCATTTAAACAAAACCTTCTTCCACGACAATAAAAACCTTATGATAGGTGGGATTTCTGGGCCAAGAAGACATAATCTTATACTCCCTTAGCAAACTGTGCTCCTAAGTAAAATTCAGCAGGGTTTTGCTTCTGTTCTGATATAGTTTATACCCCAAAAGACCAACCTGTATCTAACCTCTTTTTTCTAGCAAAGTCAGTAAATCCAAACCTGCAAAAGACGAAAGTAACATTACCTGAGCCTATCAGCACTGCTTGGCTTGTAGCCCTGGAGAGGGCACTGTCCACTCAGGGGCAAAGAAATGAACTGCCCTTAACAGTCTTCCAAAGTAATGCTCTGGCAAGAAAACTGCTCTGTGGCACAGCTAAACCAGAAGCAGCAGAACCACGAGGCAGTTTTGCATACAAGAGGCTTTCACATCACGTTGGTGCTTCATCTTACATCTGATTATGTTGAAATTAATAACTTCTCATAACTCCCTGATAACGTTCTGCTTTTGTAGAGCCTAGTAAATATACAGAGGCATGAAAGGGCATGAGGGGTATTGAGCTGAGACTGCCTGAGGAACCTTTATCCATTTTGTGCACACTGTAATAGGGAGAAAGTGAGGTACAGAAAACACCTGAAAACTCTCAGCTGGACATGCACGACTAAAGGAAACAAAAGCCATGACTCTTTAGCTCTGCTCTAGTAACTTTCAGCAAATGTTTACACATGACAGAAGTCACTGAACTGAATTTCTTGATAATTCAGTTATCTTCTCTCTGGAGAAGCAGATATTATCCAGGCAGGTTTAAAAAGTTCCATCTGCTCTGCTACTAAGTGCAAATTCACAAAAAAGGTGAGTGGACAAGCGAATTTAATTTAAATTCACTGAGTATTTATTCTTTTGTGCTTCCCTCCCCCCCCCAGAAGATCTGTTTTCTAATTGTGCTACATATAAACATTTTATCAATGCCACTTATGCCTATTAAATCCTAGTATGCGAGAAATGCTGAATTCACAGATTAGAGATTTTTGGAGTGTAAAAAGCTTTGTGAATAATTTAAGAAAAGACTGATAAAGGAAACATAACGGGCTGTGCTCAGAGGGCTATTTTATTGACTGTGAACAAATCTGCTGTCTCGAAGTTTAAAAAAGACCTGAGAGTAACTGCACAAGTCTGCCAGACACGGGGATGAGAGGCTATTATTTTATCTTTCACAATCCTCTGCTCAAGCCTGGCTTTTCACAGTTCATTGGAGAAAAAGCTTTTTGAAATACATAATCTGAGCAGACATCTCTAGCCTTAATGAGCACGAGTCACAGTCCATCTCCAACAAAGATGCTACTGTAACAACACATTTAAATTCCAACTGGTTAAAGTGCAGAGCTGCAGCTTAGAAGGGTAAAGACAACAAAAATCAAATACAGACAGGCAGAGCCCCTGCACATTATTTTCTTTTTGTGCTTGGAGTTCCAAGGGCATCCTAGGTCTCCCAAAACTCTTAAATTTCTCATCATTGATGATTTTATATCCCACTAAAACATAGATTACATAGATTTTGTGCACTGAACTCTCAGAATGCTCTTTATTCCAGTGATGTCCTTTCTACCCCAGTTACATTTTTTCCCTATTGCCCTTCTCAAAGTTACAAACAAGATCTCTCTCGGACAACATAGCACCTTGACTTCATGAAGTTTCATGCTAGGTTACCATTGTTCCCCTCCTGAAGAAGCTTCTCAGTTCCCTTAGGCACCAGAGACAAGGATTTGTTTTCAACTGCATTCCAAGTATGTTTTTGCTCTGCTTTGGCTTTCTCTGTTTCAGGCACGGAAGAGAGATTCACTAATAGAGATGTTACACATCCTGAAGAGACCTTATCTATGGGAATTGGCCAAAGCAATACAATATGAATTTTGTTTACCAGGTACTTGGTAAACAAAAAAAACTTCTGGGAAAGCAGCAGGATGAAGTTCTTTCCAGGTGTGACTATAATGGCATTGGCTTCACATCTAGACAACATGTATCTGCACAGATGTCCTGTCTTGAAATCCCATGTTTAACTCTCTGCTAACGAGTGACCCTAATATCCACAGACTAGAACCACAGCAATCAGAACAGTCCTCGATCTAAGAAGTTGAAGCAAAGTGTGGATCTATTTCCAGTTCTTGAAGTCACCCCTCAGGTCATTTTCTCCACATCTGCCTGCCTCTTTACCCTGCTATCCCCACCTGAAAACTAGACAGTGATGTTCCTAGACTCCCAAGACATATTCCCAACTTCTACTGTACCGACAAGAACTACCTTTTCCTCAAAAGTCCAAGTGTTTCAAACCTTAATCAGAAGTCTAAATAGCAGTGGGTGCTCTGTCTTTGCCTGTTCTTTCAGATGACTGAAAATACAGTCATGACCTTGCCCACATAAACACAGTAGGACATCTTGATATGGAGAACTTGTTATCCATACATGTATATAATTTTTTAAAAAATCACAATTGGTATTAGTGTAACAACTTGAGCCCTGAGCAGTGACACAGGATTTCTCTGTATAATGAACTTCAGAGGCTCTGAGCAAGATGATGGCCATTGTTCCCAAGAATGCAAAACTAAGCTAAGGCTTGGAACTATATATAGTTATAAGTCTATACAAGCAGCCAGCAAGATAAAACTCAGGACAGTATTAGTCAGCAGAATTAGAAGCAGTGCTAGCGTGTCTCATTCAGTGCATCAGAATGAGTGCATTATCCCTGCCTTCCTCCCCACACTTAAACCCCTCATCCTGACCATGTGCCACAAGAGCTGCGCTTTCAAGTCTTTGCAGCTGCTCTGAAAGAGCAGCTGAGTCAGCCTGAAGATCAAGAGCCTCACCTCTCACATGCCATCTTCTGCAGGGTAGGATAATTAATCCATGCATTTCACACACACACAAAGAAAAGGAAAGCAGCAAACTGAGCAAATAAGTAGAGAACTAAGAAATACTTAGCAGTAGTCATGGCAACTAAAGTTCTAAAATTAACTTGGCAGCAATGTAAAAACCTGCAAAGCCAAAATCTGCCATAAAGCACAGAAACAAAAGGTCCAGGCTTGGCAGCTGGATGGAGCCCAAGGAGGAAATTAAAGTATTACTCAAATGCAATTCAGGATCACTCCAGCATTGATCTGTGCAGCATTTCCTGGACATGTGATAGCCCAAAAGAACAGTGGTGTACTTTAATTAATTCACAGCTAAAAACTAGGCCCAAGAGCAGAGGCAGAACATAAAAAGGAAGGACCTTCTTCTAATAAAGTCCTCTTCTCTAAATAGAGGGCTTCAGTTACTTCTGTTTTTCTCCTCTTTCTCCTTTGTAAATGGAGGGTCACCATCAAGGAGCCTGCCATGAAGTCAGTTACTATATACTTCTCGTAACATTTTATGACAGGAAGATGCCACTCAGGAAGAACCTGGTGCACTGAAAGCTCTAGGGGCTTCCACTCCTATTGGCCTCTTCCCAGCCACTACATCAAACCTGCTCTGCAGAATGAAAATATCAAGTTGCAGCCGCTAAAAGGCTATTTGATAGACCAAGCTCATAAAATAAATCAAGAATGTGCTTCAAAGAAAGAAAAACAATGTTATCTTCACAGTATTAACATGTTCTTGGTGCTCTTGCTGAGACATATGACAACTACACACCTCCCAGGTTCTAGCCCCACTTCAAGCAAGGTGCCTAAGCTGGAGATAACAGCCACTGATGTTGTACTGTAACCTGCTCCTTCCCCCTAAACTCCTAAGACAAATTGCAGTCTCACCCTGTTCCAGTAACAAACAGTATAAACTCCATAAAATATCCAGGTTTGGGGTCTTTGGTGGCCGTGTGACCCATTGCATACCATTAATGAGTAGCATAGGATAGTCTTGAAAGTTTAAACAAACTCATGTTTTAATGGAAAAGTTAACCAAACTGTGAAATTCAACCAGCGAGACCCAAAGATACTCAGTCTCCAGTATTCAAATAGTAATGGCCATAAACTAAACCACAAGAAGTTCGACGTGAACATGAAGAAAACCTTTACGCTGAGGGTGGCAGAGCACTGGAACAGGCTGCCCAGGGAGGTTGTGCAGTCTCCCTCTCTGGAGACATTCAAAACCCACCGGAACACATTTCTGTGCCAGCTGCTCTAGGAGACCCTGCCTTGACAGGGGGGTTGGGACTGGATTATCTCCAGAGGTCGCTTCCAACCCTAACAATTCTGTGATTCTGTAATATCAGCTTTATCTTCACTTCTTTAACAAATGGCATACCAACTGTATTTTCTACAGTGGCAAATTTGCGTGCAAGTGCACAATCCTGTCTTCTGCAAAGGTTAACCGGAGCTCTAAGTAGGTAAGAGCCTGGACTTTGTATCTGCTCCCTGCTAGCACAGAATCATGCTCTACCTTCAAGTCAAAAGTATGGAGGAAAACAGGTTTTTCAAAGGCCATGGGTGGCTTTGCCTTTCCTACTCCAGTCTGAGCGTTTGGAATCCAAGTTTCTATGGCATATTCCACTAACATTCCTTAGAATCATTTGAATATCTAGGAGGCAGAGTAACCCAACAAATCAAAACAAAAAGTAAACTAATTAAAATGAAAATCAGTGGATGAAATGCTTGTGGTTTTATCATCTATCACTGCTGAAACTAAATTACACCCATTGCAAAACCGTAACCAGTTTATCTTGAGTGATCTACGTGCCTGAAAAAATATATGTTATTTCAATGCAAAAAGCTGAATGTGGGATGCTGTACAGGACAGACAGATGAACTGCATTTTTATAGCATTATTCTGGAGGCTAGTAAGAAAAGACACATACTCAGCTAGAATGTGCACATTAACTTTTTACTGGATGCTGATTAGTGCTACGGACAGCTTGTGCACAAGACTAATAATAAGGCTTGAGGAGATGCAGTGCAGGGTTTATGGAGCCTGCAGAGTCAGGTATACCTGGCAAGAAATACTGTTTAAGTGTGATTGAGATATACTGTAGTGTAATTATAATTAGTTTATAAATTTAGTCTTATCATTCAAGAAGTGTATTTTAATGGCTCTGATTTTTTAAAAAGTGCTAGTACAAAGTCCCTGCCCTGTCATATATTACTATTATCAATCTTACATTTTTTTCTAGAATTGTGAAGAGAAGATGTTGCCTGATACACAGTACACACAGCTTTACTTGTTCAAGATAGTGTCCTAGCAATTTAGAAACCATGAGCAGGTTGTGATCTTGAATAAAAAAAGGATCAAAACAGTAGAGACAGACAAGACCTGCCAGGTCATGTAATCCCTTTCCTAGGGTCGCATTTCATGTCACCCATTCATACCTATTCAATGCCCCTTCAGTGACTGCTTTTAGGAAAAGGAACAGAAGAAACCAACAGCAAATCCACTCCAGCAAGAGCCTGCAGGCTAACCTCTGACTCTAGGAAGCAAAAGGAGATGGGAAACGACAAGAACTGAGTGGATTTGGGTAGACACTCAGTCCAAACCAAGATGGAGCACAGTACTTGGTCGAACCAATGAAAGCACATGTACAAACTTACACCATGAAATGCTTTGCTTATTAAAGTTATTCTGACTTTTTCATTACCAGTTTTTGACATATAAACTATTGTTTCCTTCCAGCTGCAAGCTCTATAAACTCAAAGTAAACAGCAAGAAAATCTCACCAAACAGTGGCCTCAGCAGCTTCACTCTGTTCAGGTTACGCCTTCAGCAAGGTCTTAAGAGACTCTGTACTTGGTTGTAAATCAAACTCTAAATCTTTAATACTATATATATATAAAAAGCATAAAATACAAAAGCAGAGAAGACAGCACCTGGTTGTGAAAGTAGCTATTGCACAGCCCTATTTGGCTTTCCTGATCACAAGACACAGACTGTCTAATGCCGGAGAAAGAGAGGGGGAAGTTAAAACAGAGAAACAAATGAAGCCAAGAGAAGAAAAAGAAAAAAAGCTGCATTTGAAAGCTAGTGAACGTAAGCAGGACACTAACAAGTGTCTAGAAGGCATTAACACCAGGAAGAAGATAAACCTGTGCTTTTCATCCTCTGATAAAAATCTCATTTGATCGAAAATATGACACTGAAAATAGTAATGAGTGGGAAAGATTCAAAGGCTGTGGCTGCCAGTGGTTCAATAGAAAATGGAAAGCTTTTCAGGGGAGTCCAAAAGATTCTGATCTGGATCTGATACTATTCAGTAACTACCTGAATGACAGAGAATGCTTATTCAGCTCACTGTTAACCAACACATGAGCCCTGCTAGACAAGATCAAAATTAAAAATTATTTGAAAATAGCAGAGATGGTCAGGATCACAGGTATTCCGGTGTCAGCAGAAAATAGCATGTTAACTGGCAGTGAAAAATACAACCCCAATAGTATCCAGCTATAGCAAGGTGTCTGCTCAAGTATTTATCCAGCTTGGCACATCACACTTAGAAAAAAAACAAACAAATATGAATCAGAGCTTGGTGGAGAACAACACGAATTATCAGATGTCCATAAGACATAACTATCAAGAAGGGATTTGAGAACGAGGGTTGTTTAGGCTGAAGAAAACACTGAAAGGAAATTTTTCATATTTTTAAATACAGATGTTTGAAATGAAAGAGAATCAAAACAAGACCTGCTTTAACAATATAAACACAGGGCTTCAAACACTGCAGGAAAGTGTCCCAGATGACTAACATGAGAGATCGCAGTTTTATTTCATATGTCCAATTGATTACAGCTGCTACCTTTGTCTGTGAATGAACAGTAGCATCACCTCCCTCCATGCTGTTAGATTTCCAGTTACCCTGACGGTTTTATCATAGGGACCCTTTATGTCCTCAAGAGAGTTTCCCAAAGTTTTTTGGAAGAATATAAAAAATCCTACAAATTTTAAGTATCTACAATCCAGGTTGAGTCTGAATTTCTTACCCCCCAAAGGCGAAACACCCCAAAATTTGCTATCCATACGTGTAGCTCTGGGGTCAGTTTTGCTACGTGGCAAGGAGAATGAAGCACTGGGACAGATCCCCTTGAGCTAACAATGGTTTAGACGTCTCTTTGGAAGTACTCTGAGACATCTGATAGTCCTGAATGTATATACTGGCCTATAGTAAAAAAGAAATAACAACATTTTCACCCCTACAAATCAAATAAACCAAAACACCACAGAAATCCCAAATTTGGCTTCACCAAGTCTGTCTACAGATAAACAGGAAGAAAGACCAAAACCACTCTCTAACAATGAGGATGGAGCTCCTCCTTTAAAGAATCTTAGCTTACTTTTAGCATGATCCCATTCTACTGCCAAGTTCAGTAGGAGTTCATACTTCATTGACAAATCTATAAATTCCATAAGCATTAGAAGCTAACCATGCATTCATATAGGAAGAAGGAGTTCATCTCCTCTAATGTTTAGAGGACACTTGGATAGCTTTCCTCTGTGGATGGACTCCACATAACATTTCGGACATAAATCAAGATGTTATAGTACCTGGGACTTCATCCAGAACTTTCATTCCTCTTTTTGAGATAGGCATTATAAAAATTTTGGTTTCACTTCAGCAAGTTTTCATATAAGTAAATTAAGCAAAAAATACCTTTAATTACAGAACGAAGAAAATTGCAGCACTTGATGAAAGGTTGTTTATTCAGCGCTGACAAATGCAGCCTAATGAATGCGAGAGTGCCAGATTTTATTCTTGTGAAGATGTAATCTTGTTTTTTGTTTCCAGAGAGACTGTGGAAACATTTATTTTCCCTTTGACCCTGGCTGACTGACTGAACTAGTCATACCAAATTGTGCAATTCTTGACATGAAAAGCATGTGTACAATGCAAGAAAGAAAAATGTATTTTAAAACTTGTATTAAGAGGCAAGAAACATAATTATTAATCACTATGTCAAGACAATTATTGCATGCAAGGACAAATGAAGAGATTTTTGGTGGCATACTTATAGTTCTCATTCTGCACGAAAAGACTTGAGGCAAATAATAACGATTAGTACAGCTTTGCATAGTTTAAAAGGCACTGAATTAGCTAATGTGTCACATGAAAATGAACCCTTATTGACAGAAGCTTCATCTAATGCATAGCAGTGGTAAAGAAGGTTAATAGAAAACTGGCTTATCATAAGCAAAGGATATTAATCGTATCATTGCATGATTCTACAAAACCCCAATGAAACCATGTTTAAACACTGGCATTCTATTCTGGCCAGCTTATTTGAAGACAGAATTAGGTTGATGAGAGAACAGCATGAGAAACAAAGATGATGCATGGGGGAAGCAGGGCTTAAATATCAACAGAAAAAAAAGTATGATTTACTTAGTCTTGAGAAAAGATTATTGAGAGGAGATATGATTGAAGGATTTATAATAGCCATGGGTTATAAAAAATAAGCTCAGTGACTAATTTTTAGATGGCTAGGCAGATCAGAAACTAAAGGCTAAAGGCAATAAGGGTAAAAGGGAATAGATGCAGGACAAATTTACTGAAGCACTTCTCAGGAAGAAGAGATAATAGGTAAAATGATGTTTCATGACTATATTTAAACAAAAGATGGATGACCATATAGAGTATGTGCTGGAGAAAAGCTTCTAGGGAGCATCATTTGTAATGGCTGAGACATGTTTCCATTCACACACACAAGACCAACTGCAGCAATTTTAGAAATCATTCTTAAAGCAAAAAAAGTTAACAGTTTACCCAATTTGAAACAAATTGAAGGAAGAAACAAAAGCATATACTACCACTCCTTTATAGTACAAATTCAAATGACTAAATATCCTAATTCTTTTATAGTGTTATTCCTTCAAGTATTTACAGACAAATCACATAAATGTTACAGTAATTCAACAAGATAGGTAAATCTCTTCCTTACCTAAAAAAGCAAGGCTTACTTTAATGATATGATTCACCTAAAGTTGCAGAGCTAAAAACTGTCATCCAGGCTCAGAAACTGGGAGTTCTTGGCTTCCATAAGCCAGACTGTCCATCAGCTCTTCTCACACACACACACACACACACATACACTCACTCCTTTAATGAATTATTTACTTTTTCTTTACTATCAAAGAGGCGGTAGCTTTATTGCTTTACTCTTAAGGTGCACTTAATTATCCTTGAGCAACTCAGTACTGTCCTCCCCAGCACTCTGTGGTATTTTAACAAGCCATCTACAGTGTTCACACATAAAAGATGAAGACTGATTTAATGAGCTTATGTCTCAGCGTAAAAACTTCACTACACACAAATTAGGAAAGAAAATTTGAGCAAATCACACTGGATTCTAAACTAAGTGGAACACAGCAAATATCTAAAAAACATCAAATAAAAACCCAAACCAAATGACAGACACACACTCAATCTTCATGACTCTTTGCTCCCTTTACAAACTATTGTTCCTCGTTTTTTCAGCTAATTTTGCTTCCATAGATAAAGACACCATAAAAAAAGACCTCTGGATCCTAAAGGCCCAACTCTGATCTTAACATAACTGTATACAGCTGTCACTCTCACCTTGTGCTTGATGTTCCCTCTGCCTCATGCTCACCTGTGCAACTCTACATCTTTCTCTTTGAACACTTTAAATACACAAACAATAAATGGTGCAATTTGCTGTCATTGGGCTTTTCACAGAAGTTTCACGAGCTGTAAAATTGGAACATAATGGTTACCTGCGACTCATGAAGTGACAGATGACCTGGGAGACCTCTACCTAGGAAAAATAGGTTCTAAAATGCAATTTTCTCACTCTGGGGTGTAACTACTCTGCCTTGGGAGTGCCACAGCAGTTTTGAAGGGATGAAAACAAAGAGCAGTCTCCAAAACTAAGCCAGCTAAAAGTGTAATTAAATACAATTGCTTGCCGTGCTTCCCTTCCCCAAACAGTCTCATGAATATTCATCACTGTAATTACAGCAGTAAAAACCTCCATGACTAATTATGCCATGCTTCTCATCTTCTATATGCCTGGAATTTTTTACATAATTACTACTGAAATTAATTGCGAGTTAGTTAATTTTGCACTTTGTCCTTTCAAGCTTAATTGAAAATTAAAATTTTTCCAACCAAGTCATTCTTGAAAGCATGGTGCTTTTAGCTCAGATGGTGCCATAACCAAAATGTTCATTTAATGGCTTTTAGTAATAGAGCATAGAGGAGTACTGTAAATTTTATAATTTAAAATAAGAGCATTGCCCTAATACATATTTACTATATGCTTGTTAGTTTACACTCTTCAAAGAAGATTCAACCTGCCCACTGAAACACAGGTTACTCTATCAGTCCCAGCTGGCTTACATCAAGCTCAAACCAGGAATTTTCTTTGACTGTGATTCAAGCATTATGCCTAATATTTCAAGGGTGGCTAATGATTTTGGGTGTCCAATTCTACAATGGATTTTGAAAAAAGGAACAAACATTTCCTCCCTTGAGAGGCAGGTAAAGAGGAAGAATCAAACAGGAAAGCCAAAGTTTTACTTGGTCTAGAAAAACAATTGCCTGAAAAAGTTTGATTTAGCCCAGGAGCACACGGTCTCCTCGTTTTCTAGGGCAGTCCCCGGAGTCAACTGCACATGTGGTGATTTATTGATTTGGGGGTGCCTTTCATAAAAGACTCTGTACAATGCAAAATCTTGCTGTCTATGACAAACCACCTAAATCCCATGCTGTGACCGTAGATGCAAGATGCAGAACCCCTGGATGGGGGTCCCAGCAATTTCCAGAACACAAGTGGTACTCAAACAGGACCAGTAACACACCTCAGCAAACCTCAGAGGACATTTCAGAGGCCAACACGATATAGCTCCACGTAAACCAATCCACTATTAAGGTTATTTTCATTTAAACTTATGTCCTTAGTACCTTATAAATATTAGCTTTCTGACCTATTAAAATAATTCATTACTGTTTTAAACAAAACAAGGTCTGTATTTCAAACACCTTTTCTGTCTTAACTTCAAAAGGTTCAATCTTGTTGGGTTTAATCAAATCTTATTGTTTTCATCTATCAAGAAATCTAATCAGCTAGTAGGTTTTCATGACAAGAGTAGTTTGGTAACAGGGCAGTTGCTCTTTACTCCTCCAGTCTCTATAAGCCACTTGCCTAACTCAACACGTAAATGTTCTCTTATAATCTTTCAAGGCTTCACCACAAGAACCAGAGAGAGCGAGCTGCAACAATGCAAGGTGGACAGTTTAAAGCTGACTCATTCAGAAAGCAAGTTCCTCTCAAAAGTATGTCTTCTGTTTAGCAACCTCTCCATGAGAAAAACATCACTACGAAAAGGGAATAAACCAAATTTATAAATTCTGCAAAAATTCCTTTTGCTTCAACAGGCCAAAAGATCTGTCCACAATAAATCTGTCACAAAGATCCCCAGTGCAGGCTATTCTGTCAGAAAGGGAATCATTACTGCTACCTTGCCTTGCACTTATCTAGAGTGAGGACTGGTGTCTTCTAAGAGCAAAAGGCTGGAAAGGAACACCTCAGGCATGGAACGATGTCAACAAATGAGAGCTTCCAAAAGACTGGTAAAAGCAACTACCTACAGAGTATTTAAAAATCTTATTGCAGCAAAAATCAGACCCCAGACACTTAATCTTGTCATCCATGTTGGGAAGTGCTTATTAGAGCACATGACAATAGCACTAAAGGCTTGAGATATACAAAGCAGGGCCCAGGGTTAAAGCTGTCCTGGACCACAGCTACAGAAAGACACAGAAAGGGACTTTCTGTCATCAAATCAGGAGGAAGTGTACACCATAGTCCCCAGAGTAGGTATTACAAGGAAAGCGGGAACTTAATAGACAAAACTACTGAGTCTAGTGTGCATGATGAGTTCCCAGGGTGGATGTGGAGTAATTTAAAAGGTAATCAAAAAGAAAAAGCATTGAAAATCAAGAACTCTAGAATGCCAAAAAAGCTCTTTCAGCAAGTGGTGTAAAGACCTATGACTAGTGATCCCTTGCCAGCAAAGCAAATGAATACAGTTTTTTGTTCTGTCTCAGTAGACCAAGAGCTGCTGAACCTGGAAGCCACATGTGTATTATTAACTAGGAGGTTCTGAACAACCTTGACTGGTACACTGGCAGAAAGCAATGACTTCTGTTTCACAGATAATTTGCAATTCAATGGGGAAAAATCCCTACTAGTTTATCATGTCCAATTTAAAAGTGAAGCAAAAAATAAATTCGGCTGCATACTTTTATAGACTGACTACAGTTAAATACTTCTACCTTTACAAAAAATTGCAAAGCTCTTTGCAAACAAGTCTAAAATTTTCTTAACCAAATAATTTTTTTTCCTTCATTCTGCTAATGGCTAGCAGTAGTGTTACACAGATCTATACACAAAAATACAAGGAATGGTTTGCTGTGAAATTCATGAATTTTTTGTACTCTGCATATTTATCTGATAGAAATCTTCTATGCTCTAATTTGTAACTCAGAAAACACATGCTACAAAAATTTCATGCTAATGCAGATGTCTTGTGGATCTCTCTATGCATACCTACATAGTACACTAAGAAACATTTTTAAAACCTAAAAAAACCACAAAAAACCAACCAACTAACCAACCAAAACCCCAAAAACCCCCCCAAAAAACAAACAAACAAAAAAAACCACCCACAAAAAAACTAGCAAAAAAAAAAAAAAAAGGAAGAAAAACCAGATTCTGTCAGTCTTGCAAATGTTGACAGTCATTTATCTCAACTACCCCACCACAATATTTCTGCTTTAATTAAACATCAAATCAGTCAAGTAGGCATGCAGATTTAATTACTGCTGGGGTTTAAAATTAGCTTATTTCCCCTTGAAACCAGTGAAGGTTAGCAGGATGACCTCAGTGTAACGGAAAATCGTCAGCCTGCAAGATGCTGGACAAGAATTTGCCTCTTTTGGGACAGTTTAAATATCATTCTCACTGATACAATGCTCACAAAGAAAGTACTGGTTTAACAAGTTTAACCCAAACATACCTGAGGTCTATGGCAACTGAATATTTGATGGAAATAAATCAACCTGTTTTAGAGAAATAGCCCATGCAGCCTTAACTTTGTCAGCTCAGTAAGAAGCAGTACGACCTGACGCAGAAGTCCCCAAAGATCTTCATGTTTGATTGATCCTTTTCTCCTCCATCCTTGTCACTGACCATTTCACTCAGTCACCCTAGTACAAGAGCCAGGGGTTTGGTCACTTGAAGTGAAGTGGTCAGAGCTCTCATAGAGGATGATGGGTGGTACAGGACAGGGGAAAGAAAAGAGGAAACTTAGGAAACAACTTTGGGACAGAAGAGCCACACAGCATCAATTCAGTGTTCACCATCAGAGAAGGAAGTGAGGATTGCCACCCTGAGCAGAGTCACTGCAGAGCTTCCTGTTCACACCAGGGGTTGGGAAGAGACCAAGAACATCCCCACCATGACGACGGTAAGAAGTTCTGCTCCCTCCCGAATTATGTCCTAAAGGGACTTCTAGGCTAGCTGTTGGCAATTTAAAACCCACCTCACTGATTCCCAGACCACTGTGAAGGAAAACCTGTGTACATCTTCGTTCTTTTCCTGCACTAAGATTTTGGACCAAGAATCTCAAAAAGCCTACGTGTCAGATGCAGACAGCGATTCTGGTTCTGGGTAAAACCCAAGCAATGAAAGCAATTGCCTGCTTAGCAATATGTAATTAGCTGAAAACAGGACAAAGCTGCTCAGAGGGAAGCAACTACAGGCATTTGTATTTATTAAAAAACCATCAAGTATTCAGTGAAAAGCAACTGGCAGCTGAGAAGGTACTTAGTAATACAGTCCTCTTGCATTTAAAAATTGCAGATGTTCCTGAGTGTCTTTGTAACACTACTCTAATACTCTGTCTAGACAAAAACCCCATAGAGTGTATAACACATGACACTTTCTACATCCTCTGTGGGGACTAAGCAATAAATCAGGTTTTCAGACTCAGAAAAATTGCATTCCTGTGAAAGTGACTTGCCAAATTTCAGTAAAGGAAAGATTTTCTGCCTTTGGGAATAAACCCATGGCACTTTAAGGATGAGTACCAAGAGACCATATCCAGGAAAATAATTAAACAGTTTTGAAGTAACAGAATCTGTAGATCAAGGAGAAAACAATGACATATTCTGTGCTGCACACCCTATTCACCCTATTTTTAATGCTGCATCTTACACAAAGACTCCAAACTTGACACTCATTGTACAGAACAAATATTATGCATGGTCTTCATTGCATGCTAATTCCATAACAGAACTGCAGCATTATGACATTTAACACACAATCAGTATTCTTCTATCCTTCCCTTCAGTAGCACCTGATAGCAAAGGAAATTGGGGTTGTGTGATTTCACCTGGCCAAAGGAGTTCAAATCCACATTCTTTCATCTCCCCAGACTTACTGAACCTCCCCAGGCTGTAGGTTGTGGCCTAACAGAGTTACCTGGGATACAAGAGATGTCAATTCTGATCTCTTGTCCAAGGACTGCTTATGCTTTTCTGTATGTAGTGCAACATATAAATACATGAATCATACTTAAGGAGAAGAATGGAATATAGAGCTGTCTCCTCCAATCCCAATTTTGTAGTATCCTTCCTCTTTCTCCCCCTTACCAGTCTGAGGACTCTACCATTCTCTCCTACAAAGCAATAAAACATAGGAAAAACATATTTCCACCCAAATAGCCTGAAGCTGTACAGTTAAAGGCTCTTTCTCAAGCTGTTTTCCTCTTGATCACCTTAGGATGAAGGCAGCAAGGTGTTCCATACTCTCAGATAAGATTTAACTATGATAGCAGATGAGAGGGAAAATCAGCCTATCCTGGCACTTTCAGAGCTAAGTGGATGCAAATGTTTCATTTTTGGTGGAACTTAATCCTGTTTGTGCATGTGAGTCCTCCACCTAGGGAATCTTTGGTAAATGAACTGCTGCTTAGAGCATCCTATTCAGATACAGGTGTGAAACCAAAGCCAAACTGCCTTGTCCTGCCCAAATGGAAGCAGAGACGGAATACTGCATTAATCTAGGCCTTTTTTTTACTAACTGCTTGCTACACCTCAGTGGCACAGGTCTTTCAAAAACACTCATTCTGTTGCCTCCACCATTACCATCAGCGTAGTTCTAAATTATGAGGGACGAATTAGAAAAAAACTTCCTTTCTAACTTTATCTTTGGCATAGTTTCTTTGCTGAAACTCTAAACATAATTATTCGTTTGCTTACTAGTTGCTTGCTGTTTTACTTCTAATTGGATACAGAGCATTTCATTTAATGAACTGCACATCCTTAACAGTCCTTTATACTGCACTGCATTTTTAATAATGTTCTGAGTGAAAAAGTATACTGCAGTACATCACACAAGGCCCATACTTTCTCAAACAAGGGAAATTTCCCTTAATCTGAAGCCCCACAGATCAACTTCATCTGTTCTATTTACTTATACTTAGTGAATGCATGCCACAAAGCATTTGCCATGGCAATACACTCAGTTCTAGGGCTTCTGGTGTGTGATAAACATTTTAAATACTTTATGCAAATTCCTTCTTTTCCAGCACAGGAAAGCTTTATTCAGTCATCCTATACTGTGCATTTTTAACAGTTCACGAGGTCACTTCAATAAACCCTAACTCAGACCGAATTGTATAGAAATAATCTGAGGCTCTGACTTTCCCCTGTAGCTAATGACACTCCTCTAAAACACATAGTACATGTTCTTTGCTATTTTTCTTGGTACCTTATTGTAAATCAGGTATTCTGGAATTCTCCTTTCACTCCTTCACTCTGACAAATTCCTGATCATTAAAATGTCAAAAAGATGCAAACAAATGCTTTCGGCAGCCAAGGATAATATTCCAACCCAGGATGAAAAGCAGGAAACAGAAGATAAAGACCTACACTTTTCAAGCTACAACATGTCCATGGATAAAGTCTGCTGCTCATTACTGAAAGCCTTTTGGTACCAAGAAAACATGCCAGGTTCCCTCTTCTCCAGTAATATATGTACATGTATATAAAAAAAAGAAATATCTGTTAAGACTGTATTGATGTTCACTTTTGATTGCGCTGGTCAAACAATTAACCTGCTCTGCTGACTAAAAAAATTAACTTTCTCCCCCTTGTAGTTAATGCAGACACTTTTTCCTCACAAAAAAATATGTTTTTCTGTAGGGCATCCAGAGTTGTGGGTGCAGCTTTGCTGTTCTGCCTTGTGGTTATACTGTACATCTTAAATCATACACCATTTAAGCTAAAATAATGTTAAGTTTATGATCATGTTGGTTTTTAAAAGCTAATGATATGTGCTACTTAAAGCAAACTGCAAACCCAGTGGGAGGCATTATAATTAATACAGTTTGTTCAAAGAAATACAAATGCAATTCCCCCTCATCTGTCAGCCAGCTGTACTGCAACCTGAATGCAAGGAACACGGAACAATAAAGCCAGCTTGTGAGAAAATCAGACAGAATTGGAGCTCGACAAAGAACAGAAAGAGTATAAGCGAATTGCACCAATATTAGGCAGGAAGATTCGAGTTTTGATACATCTATTTAATAAATTTTCACCATCTGCTCCGGTTTCAGGGTTATCTTTCCTAGCAGAGATTAGCAGACAATTTTTAAATGCTCTCCCCCAAGGAGAGCCCTTCAACTGTACTATAAATTATGAGAGCTTGCAAATTCACGCATGGAGGAAAAGCACAGTAAAAACATGGGAAAGAATAAAGAAAAGAGTTTACACAGCAGTATAGGCCATTGGAATTTCTCTTTAGTCCCTGAAGACACTCCCATACTAATCAGTGGCCTCCCGTTAGCCACTAATCTGATATTGATTTTAATCTCTTTTACACATGATTAATTACTACAATACTAGATGCCTTACTACCCATTTAAAATGGAATATATTATATTGAGATTGGGTCCTTAACGTTTGGACAATCTTAATATTGACTCCCCTAGGGCAACTAGTCTTGGAGAATTCATCTCAGCCATTCTTTTTTAATTTATTTTTTTTTTTAACAACAACAACAAAATGTCAGGACTGGCTGTCACGTTCTCATAACAAATACTGTCACATCTCTCAGTACTTGGTACTGGTTTCATGCTCCAATATTAGCATGGAGCTTCCAAGCACTTGCTGAAGCTTGAAATGACAGAGACGTTTCATTTTTTGCACTGACGCAAATGTAAATTTATTAACATGCCTTGCTGCTGAAATAGGACAGCCTCCACCTGAATGAGAAACCGATCTGATGGACTACAGGTTAGCTAATAGTTTCCAGGTTGGGCACATGGACAAGAACAGTTATCCTTTGGCAGAAACCTATCTAGATAATGGTAAGGACACAGTCCTTTCCTCTCCTGCTGAGACCAAGTGATCCAAGAGCTGTCAACTGAATATTTAAATTGAGGCACGTATGTATGGCTGAGTTTAACGTACCATGTCGGTACTAATGTGTTATTGAGCATGTCTTCACACACACAAGCCTGCACAACTTCACTTTCCTTCATCTCTGGGCTTCATTTATGATGTTCATTTACCTGTTTCTATCTTTAAACTATCAATACTTTGAAAAATCAGGGGAAAAAAAATCAACCAGGTCTTCTCTATACTATATATAAAATTTACCAGGCCATGAGAAGAGTGATTGCAAGAGGGGAAATATCAAGCACTGTCCTCTTAGCCCACTTCCCTTCAAAACACAGGGACTGCATTTCTTCTAACTGGGTTAAATGGTAATGGATGGGTAATGATATGTACTGCAGATCCATTTAGAAAGAAGATGACTCAAGATCTGGCATTCATTAAGTTTTAAATAAATTAATTTTTTTCTTACACTGTTTCTTCTCCTTCCCTCCCCCCATATCCCTACAGACATGAAACAAATCTAATTTATCCAAGTCCCAAAATTTCTCTAGGAACAATACTTGTAATAAGCAAAAGGACAATTCTAAGACCACACAACTCAGAGGAGGTCAGGATGCCATCCACTAGCACCCACATAGGTAAGTAAATAAGTGTTGTCACCACCAGCACCAGATCTTCTCCTCAGAGCTGATTATCACATTGCTCTAATTTTTGCTTAGCTCAGTATTACAGAGCTATATATATCATACTCATTTGAAAGTGTGACCACCATGAAGAAATGCAATAACAGGTAACTGCTTTATTGTTCACTGACTACTATAAATTTTAACAACTCTTTCAGATGCTATTCTCTTAACTTGGCCTTTCCTGTTTAGAAAATCATACTCTTTAAGGGAATGTTTTCACCTCACACAACATCCTGACCCCATTTTCTGGATTTTTAGCTTGACTGGTCTCTTCTTTGAACTGATGAATTTAAGTGGTAGAAACCGTATTTACATCACATTTATTAATGAAAGAATTATTGATATCTTTTAAATTTTAAACGTGAGGACTGTTTCACTTGGCTATCCACAGAACTGAAACTGAACAGAAGCAGCTGAACAAGCAGCACCAGATACAGAATTCACATCAATGAACTGTATATCCCACATAATATTTATGTGATGTGGGATTTATATCAGTTCTTTTCAATATGTACAGAAACTTGTAAAATTCAGAATTATCTTCAGAATGGTAAATGGGTTTAAATTTTTACGGTTTAGAATTATCCTTTCAGACTCAAACAACTTTTGGAGATGCCAAAACAAAACAATGCCTTCTCACATTATAAACTATTAACAAACAAAAGCTATTCTTTGTCGAACTGAGGGGGGACAGAACCTCATTCATACATGTATCAACTTCAGATTGTCCATAAACCAAGAAGCAGTAAACCTCCTATCCCAGGTACCTCCACAGCATTTGCGTCATTCCCAACTCCAGGAGGCTTATATGTTGTAACTTCTGGGGAACAGAGGCTGGCATGTACACAGACTGTGTGAACATAATCATTATGAAGATGCTAACAAAGAGATTACTTTCCAAGTAAAAGCCCTTGGTAGAACACCAGATGCTTCTTCCTGATGTTAATTAGTAACAGTAAAAATCCTCCCCCACCTCTGTAATAAAACAAAAGCCACTTTACCAAATGCAAGAGCCTCATTACCTTCTCTGTGCTATGCCTCGTTTACTTCATGTTTTGGCCTTCATCACTGATCTATAACAAAAATTCCTCTCTTTCTACCTCTATTTCCAAGAAGAGCTGCCCTGAATGAGCATAAATTTAGCTTTTGAGGAAGAACACTCTGGAAACACTTTTAATTTCATTGTTTTAGTGAGCAATACTATTCTCTTCCTGATAATTGGTGGATTTAATTAATAAAGACGGTCTTTCAAAGAACTAAAAGCTACCTTTCTAATGCACACCAAGCTTAATTTAAAAAAAAACAAGCAAACAAAATCCCACATAAAATCAATCAGACAGGTTTCATGGGAAGCAGGGGATAATACACCTGGAGTCATTAGAATTCTATGTCAAGACTACAAAAAGGCTACCTAAGCCCTTTATCCTCTCAAGAGAAAAAATTACCCATGTAAGCAAAAAAAAACCCCACCAAAAACCGCAAACTAAATCAAAACAATGGGAAACAAAGAATAAGAAACAAATGATAAACTTCAATTCATCATTATCTACTGGCACAGCCAAGGTAAAAGAATGATTTAATCATGCTCTGATATTTATATTCAATTAGTGGATAATTTCAAATGAAAATGTAAAAATATAAAAAGAAATAAAAACATTTAATAGAGAGATTTAGAGGTCAAAGTGAGTATTTTGATATCAGAATGTAAATGCTTATTTTGCAAATATCCTCTTGTCACCACATTATTTTTCTTTAATAACTCTAAAGTGTTAGCTTCCAGGAATTCATGGGTGAAATGGGTTTTCAGTATTAAGCTGTCTTCTTGGATTAATAAGGTATAAAAAGAATCATGCTAAAAAACAAAGACAAATGCCCATAATCAGACTGTATTGATCAGAAGTGCAACTGCATTTTTTCTGCTGCACTTCAAATTGCTGACTGTTACAAGTATTTTACACACACAGAAAGATGCCCATTTCACCCATGCAGAGATCACAGAGCAGTTCTGACAGCAGTCTGAGTAATGAATTATTGAAGTTTTTTGGGAAGCTCCACATACACAAGCTCCACGTTGCTACTGAAATAATCTTCTAGGAGAAGGACACTTGGACTTGAACTGCAAACATACATCAGGATCCAGTCAAGACCACCCTATTCCAAAACACTTTGTTGTAGGTGCTGTGGGGAACTGTATGAATTAACTCTTAATCTTTTTAAGAGTACATCCAAAGGAGAAATGGATTCCCAGCTTCTTCCTGAACAATTTTTCAAGTGAACTTGAGACTTTATGTTTCTGCCCTGCTGGATACTAAAAGACAAGATATTAATGGTTAGTGTCTTTTTAATATCTTTTTACAAGGGCATGTAGTGACAGGACAAGGGGGAACAGCTTTAAACTGAGGGTACATTGAGATTAGATATTAGGAAGAAATTCTTCATGGTGAGGGTGCTGAGACACCGGCAGAGGTTGTCCAGAGAAGTCGTGGATGCCCCATCCCTGGAAGCGTTGAAGGCCAGGGTGGATGGGGCTCTGCGCTTCCTCTGAGCACCAGTGGAAGGTGTCCCTACCCCTGGCATGGCGGTTGAAACTAGATGATCTTTAAGGGTCCTTCCAACACAAACCAGTCTATGATTCCATGATTAAGCAAGTGATCAACAAATAGTTTATATATAAAGTCTCCATCTGTACCCTCTGAAGATAAAGGAAGCACCACTGCTATTTTAAAGTTTTGGGAAAAAAACTGAGACAGAAACTTATTGTAAGTAACATAGTAGGATCACAGATAACCAAGGAACTAAATTCAATCTCTCAATTCTTTGATTAGATGGCCCAAGTGGTAAGGATGCTTTCTTTGTTCTTTACCTTTATGATCTCTGGTGACAATTATAGTGTGTAAGGAAACCTTTAGACAGATCATCCCTATATTTGCACTCTGGCTAATATAGCAGAAAAGTATTTTTAAAAATAAAAATGGTATCTTCCTTGATCTGCAAAATCAGCCACCAAAAATGCAGATCCTCTCAGTAACACTGAGGAGTTCAACAGAAGGAATACTTCCACAGACTAAGCACTCTGAATCACACTGTCAAATGAGTGACTAAATGTCAAACTCGCTCCAGCAGCTCTCTTCCTTCTCTGGAGGATGCTCATAAAGCCAAGCTACACAAATACTCCTAGAAAATGTTTATTCCCTAGGAAGATGCTCTATCATAGAGGAATCATTGGAATCATTATAATACCAATAAACAGCAGATTAAGATCACACGACACGGCATTCCCGAGTCTGTTGATGCAGCAAAGGGCTACACTACCACAAGCAGCTGGGATGTTCTCATTTACTTTGCAATTGGCCTATACCACAAACAATAAATTCTGAAACCATAATGGACTGGAAGATTCAAGATAAACGAATGACATTAAACACCCTTCTTGACATCTCTGAAGATTAAGACAGTTCCTGCTTTTAGGTGAGGTCTATTTCAGCTCAGGATAGTAGTAAATGAAGCATGCAGTATCTGCTCACATATGGGGCTTCAATATCCTTCCTAGATTAGAGACATTCTGTTGAGCCACTGCAGTCTGAAATCAAAAATACCTGGGCCACATAATGCAAAGTGCTTTTTTGGGATAAGTAATTTATTAAAAACAAGTGCCTGTGTCTGAAAACTTTTTGCTGGATGGGTATCATCAGTCTTTCTTCAGCTGACCTTAACTCAGTGTCGTGGCTAGCAACAAAAATACTGGTCAAATCTGTACCTCTGGTTAATAGAGCAGCACACATCTCCGGGACTAATATTCTGGAATCATGGTTTCAGACCAGTTCTATCCTCAGGCACAAGGCTGCTTGAAAGAAGACAGTATTGATCATCAATGCCTTATCCATGGGCATTTTAATTCTTTGGGGTTGAGAAACGAGGTTTGTTTGTATGGGTGGTTTAGGTTTGTTTGTTTTTACAGCTACTGGCTACTTTTAGAAATTCTACTACAGTTCAGGGCAGTATTATTCCCATAGATAAGGGAACAAAAGAAAGGAGGGTATAGAAACAATCAAAGTCACAGGATTTGCATAGACAGCTATCACAAAGAACACAAAGAATTTATAGTATGCAAGGATGCAGACACAAAAAGGTGAATGTTAACCTGATGTGATGCCAAAGAAATAAAATAGACTGAAAAGAAAATATTTGACAGTACATTCTCTGGATCATTAACAATGGCTAAAACTATCCTCGGTCAGCAGCTTTCCTTGACATAAGTGATCCATTCGGTAAGGCAAGTCAGCCTCCCACTAAATTCCAATCAATAAAAAAATCCACATGATACAGTAACATCATCTCTTGGCAAGTTAAACAGCCAGTGCTTTGAACATCTCACTAAGCACTGTAGTGGGCAAACTAACAATTAAAGTGGCAGAAAGCTGCTTTAGGTATGGAGGTACACTACAGGGAAGTGCAGAGTGCAGAAGTTTGAAATACTGGTGTTCAAGCAGCACATCAAAGTGCTTCTCATAAGAACCTGATTTACACAGCTGGTCTCATGTAAATAACTCATGTAAATAACTATTTCCTTTGGATAAAATATCTACTTGGCATACAGGAATCAATCACATGATTACATGTTAACAGACAGAAACAAACTGCTCTGAATGTATCTCACAATAATGGGAACCAGAAGGGAAAACATTATCCACTGTAGTGACAGAGGCAACGGCAAGTTACTCTAACAGAAAATCAAACATATTATTTCAGTTTTCTATGTGTTGCCCACACAAGAATGATCTTCCCTTTGCTCTAAAAATTTTGAACAAAAAACAAACTCAGCACTCACATGATACCATAAGTAGCACAACAGAAACTAAAATACAACTAGCATAAGTGTGGCATGGCACAATTACATGAAAGGCTAATAATTCCTGCAGAGTGACTGTAACACACCAGAAAAGCTCAGCCACAACACAACCTAGAGCTGACTTCTTTATCTGTATTACAGGAACACAAACGCTGTTGAAACAGGCATGAACGTACTTAGCAACAGCTGAAGACACTTCACTCTTCTGTGACAGAGGCCACGTAGTTGTCAACAGAGGCCACGTAGTTGTCAACATAGAAAATTATACGCAACTCTGACATTCAAGTGGGAAGTTTCTAATTTTAAAGGTTTATCTTGAGAAAGGTCTAGCTCAATTTTTATATAGCAAAGTGTCTGAAGTGGCCTATTTTCAAGTAATAAAAATATGATGAAACAGGAATACTGACAGCAAAATATCTGGGGCAAAATATGGGAAGTATTCCAAACATTATTTCGGCTTTCAAATCAACTTCTGCAGTGGGCAAGGAGCAAAAAAATGTCTTGCATGTTAAAACTCACAGTGATGACTTGAATATGCATGAACCAGATCATGGAAAATGAAACCACCAGCGGAAGAGATGCTCTGGATCTGCTGATCCTTGGAATGCATGATCGTGCTCAGCTGCAGATGACAGGAGACTTTACCACTCTCCTGACAGTGAGATGGCAGCTGGGGAGACGCCTGTGATGGTTCACTTCTTCAGAATGAAGCCTTATACTTATCACTATCTGGCTGCAAAGGCCAGGACAACAAAATGCAACTCATTTACATTGCTGCTGTGAAGATGAAGAGTAGTGTTCAAACCAGACTGTGCTTTAAAGACACCGCAGAGATTGAGTGATAATCAAGTTACTGCATTTCACCCTAAGCTTAAAGCCACATAAAAGTGAACAGATTTCCATATTTAAAAAAATGACACCTCCAGCTACATATATAATTTATTCAATATTGTGCAACAATCAAACTACAAGTCTAGTACTGCGAACATGTTTGTTCTCCATGTTCCCAGCACAAAACAGACCTGCAGAGGAAAGTTCTTTGCCAAATGTAAAATTGTTTATTTAGCAGGTGACATTCACTTCCCATCCTGACCAGCAACCCCAACTAAGGGACAATATTGGTAAAATCACACTTCACTCATTACAAGCTTCCAACTCAGAATTCATTGATTGACAACCTTTTAAGATTAACGACATGTTAACTAATGTGCCTTGAAGTATGATTTTGGACCATCTGCTTATTCAATCCCCTTCCCCACCATGAAAAGCTAGAAGGAATTTATTTTCACAGAAGCATGGGACAAGTTTATGTATGCTGTTTCCAATAGCATTTGATAGCACTCACAAAATTTTGTACCACACACTGCAGCTTCACAGAAGTACACTCTTCTCCCAGTGCAAATAAACTCTCCCATGTCTATCCCCTGTCCCTAAAAGCTCCTGCCTGTACACGACGACCACCCACAAGTAGACTTCAACTGACATGGGAACTCCCACAGCTGTCCCCCAGCCAGGAGAGTTCCAGGCAATGGGGTGTTTCATGGGATGTTCTCTTTCCCCTGATGTTGGACCAGACATGCAATCAACAAGTGCATGAGGCCTCCAGATGTAACAGGAACAAGGCTCTGTAAAATATCACTCTGCCAACAAACATTTCCAGTGTTTTGTTAGAAAAAATTAGGGACCTAATACTAATTTATTTTTTTTAACCAAACAGCCAGAAATTTTTGTTCTATGTATTTTCAGATGGCCTCATGACACTCACCTTTACTTTAGGAAAGCCAGCAATTACACACAGTAGTCCACCAAGCCTTTGTGCCATGCAAAAAATGCCATGTGGGACACTTTGTCTCATTTGGCAAACACCACCATCAGATCATTAAGATTTGGTTGGTTTATATTGTCAAGATGCTTTAAATTTTTAAAGATTAATTATAAATCAAAGCTACATAACTCTTTTTCAACAGGACAGTTAGACCTAGCTTTAGTGGATGCATCTCATGCAGTTCAATAGACAGACACCGATGCTCATGGCAACTGTGCAAATTAACAAAACCATATTTACATAACAAGATTGTGAAATAAACTCCTGGAAACCAAGAATTTCAAAGTTAACAGTCAGCTCTTTGTCAGTGCTAATGATGTGCATACTTGTTTGCACGTGAGTGGGTAATAATCATCTGCAAAATGAAAAAAACTGCATTAGCATTAAATTTTTTCTGTGTCTTGCTTGGGTTACAGATTTAATTACTTTTTAATACAGGCTTCTTGTCTGAAAAGGGAAATAAATAGACGGTTATAGAAAATGAAACGTATCCACAAAACTTTATTGCTTTAGCCAAATCATTATTTTAAACTGTTTCAATGTTTTGAAAGCTTTGTCTTAAGTAATCAAACATCACTTTAAGGAAGCTGTTCATGATATTTATGAACACAATTGCTACAGCAATTTATTCTCAAGCTATTAGCTCATCGGGTCTCATGAGTCAAACAGAGGATTAAGGTAAATGAGTTTCCCAAGATGCCTGTGACAGTGCAAGAGAGGAAAAAAGGGGAAGAACAATGCTACTGCCAACAGCAGAAATACAAATGCAGCAAGTTAAGTGCTCACTTTTATCAGGAACACTGCCACACCATCATGCTAGAAGATTCACAATATTCAAGGCTTTATCTAAGATGAAATCACAAGGTCCTCACTGAAATACAGTCCTCTATTTTAAATGTCAATATTTGATTTGCAGCTTGTTGGCATTTTTCACGGCAGTCAGATTGCAATTTACTTTCGTCTGTGCCCCATTGTCCTCAGTGCAATTCCTCTGGAAAGGTACCTAAAAACCAGAAGTGCCAATACCACAGCACTAAGCATTCACAGAGAGAAAAGCAGTTTCTCTGTGTGAGCTCTTAGGACTCCCATTTTGCCTTCTGGATTTTCCTGAGCAAGCTGTTGTACTGAATTTAGCTTTTGCTAGTTTGCAAGGAAAAACTGAAAGTAGGATGTACCCAACAGAAGGCAGACTGAACAACCTGAACTTTGGAAGCCAGTATGAAGCATTTTAAGAACACATATTTTAAGCAACACAGTATAAAATGCAGTGGTAGGTTGCATGAAATGATAGTGAGTCTGTAGAGTGGGAAATTCACTCTGTCATGTAGGAGCAAGGACTACATTAACACAGTTCTCCCTCAATGAACCAAATCTGTGCTTCATTTAAAGCCCACCTGGGCAGAGCAGAGGTAGCATCATAATTCATAACAGTAAACGCTTTTAAATGACAACAGACAGGAGTTTTGTCCTTGCAAGGAACGAACATTCATAACCTTAGCTAAGCAAGTGAAACAAGAAAAAGCAGCAGCTTTCTCCAGGGCTGACAGAACATATGGCTAAGGTGCAGCATGGAATCAAGAGGGAAAAGACAGGTTGACACTCTACTGAAAACGCATTTCCTTGAAGGTTGAAGACATTCCTGTTCACACTTTACTGTCACAGAACAGACCTCCTCCTCTCCTTTCTTAGACTGCACAGTGGTAAAGGATCTCATCTCCCACTTACATCTCTTTTCCACTTTTCCCACTACTACTTCTCCACCAACAGAACTAAAACCACATCAGCCAAACAGCAGTTTTACCACACACTATCTACCACCGGAGGTGGGAAAACTGACCAGGGGAAGGGTGACACCAAACTGCCAAGCTCACAGGGTCCAGTAGAAAAACCTTAGAGCTTCTCATGCCACTGAGAGACACTGTTCAGCAGGCTGCATCCCTTTTAGGTTGACCAGAAACTGCCAAACAAGCTGGCCTGGGGCAAGCACAGCATTTTCGCCAGAGAGAGAAAAGACTGCCTTCAGAAAAACCACTGCAAGCAAAAACCTCTCCTTTTCACGTTCTACAATAGCTACTGTACTCCCACATTTCAGCAGAGCACCCCTGCCTCAGAAAATGAAGACCACTGCACTTCCAGGCCCTCTGCTTGAAGGGCAAAGGGAAGGCTTTTCACCAGAAGTGAAACAGGACTGGTGCAGCACTACCAGCAAATTTATGTGAGATGGAGCAACAAATGACAGAATGAAAACACCTTTTAACAAGCAGCAGCAACAACTGGACGTTCTAAGAGATACTGGTGGAGTGGAAAAAAGAAAAAGGGGGACTCTTCTTATGGACTTCACTACTGTGACCAAAGAGATCTACCCCCTTCCTACAGTGCTGAACTCCCTCAGACTGCTTCTGATGTCTACACACTTATAGATGTAGAAGTTTCTGTCTGATGCTCCAGCAGATTCTTCCAGCAACGGATTTGAATGAAGAGGAATATGCCAGCTGCGTAGAAATAAAACAACACAAAAGTGGTGCAGAGAACTGAGGATTGAATGGGGCCTGCACAGCATCCCTGACTGGGATCCTAGCTCTAGATGGGGTTTATATTCCCTATGCTCAGCATCTGGGCAGGTTATGTTTTTTCATATGGCCATGGACAATGGGGACATATGCAGCATGTCAAGATGTTCCATACCAGTACAGTAGATACATCTTCCCTGAAGCCTCATCCCTCCCTCTTCCTATACCAGGTTTGGCTGTGTAGCAATCTGCAAAAACCTCATCTCATCTGATGGGATGTTCTGAAAGCAAAAAGTAGCTTATACAGTTCTGGAGAATATGACAGCCCACTTGCACAGTCAAAAGAATTCTAGAAATGTCACTTTGAAGCCTCATTACAGAAAATATCTTTAAAATATATTAAAGCACAAAAGAGCCCAAAACACTTTCTAAGCTAATTAAGATACTTAACAATGTTCTTAAGCAGAGTAAGTACTTTGAAGCTGCACATAAACTTCTCTGCAGAAGGAACTGCAAGAGAAAGCAGTATACATAATGCTCTGAAGAACAAAATCCCTCAAGTTATATTACCATTTTTCTATACATGTCTATAAAACAGTATTGATTATATCCAGGTATTAAATGGAAACAAGTCAGTAAGCAGAGAGATTTAAGTACATAGTAAGCTGTGAGTGGTGCTGTTTCAAAGCACAATTGTCTTCTTCCTCTTTTTCTTCTTCTACCCTCCCACGGAAGGACTCCTAACCAGATCTGTTTTTTGAATGTTTCAAACAGTACTTGGCAAATAAAATGCTTTGCTGCTGCCTGAAATCATCTTCATGCAGCTTTAAAGTGCCTCGGAAAACAGATACTGTTGAGCACTTGCTGAGAGTGCAGCAGAGCTGCATATCAGCTGGACACCAGGCATAGCTCCCCTCCTGCAGCAGGCACAGGCCATTCCCTGTGCCAGGCAGCACTCAAGGGCCTGGACCCTCCTCCCTCCCTGCTCATCAGGGGATCTCCATGCTGACCACCAGTAACTGGGTCTTACCCAAGGAATAAGCAAAACAGGAAGCGGGAAACCCCCAAACATTTACAACCAGGACCACAAAATACACTTTCAGTCTGAAACTAAACATAAATTATAACAGGCAAAAGAATGGTTTAGAAACTGAGATCCAGCAAAACCAGAAATAGGTAATCAATCCAGCTGGACTGAGGATGGATTCATGTGATTTACCAGTCACTGACTGTGAAAATCAACCTCAGTCACTTCCATCCATGGAGAGGGAAACTAATGCCAAGAAAAATGAAAGAGAATCCTTATTTGATCATTGTTTGGAGTTCCAGAGATCAAAAAAGCCCAAACAGTATAATAAATAATAAAAAATGAAGTCATAACATCTGCATACCTCCTGTACTCCTCCGAAATGAAGCACCTATGCAAACACATGAGACTTGTGGCAGGATGGAAACTCGCAACAGATAGAATGCAGAGGACAGAATGAGATCAGGACAGGTTGAACCACACACAAAATGTCAATAAAAAGGTCGATGTTTGAAGATGAAGCCAGAGAGCAGCAGTTTAATAACTTCCCAATGACAAAACGGGCCTGAATGCAGATTGATCTAACCACTGTAAAAGTAACAAGCCAAAAGACAAGCTCAGAGCTACATGATCCTTCCTCTGGACAATGAGAATCTTTTTCAAGAGTTATTTAACAAGACTCAGCTAGAACTGGTTCATGAGATCTTAATTAAAAAATGTAGATGGGATGGAGTGTTCATCAACAGCTGGGAGCACATTTACTATACCACATCAGCCAAACAGCAGTTTTACCACATACCACAGAAAGAGTGGAAGCAGCCCAGTGTAGGGCAGAGGTCTCTAATCTCAGCACCGTTGTTCACCCACCTGGGTTACAAAAAAATTCTGGTATCCACCTTTTCTCCAATTATGGCTTTTTGGTGTTTTGCCTTCTTTAAAGAGACTAAACTGCTAATGATTAATGATTCAAACATTTGACCACCTGCAGTGACTGCCCAGGGACTGTAGGAGACCAAACTACTGGCGCTGATGGCTCAATCAGCTTTGTGCTTTGCCACTGTGTGCTGTGCTAACCAATGTGCAGAGTGGCCACCCAGGCCAGGGGCTGAAGGTGTGCACATCCCACACCTGGGGGATGGGTGTTAAACAACATAAGAAAAGGGGCAAATCCTTCGAGGTGGGGTAGTGTTTCTTGTTCCTTCTTTTTCGGGATGACTCAGCTGTGATAATTCACACTTGGCCTGAAAGAGTTGGCTCTTGTTGATGAGCCATAAAGGGCTACAACCACCACTTTGACCAATGAACAGCAAAACTGCAACAACCAAGTCTTGCCTCTGGATCCAACGGATGTCTTGGGGGTCCTTCCAGTCACCTGGGGGGTCTGCAGCCCTGCTTGGACTGCCTGTTCCAGCACTGCAGCCTCGCTCCAGCACCACACAAGCACCAGCTGGTATTGAATCGCAGCTATCTTTTGTTTCCTGCCAGCACTGACTCTCCAACTGTTCCTGCCAAATTTTTCTGTGCATGGAGGAGGTGAACCACGTGGAAGGGCGGACATCTGGTCTCTGTGCTCTGGCCACATGTGTTTTTCCGGGTGGGGAAGGCCGCCTGCCCTCTCGATTTGGTCCAGGCGGCAGGGCTTGGGAAGTTTCTCCTCATCAGTTGGTTTAACCCAGTTTTATCAGTATTGTTCTTAGCATTCTTCCTGATAAAGAGTAATTTTTTCACTTACATCAGGGCGTATCTCTCTGTATTGGAGAAACCAGGGGTATTGAATCTGAGGGAGGAGACTTATGTCTGATGTCTCTGCCCCTTCCAAATTGTCTCAAACTGAGACAACCCACAACAGCTGAGATAATTTCACTGCCCTATCAAAGGAAATCAAAGATCTAGACAGTTTGTTCTGCATGCAAACGAGAAAGGAAAGGTAAAGGTTAGAGTCACTCTGTACCTGTAAAAAATGACTCACACTACAGGCTTGTGCAGAGGCCCCCACATAGACTACATAATACCTGAAGAGTTTTACTTGGCTTTAGAGCAAAGGTGAAGTTAGGACAGGAAAAGCTTTTGTGAGAGCTGCAGGTACAGTAATCACCCAGAAACAGTAATTAAATCCCTACAGCCCGAGGCCTTGAATCTTAGACCGAAGAAAGCATGGCAGAGTGGTGCAGGCCAGGGCAAACTGAATTGTCAAGCCACGGAGATCCTCTTTGAAGCCTCTAACAAGGAGATAAATGAAAATAAATAAAGACTGTGTGACATCTTCTCAAGTCAGAATTCTTTCAAGCTGGGAGAAGTTCTGCTTGCATAAAGTTATCTTTGGCGCTTCATTATTTACATCTTAAAAAAAACCCCACACTGACTTTACATAAAAAGGGTGATCTTTTCAAATTTGCCTAAGAGCACAGAACCTACTAAAAGTTGACCTTAATTGTGCATCTATCTAAACAGATGCTTTGGGAAAAAAAATCCAGTTCATAGCTTTTGGCTTTCTTGTTGGGACATAGCCATAGCATACTTAAGAGAAACACATTCCTTTCTCAATGTGACAAGGGCAGAGGTGCACAGCACCCTCTTAATTTCCCTAGTTCTCTCACTGCATAGTAAAAGTAGAGGAGAAAAGGGTATAGAAAAGAAAAAAAATGGAAAAAGCTAAAGAAGCCCCTCCTAACTACCAGGAGAAGACAGAATATGTTGTGATTGCAATTCCAGAGGCAACTGCCATAAGAGTAATCTAATGGTTTTGGAGAGGCAGTCCTGCAGCCCCTGGAAACCAAGGAACTGAAAAAGTTTGATTAATTTTTTCCCTCCTCTCTCTTCAATCAACTCCCAGAATCAAAAAAAGCAGCAGAGTGCAGCAGAGAACCCCACCCTGTTGCACGTGACAAAGACTTGTGGTTGAAAAGCATCAAAGACACAGGGGAGATTTTTCTCTGAAACAGCACTCACAGATCTCACAACAGCGAGGAATACTTCCAGACAACTGCTGTCAGCAGCCTGCATTCAACCCAACTGCAAAGGCTTCCTTTCTCTCCTCCCCTTTATCACATGAGTGGACAACAGCTCCTGCTCTGCACTCCCACCTCTACAACGCCGTGTTTGCTGCTGTATGCTGTGCTTGGCAGGGGGCTGGGCAAAGGGCTGCCCTCAGTTTGCACTCCAGAAATGGACTACTAACCCAGTTCTTGTGGAAACTTTCTCCTCTAGCAGATGTTTAATGCAGTAACTTCTTTCAAGACCAATCCTCCCACCTCCCACTGCAAGGGCTCGGTTCCGGTGTCCAAGGGGAATGTCCTGCAGCCAACACACACACACACACCTTATGTCAAAAGCATCAGGACACTGCTTCCACCTAGTAAACCACAGGCAAGAACTGCTAGCAGCATCAGAGAAACTCGTGACACACACTATAAATCAAGGCCATAAAGTATAGGCAGTACAGATCATATGGTAAAATAGGCAGAAAGGAAATTTCTGCCCTAACAGCTTTAGCACAGCCAGAGTAGAAACTGACTCCTTTTCTCACCTGACTGTGAACTGCAGACACCACTAAACTTATATTAAATCTCTGTTGAAATTACCATCAAGAAACACACAATTGCTATGAATACTAACAGCTGGCAATGTTGTTGTAGAGGGCCTCTGTCTGGCAATCGTATTGGAGAGATGTGGTCCATAGATGGAACAGAAGTGAATGGATATCCAGTCTTCTCCGGGAGATGTATGATTTCTCCTGCATATGGGTTTCAAGGGTTCTTTTGTATTTCTTTGTGTTTCAAGCCTAGATGATCTTCTACCCATCCAGGGTGACACTAGAACAATGTTTGAGTAGGAAGGATTTACCTGAATAGGGCAATAAAGCTTTTTAGTGTTTTAACTAGTGTTCTAACACAGACAGATGAGTGAACTCTTGGTATGGCTTAATGCACAGTTCCTCTTACTTGAAACCTTCAGAAAAGACAAAAACGCACATGCAAAGAAAGAGCATGATAAAAACACTGAAGACAGAAAGAAGCCAGAAAGAACAAATAACAGAAACAAGTGAGGAAAAGTCCCCAGTGACTTACAGGAAAGAAGGCAACTTAAAAAAAGGAAAGAATAAAAAAAGAGGGGGAAGCAAAAATTTCTTTACTTGAAAAGTTTTTACAATAAGGTAAAGTAGAGAATATGGTGATGGTGAAATGATGATAGAAAGAGCACAGAAACAGGAGAAACGAGTTCAGTGTGTTTCCTCTACCCTGTATTTACACCAGACTTTCTGGAAAGATTGACCATATTACTGATGTACAGATAAGAAAGACTCAGACGAAAAGCATTCCTGTACCATCCTGGGAAATTCATTATTTGAAGGTTAACTCGTTGCACAGTGTTTTTCCACATTGCTTGGTTTCCACCTGAGATGGGCCATATAAGCTTGCAAAGGCATCTGTTGTGACATCTCTCCAAAATGCAGGCTCACAAAATCACGTCTGCACGTTTCCTCAGGCACCTCCAGCCAGCACTCCTTCACATACAGAGTCTTGAATTACATCCACCTTGGCCAGGAAGGTACTCTCTGAATATTTTCTTGCAATTATCAGTTGTGTCTAGAATGTAATCTCATATGGCTGCCAACTAATCATCAGCTCTCTAGGATTTACATATCAAGGGGTGGAAAAGGTAGTCTGGAAAACAAGGGAGAGACCAGCAGTAGCTTCTGCAAACAGTCAGTGATTCAATCACACTAGTGCTGTGAGATCAATGAAAAAAGCAAGAATTTGGGCTTAGGAATGTAAGCCTTGGCAGCTAATTCATCACAAAACTGATCATGTGTGCATATGAACAGCAGGCTACCACCATCTCAGTCTTAATTATCCGAGCTAGCTCCCACACAATAGCAATTGACAAGACTGTGGCCAAGTGACCCTTTCATAAAATGAAATTAAAAATTAAAAAAAAAAAAAAAAAAAAAGGAGGAGCATGGGTTATGCCACTACCTACGATGTCCACCGCTATTTGCATGCCAAGCTCTGCTCACTGCCACCAGGTCTCATTTTTTATCACAATTGCTTTCCTCCTCTCATACACACTGCAGCCATGTACCCACTGTCCTATCTGAGCCCATCTCTGAAGAACCTTCCTATCTAACCTATCACCAACACACTTGTTCCAATCTGGTCAGACAGATTTGGCCTTAATAGCAAGTAAAAACAAGAGAAAAAAAATCAGCCTGGAATTTGTTCATTTTTGTTCACAGCACCATGGACTTCGAAGTGTGAACTGACACAACAGTTCAAGTTTAGGTTCAAAAAAACCAATGAGCTCTAGAACCTGCGTTGCAGAAGGGCAGTCCTAAGTCTTCTCCTGTAAGAGTAAATCATAAGCACCATTTGCCATGGAAAAATGTGCCTCGAAAAGTCTAAAAGCATCTTCCTCACAACCATCAAAATCAAGGTTGGTGTTTGCTTGCTATTCAGCATGTAGAAGGCAGAGGGAAATGATGATCTAAGACAAAAAAACAGTTGAACAAATGGAACAAGTTAAGTTTTAATTCCCATAGGTTTTAGTGCAGTGTAACACGTTTCCTAACCTCTTAACAAAAACACCAGATACTCAAAATTACTTCCACTTAAGAACTAGTTGGTAATCTCTGCATTTACTGTAGTGCAATAACACTATTAAAATAAATTAAGCCTTGAGAGCTTCTTTGGAACTTCAGAGGCTGTAATTCAGAGCAATGACCTGATCCCACTACCTGGTGCACTTCAGGTGACAGATAATATTCAGAAATGATTCATTACATTTATTTTCTTCAGATGACTTTATAATGTTTCATAAAGCTTTCAAAAGTTAAAAGTTTGGTATTTTTCATATGTAAAATAGAGATCAGGCACACAACCCAAAATGCCCAAGGTCATTTAGTAGGCCAGTAGCAGCGAGCATCAGTCAGCTCCACCTCTGTGCTCAGGGCACGTCAACAGGCACTCCCAGTGTCCCTGTCCACACCTTCAGCTATGTTAGTGGAAACAGTATTTACCCAGTAGGGCATAGGTACGAACAGGACTTCTGCACTCAGTGCTTCCCACTCACCACGTTGTGACCTTCCTTTAACAGCCCTGACCTACCTGGAGATCTGAACTGAAATTGAATAGAGATGCTAAAAAGCACTTCATGGCACTGTACCCTCCACACTCCTCCCCCTGCTTGTTTTCCGGGTTTTACTGTTTGCATAGACTCCATATTACAAATAAACATAAAATTAATTATTCATCTTTTAATTCCCATTGCATGTTGATGTTTATGTAATTGAAAACCATATAATTGCTTTATGTTTTTAACGTCTCTCATAAATATGGATTTTTAACACAATCCTTTACAGTAAATTAGCACCAAAAATCTGGTAATGTGAGATGGGAGCATGAGTTACTTTGGCAAGCTGAGGGAACAGCACACAGACTAAAGACTAGTGTGATGTCTTTCATCACTTCACAATTTTCAGCAGGCTGAAGAAAATCCACTGCAGTACCCATCTTTGCCAGAAAGCCTGATCAGACTCTGGGACACAAGTTTTCATGCAAGAGCAGCAAAGAAGGTAAAGCTACAATTCAACAGCCTCATCCTTCACACATTTACAGGTACTGAAATGCTTGGCTGAGGATGAATCTCAGCTTAATCTAAAGCCTGGTAAGAAACTTTCTTTTTTTTGATAATCCACTTTCTTATCAAGTTTCATCTACTAGTTTTAGATCAGGCACTATGAAATACCATTCTCTGGAACCTTGGCCGGCAACTTGCTTGGGTTTTAAAAATCACTCTGAAGCAATTTATGCTCCACAGTGCATACAGCACATATGTGGGATAGCAACTTAAGTGTGACCTACAATAAGGAAGCAAATACCTTTAGCTTCAGCTGCAGAAAGTTGACCTGGCTGGGACCAGCATTTGGAAGAAGCAGGCAGGAAGATATAGTAAGGTCTGGTAGATAGACTTTGATATTAATACCACCTCACTTGTGAGGTATCCCCCACAATTCAGTTTTCCATACCCTTATTTGTCCTATAGGATGATATAGAATCCTATTTTCTGTAAGGCAGAGTGAAATTGTAGCTATGCTAGCACACTGAAGTAAAACCACTTAGAGAAAATCCAAACGTACTCTAAGCAACGATTTCTCAAAATAACAGACACAAACTGCTGAGGCCTATTGAGGTCCTGCACTCCTGGAATCACTTACATTTCTGAAGGCAATTCTCCATTTCTAGCTGCTCTCCTTCCTATGAACCAAGTGCATTGCACCAGCACAGATTGTAGCTACGGGGACATCTGGCTGACCTGGAGTCACTGCATTTATTCTTGCTGAGCAAATGTCAGTAAAACTTTTCAGCTGAGCTCAGAAGCCCTGCTCTAGGGGACTGTCTACAGCGAAAACATGCTGCTTTAGGTCAGTCACATGTACTAAACTGCCACAATATCTGAATAGAGACACTTCCACACCTGGTCATGTTGGCTTTGCTTGTGGCTTTACATTTGAGTGAGAACATACATACAAGCTTTGATAGAGCTCAAATATAACAAATTATTCCCAGATATAACTGAAGTTGTGAAAAGATACAGATTTTAACCATGTGCAGAACTAGTTTCAGCTGGGGACACAGTTGCAGCTTGACATTTTAGGAGCAACATCGTCCAACTCTACTGCTGGCAGCTGCGGGAAGGGGAAAAAATACAAGAAAACAAATAAAAATTCTACCCAAAATCTGACACATGGGTTGCTGGGATCTGTTTTTCCCATGCACATAATTCTGAGAAGCAAAACTGGTCTTCTAGTGAATTCCACTGCTGCACAGAAGACCCAGACCGACTCCAAAAGAGAAAGAAAGGGACACTGGTGCTCTCTGCCCAAGTCCCAGTGCAAACTGCTGAATGCAGCCACCTTCCTCAATAGTTCATCTTGGGAAATAATTTCTAACTAGTGGTTACAGATACGACAATATCAGACCAAGATCTGCAAAGGCAGTGAAGCACAAATTAACTTCAGACTTTTTGCTGCTCCACTTAATGCACACAGGTCTCAAAGCTAGATCTAGGCTAAAGCAGTATCTCTTACCCAAGATTAGTGTCAATAATCGGGCTAAACAACAAGGGTTGCCATTTGACTGAAACTGCAGGGCTGATGGGGCCAGACCTGGTGGGAGAGTCGTACAGACCAGCTCTCAGCTGGGCTTTAAAGTAGAATTACAGGTTGTGACAGGCTGGTCTGATAAATGAGGGTTAGAACTCGAAACAGAAGAGACAGCCAAGCTAACTCCCAGTCTGCTAGTGAGAGTGTCTTTTCAGTACTTAATGAAGAAATAATCTGGCTCTTCCCTGATGTGTGTTTGCTATGACAACTACCATTTTCCAACAAAAAACAGGTTGTCCCGGTACTAAAACTATACTAACAAAAGTTAAAGTTTCATTTTAAATACAAATGCGATAATAATTTTCTACAATAACTGTAGAAAATGTACTTGGTCACCTTACCTGGATCTGATTTTTTTTCTTACAGCAAGTCAAAGATTAACATCTGTGTCTTTTGTTTGGATCCTCTCCATTGACAGCAAAAAGACTAAAGGCTGGCACCTACAGTCCAGCAACAGAAGCCTTCTGCACAATTGGATCACACTGACATCCATGAAAAGTTAATGCAATTCAGTAGCCAGGATGCGGCACGACATGTCAATACATACAGTGTACTTCAAACACATACATGACACCATAAACTTTTGGAATATGTATTTGAAAGTAATTGATTTTCACTAATGACAACTCAAGAGATAACTTAATGAGCCTCAAGACCAATAGGGAAAAGAAATGTCCTTTATTTTACACTTGTCTTCCTCTAGCATGATATCTTGTCCCCTGTTTTTGAAGTTTTGAAGCACAGGCAATGAAACTGGATATTCAAGTCATCACCCCTTTCTGGAACTGTTAATTAGACATAAATGTCACAAAGTGAAGGTAAAAATATCTGGACACAATTGCTAAGCTCATATTTCATCTCTGCACAGGTGAGAAAATTCCATGCCTTCGCAGGTTCAGTTCCCAGCTCCTCTCATCAGCCACTGGCTGAAAAAAAAGTATCTGATACACAGTTACTCCCTGCACCTACTGTTTTTGTAATTAGCCAGAGAATTGTAATTTGGGTCCCAGCAATAACAATGACATTAAAAAATCATGGTATTACAGCAAGAGTCCAAGGCACTGCAGTCGGACCAGCACTTCCATCATGGGAGTGAGCTGTGCTTTGAGGGAAGGCTACCATCAGCATCCTGAAGTACGTCTGCTTACAGAACAGACTTAACACAAGCTGCAGGCAAAAATTTAGTGCCTGTCCTTACTATCTCCAAAGAACTGTTTTCAGGTCAAGATGATTGTTGCTAGAGCCTAATTTTCTTCCGTTTTATCCCTGATAAAGTTGGCAAACAGAGTGACTCCCACTGACCTCTTCTAAGATTTGGGCTAGGTCTTAAAACTGATTTTTACAGTAGCCAAGTCATCACCTGCTGGTAATTTGGAGCTTCAAGCCATCAAAGGTGGGCTGAGTAGGAGATCAGGTGAAGAGTATGGACAGCTCCTAGACATACAAACACCCTTGTAAGTAAGTTTGTTGTCCACTGAAGATCTAAGTCATTGCTTGTCCATTGCCACGTTATACTGCTCTAAATAGAACGGCTGCTCTCCAAGCAGGGGTAGCATAACATTTTGGCAGCATGTCTTTTATTATTCTGCCAAAATAAGGCCAAAGTGTCTGCAGGAGCAACATGCTGGTCTAAAAGAAGACTATTCCTCAGGTACATATGCCTGTTCTGCAACAAAACCTCGTCATATTCACAATCTCAGGGAGCTGAGAGACACAGGAACTCAAAGCCACTTCTACCAGCTGGCTGGAACTCTCCCTGATATTCCCTGACATTTATTTTAAACTGCTTTAATTCCAAAGCCTCCATGCAGAGTGAAGTAAGAGTTCCTCTCTCAGTCCCACTCAGAAGTTACCATGCTTCTGAATGAGTCTGGGCCCGTGTCCAGTAGTGCCCGGGTTATTATCTGCTGTTCCTACCAAGTGATGAACAATCCATTTTACAATCGATGGAGCGGCCTGGGGGGCAGCACGCACAGCAGGGTCCACGTGCTGTCAAACGCACAGGTTGACTTACCAGTCCCTCGAATTACCAGTACCAACAACATGAACATCTGCCTCCTGTAGCTCACCTTACCTATTAGTCCCCATGCAGATGGATGCATTTTTTTCTTGACAAGCACTCTCTCAAATAAATAATCTTATGAGAAGATAAAAAAGGAAAGAAGAGGAAGCCTGGATTCAGGGAATAGAGGAACACAGGAACGAAAGAATTTACAGTTGACAAAAACATTTCCATCTAGCTAGCGTTACAAAAATGGATATTAGAGAGCCAAATGTGCTCAGGCAAAACCTTAATTTAATAAAACATTCAGTGACATTCTATTTGCATCCTTCCTTAAGTTTCTGCTTCTATTCTGACTGTCTCTGAGTATTAAATTCCTGCTGTAGGCTGAATCTGGGCTAAGATTATGCACAATAATTGTGAGTCGAGCTTCAGTTTACAAGCTGAGTCAATAATGAGTCAAAGAGAGACTCAACAAAAGGAAACTTATGCTGCCAGGATCAGACTACAGAGCTTTGGGATGTCTAAGTGATACCACAGCATCTGGGAATTTCAGAATTTCAATTTACCATGTCCAAAGGGCTAGTTACAAGCTCCTTATGGAGTCAGATGTTCTGGGAGCTATTTGTGTTTTAAAAATTGGGTTTTGTGGTATTTCATTGAAATTTAGAGTATGACTGTTCCACTTAGCTGTCAATTCTAAAATCCCAAATTTCTAAAATCTAAATTGCAATCCCATCATGCAAACACTAGCAATGGCCATAGCGCTCACCTCTACAGCCAGTCTGCTTCCTTTCCTATACCTTAATCCACAGAAATTACCATTACAGAATTCATACTATCACGTAAAAATTAATTTTAGTAAGTTGACATTTTGAAGGGTTTTTTTTGAAGGGTCAGATTTTTTTTTTCCATATGCTGACAATTTTTATGCCACAGAGAAAAGGGCAGAGTGGCAGAGTGCCAGTGGACATTACTAAATACACTGTAGAAACATGTGGCAAGAATTAACTTCTAAACACTTCCAAAATGTTTGGTTTAAACCTGACTGCAATGGTACTGTTTACAAACAACTGCAGAGTTAGAATTTCAGAAACATTACTGAAGTCAAGAGCCTCTTTGCAGCAGCAGTCAGAGTGAATACAGACTAGCAGCAATAAAATTCCCTTTCCTAGGCAACGGGGTTAAAGCTAGTGAAGGTATTTAGCAAACTTAGATGGAAAGAAAAGAAGGGACACAAAAGGAAAGTGAGTTTGAATCAAAATATCCAGTACGCTTTCATGGTGTTAAAGCCTTCTAAACCCTAAGTACAAAATGGAGGAGAAACTAATGGAAGCAGCACTATGAGGAGACATTTAGATACCTCACAATTTAGAGAATAAATTAAATACAGTCCTAGAGCTGAACAAATTTACACAGTTGTTGGAAAATATTAAGAAGGAGAAATTCCCTTCCAACTGAGTGGATGCCTGTCACAGAACAGGAAATCCCCCCAACAACAGGCAGGCCCAAGGAGTACACCCAGAGTAGATGCTATGAATGATTAGCACTGTCAGCTAATTTGAAGCATAGGGAGAGACCTTAGAGTGCCAAGAGAAAGAAGTGTGTGGGGGAGAGGAACTTTCCTGAATTAAGATCCATTAAGTACAGAACAGGAGCAGAAATTTCCAATCACTGCTGGTGTTAAAACTGGAATAACACCCTAGAAAGAGCAATTCATATATTCGACTCGAGGATAATCCAAGCAATTATATCCAGTCCCAAAACTCATGCACATACTTTGATGAATACACCACATTCCAGACTAAGGGAAGTATTTGGCCATACTGCTTCAATGCTGGAAAACTGAGATGACCAAAGTTTAGCTGGAGTGGGATTAAAGGAACAGCTGCTAAGTTTATTATGTCAGCGACAAGAGCTACAAATAATTTCTATCAGGAATTAGAGTAGAATTCTTTGACTTGCTGCTAAATTGTCACTGCTTAATCTGGCACTTTCCCCATGACATGCAAACCTTCGTAAGACATGCAACACTCAGCTACAAGTGGTAAGGAGAAAGAAACATGTCCTGCAAAATTTGATCTACCTCTCATTTTCATAACTAAATCCTGGGGACTGTATCTCCCTCCTCTCAAATGAATCTGCTAGCACTTATGACTAAAATTAATCTTTATAAATGCACTTCTTCAGGCTCATCCCAAATTGCAGCATGCTAGTAAAGCTATTATTAATTGAGGATGGCCCATTTTGAAGTGTTCCTTGTCAAAGCTGGGTGAGTATGTTTTTCAATAGGAGGTCACATTCCTGTTTTCCTAGCCTGCAGAGTGACCCTTCTTAAGGATCTTTATGCATGGAGGAGTATCTGACACAAACCAAACTGATATGCTACTGGAGCTTTCCACTAATGACAGCAGGATAAAGGAGGTCTTTGAAGTTCATGGAAGAGCAGGAAGAGGTGTTAATTTAAAAAGCTTGTCAGTATACCCAAGAGCAGAAGCAGAGCAAAGCATCAATTAATAATTAACACTTCTATTTCCCATGTTATCACAGTATCTCAAACCAGTTTGCAAACATTGATTAAGTCTAATGACATGCCCCTGAAGCAGACAAGCACGGATGAAGCTCTACTCCTACCAGCCAGGATGGCACTCTGGGAGCATTTTGTTTAGCTGATCTATGCCCTCTTTTCCCCATCTGTTAAATGGTGATAATGACAGTATCATACAGAGGCTCAGAAGCTTAGTGACTTCTAAATCAACACATTTAGAGATAGAAAAATAGCACACAAGGGCAATCTCATATGTCAGGCTACACTCAATTACACTGAACTAAAGCTACCACATTTGACATGATAACATAGCCAGTGGGAAGAAAACCCTCTATCTTCATTTTATAACACCTTACAGATTTGCTTTGCTCTGTTCCCAACTACCCAGAGCACTGGAGTTCTAGTTAATGACCAGGATTCTTGGGTACTATGTTAACATTGTACTTACAGTAATTAGATCTGCTGTGGAAGGAATTGTGAGAAATTAAAGACTGTCCACAATAGCCTCTAACTCCCAATTAACACAAAGTAGTCGGTGTGTTTGGAAGCCGGGACAGACATACCCATAGCAGAAAACTTATATTGAGATGGGAAGTTGAACAGTGGAACACTGTTTAATCATTGCTTTGAAAGACAGGTACCCCAGCATCATCCACTTACAGATTGTGAAACGGCAATTTAGGGAGGCTCTGAGCTGCCAAAGGGCAAAACCAATCACACATGTCACAACCAGCATTACACTTTGGGAACGCCTCATTTCCAACCCCACACTCAGACTTTTTTTTTTCTTTAAATAAAAGAGCCCACAAACCATGGATGCTCTTGTCTTAATGGGAAAGAGTTCTTTCTTCCTTGTTTGGGTCTCTTTCACATATATAATCAGACAGATCTACTTTGCTTAACCCTCTTCCTATTCTGACATTTCCAGGAGGACCAAATATAGAGACAAGAGTAAGTGCTTCATGAAATACAGCTCTTTTCTTCTCCTATGCCCAACAGTCACTTTCAAAAGCAGATTGTCATGACAACAAACAACCTGGATGCAATCCAGCCAATTAATCTGCAAAGGAAGCATTCATCCCAACCCTGGAAAATAGCACTGCTTCTTTAAGCTTCAGAAGCTAAAAAAAGAGAGAAAGAAAAAGAAACCCAACACAAAACCTTACCACCCGCATTAATCTTATTACGTTGCCTTAGACCTGTACTGAAGAACAATTTGTCCCTCGGCACGTGCTAGTCCCTCACCAGCCCTTTCCTCCCTCCTCCAGATAGAGAGTAGGGGCAGACCAGACTCGCTCTCCGAGGCTGTGATCCAAGGCCTGTTCCCAGGCTGTAATGTAGCTCAGCATGCAGACACGTTACCAGGATGATCCCTTCAACCTTTCCATGTGGAGCCACAGGAAAGAGCTCACAGGTTAGGTGGAGGAACAGCACAGAGGAGATTGTCACATACCACTGCTATAAACCCTGTTTTGTTGGCACTGCTGTTGCGTGTCTTCCCTCTTCCTCTCTGAGTAGTCAAGAATATTTATCACCATGTTAAGCTCAGGATTATTTTCTTTTCCACAAAAGACTAAATGATCAGTGCAGCTAGATATTAAAGTCATCCTCCTTCAATTTCACTAATTACTTCTTCCTTCATACCCTGCTCTCTCTCTCTCTTCACATGCCCTGCTTTCTTTAGACAGAAGCACATCACACCTCCCCTGCAGATATCCAGCATCTCCCATATTTTGCCTACTCTGATCTCTCAGTAGTAACTCAGACATTAAAATGTTTAGTAGCTGATGCCCAGTACACATCATTTGTTAACCTCAAGTCATTTATATATACTTGACATTTTATAAAATACTATGGTATCAAGTTGCAGAAAACAAAACTGAAAAGCACTAGATGTAGACTTTAGCATAGGTTAAAATGAAAAAAAAAATAACAAAAGACTCACAAGATTCAATACACAACAAATTTCAAACAAAATTTTTCTTCCTGTGTTCATCTTTTACTCTAAATACAGAAACAAGGAAGGGTAGGAATAAATGCTTTCACTGTAGACTTGTCCTGCAATGAAACATGCCTTTCAGAAGGTAACTGAGCAGTGAGGATATAAAGTTTTAAGACTACACAAGATTTACTCATTTGGTAAATAGACAGATTCACTTCCAACTGTACTTTTACTATCAATCCCCCTGGGTCCAATCCATCTCACAGAAGTTACTAAATAGATTCCCAGTAACTTCAGTGAGCACTGGATCAGAGATTATAAGCACTTCCTGCAAAAATCTGTTTTTACTGATCTGAAAAAGATACCAGTCTTCTGAGCACTAAAAATTAAATATATGCATGCACACACACACACTGTACACATTTCATTATTTGCAGAACGAGGAAACCACAGCTCCAGCCAACTCAGAGCAAGCCAACAGAGTCATATTTTCTGCTGAGCCTGTTCCGCGTTAATTTGAGTTGGAATACCATTGCAGAATAGAATAAAATCCCTGTGCCTACCTTGAGGGCTTTCGCAGCTTTCTTCATCACTGTTGTCTTGGCAGTTATTCTGACTGTCACACACAAAGCTTTTATCAATGCAAAGACCATTTTTACAGTGGAATCGGGCAGTAGAGCAAAGCAAGGGATTTGCAGCTGCAAAAAGAGAAAGTGAGATCTTTCATTAGGAATTCTCTTACCCGGGCAGTTAAATAGTCTGTAAGCAATCAGTGACAACAGGTCACAACTCATCAGTTGGTCAATGTGTTGAATATGTGAGAGTAACTTGGCAATCAAACCAACCTTCCCTCTAAACCGGGAGAGCTGAAACTTCTAATTCATGCAAGATTCATTACAATTAGCAGAGATTTAGTCCACCCACAGTTGGGATAAGCCTTCTGTTCATTTTCATGAGAGCCCCAATCATGATCACTGTTCCACATTTGCTCACACTGAAGACATATGGACTTGAACTGCCTACCACAAACACCACCTGTTGATTCACTCTACAACAAACTCATTTTAGTTCTAAGTTTCATTTTATAAGACAATGATCCTGGCTGAGAACTGCCAGGCAGTGGTTTATTTACCTTGCTTCTGGTTTTTTCCTCCTTCCCCATTCTCCTCACTATTTTGAATTGATACAAGGGCACTGTTGAAATCTCTCAACTTCTTACTGTTTGAATTTCAACTCCTTTTAAGGGTAATATGCACATTACAGTAGCACCCAGAAAATCCTTCCACGTAAGGCCCACTGTTGCACAGAGAGCAAAGACAGAATAGTATTTAAACAGACTCATTTAGATAGGGCAGTCTTCTCAGCCATGCCAAACCCAGCAGTATATATGCTCTAAGATGCTATGACTATTTTCATTTAAAGCTTCAAGCAGTGCAGTTTTCAACACTTCTAGCAGATTACATCACAGCTTCAATGCATCTCACTGTCAAGGTTTCCTTGATATAGCATTCTCTTTTCTGATTTCAACCCTCTACTCTCAGCTATAGCCCAGCACATATAACTATACGATCCCTCCTTGAAGGGCATTTGCACCCTTCATATACAGCATATATATCCTTACTCTCCAGCACAGTCATTGCTTAGCCAAGATATGCATAACTTAGCCATTTTTAATATCTACTTATAAACCTGCCTCTCTCCCTTAATCATTGTCTGCACTCTTCTCTGACTCCCGACAGTTTTTGGTAATGATGTGACTGAAACTGAATGCAACTTTCCAATTGAAAACCTTAAAAAAGCTGTTTAGATGCCTTGTCTGCTTCAAACTGCTTCTCTGTTACAATAACAAAGGGCATTTCAGTTTCCAAAAACTAACTGGCTTCCTATTTTTTATTCTTTAAAGAGCTGGATTTAAAGAGTCTTTAAAAAATAACAACCATAACACTTTAGAGTCTGCCCTGCATATAACCTGCAGTATATGTAACAAACACTCCCAATTTCTCCAGCTTCCCACAAGCATGTTTATCATGAACGTGCTAAAGCTCCTCTGGTTTAAAACTGCTGCACACTGGCACGCCATTGATTTTTGAGGTCACCTTAGGGCCTACATTGCTGTTCCTCTTCATAAGCAGTGACTAGACATATAGACGTGATAGAAAATACCAAGTGTGTGCTTAAACGGCATAGAGAAACGGGGAGATCTGCAGCATGTTATCATCAGCTGTAAAGTCCTGTTGGAGCTACACACTACAAGCTCATGGGAAATTGTTTCATTCATAACGAACTTCATGAGCTGGTGCACCTCCAGTTGAGACCTGCTGCTTGTGTCAGGCCACCACCTCAAGGATACTCAAAGCACTTTTGTCAAAACTTTCTCTAGTCCACTTGTTCAAGCATAACCGAAAGGAATTTCCTTAGCCTTCAATCTGCCTCTAGCTTCACTTGCTCTGCAGAAGTGCTAACTCCCCGCCACAATCTTCCCAGGGCCCAAACCAGACTCTCTAGGCCAACAACAGAAGGCACCTTAAGAGATATTCATGCTGTGGGGGAAAGCACATGAACAAGAAAGGCAAGTCCTCCAAGAAGCAGACAGTGATTGATTACTGTAAAGATCACCCCTTTTGTTATCTTTGAAAGATGGTGTCTGTTGTCCTTCTCCTGACCTTTAAATGTTATTAAAAAGAAATACTCAGCAAGCTCCAACAAGATAAGCAAGTATTTTCCTGCAAGCTTTTACCTACAGACTCATGCTTTTACCAGCTCTTGATAAAAACAACAGAGCTGCTGGCTTGAACATATCTTTTCCTTGCTGCTATGACATATCCCTGCTAGACTAACAGATACAAAAGGATCTAAACAGCCACATGCAGAGAGTTTAGCCCAAGCAGTACTTCAGATGAACTCTGTGCTGCAACTTCCCTGCAATTTGCAGAACAGCAGCTCAATCTGAGATTAGTTCAGCTGGTCAGAGCATGGTGTTAATAACACCAAGGTTGCAGGTTTGATTCACTTAAGAGCTGCACTTGATGATCCTTGTGGGTCCCTTCCAACTCTGAATATTCTGTGAAGTTAGCTCATTGGCAGACATGCCTGCCTTCAAGAACCTCCTTCTTCCAAGAATCTGTTTCTCAAAATATGCCATTATTTGTTTTTTTGTTGTTTGAGAACATGTATAAACAGAGACACCTAAACATACTGATTAACAAATATATCACATTCTTCAGTGACAAGGAACAGGCAAACAAAAACCAAAGTGATACTTAATATTTGCCCCATTTGAGTTACATTTGAGTACAGAGAACATGTTCAAAGCAAACATGAAGCTTAAAACTCATTCAGAAGCCACAAACTCATTTCAAAGTCACAAAGAGGCTTGAAGTATCATACAGGCATTATATGCAAAGCAAGAGTGAGCTGGACCTTAAATAAACAAAAAAACCCACAGATTGATTTATAAAGTGAAAAGACAAAGATCACCTGGGTTGTAAATGACAGGGAGAATATTTGACTCAAACTAAAGGCTATGCAGTTCTTCCCTTTCTAAGTGGTATTAACTAGCTGAAAGAAGCAGCAGTGCCCTCACTCGCATGCAGACCCACACTTACTGCAGTTCTCCTCATCACTGCCATCCGGACAGTCCTCGAAGCCGTTGCAGCGGAAGCGGCCGATGATGCAGTGGATCCCACTGGCACAGGGGAAGAATGTGGCGCCGCATTTGGATTTGGCTTTCGCTGGGAGAAGACAAGAGACAAAAGTGGGCAGAGGTGAGGGAAACAATTTACAAAGGTCAGAGACGCTTTTTTAGCAGTACAGTTTAGAGTGCTCTATGCAGCGCTGCTGGAACAGATGTTAGGCACCTTCCAAGTTCCCTATGGGCCTCAACTGCTTTACGTATTTTTGTGAGATTTCACCTGCTTGGGCTGAATTTTTTCCAATTTGTGCAATTTCCAGAATGATTGAAACATTCAAACTTAAAACTAGTCAAATGGCTTCTCAGAACAAATTTAAATTTCTCAATGCTTTGGTGTACAAATTTGTAAATTTGGCAAGCAGGTACTCCTAACAGTCCCCTGACTGCCCACGTGAATTTAACCAACATTGTACACTGGAGTAGAACTATTAACACAGAGGGTCACACTTCCCAGAAAACAAGACCAACCTGACCTCTTTGCATGAACGTCTGCGGTAAATGTCACTGGCCCAGGCATAAGTCCAGAAGACAGACGGTTAAGCAGGTCCTCGGGTGGCAGACAACAACCCTCAGAGGCAAAGGTCTATCTGCACGAGTCGTAACCCCCCACCACACTCATGGTGAGTCCACAAACACTAAACAGCAGCGAAAGTCTAGATCTTGTACGCCACCAAGCTTCTAGTGCTTGCTCAGAGATGCCAAGCACTGAAGTGCCCAAGGAAGACAGAGATAATGAACACTACAGAAACTTCTAAGAATTTGGGATCTGTAGGCAAATTTGGACAATGACAGTTATAGAAAGAGTAAGGAAATATCTGAAGAAGAAAATGAGGAATACAGAGATATCAAGAGAATTAGTGTCTTTGTGAGAATAAGACAGACAAGAGACGCTCATTTTCAGGCTGCAAAACTCAAACTCAAAAAAGACAATGCTATAATTAATACTGCCTTTATTCAGCATGATTTATATAAAAACAACTGCAAAAGGAACATGAGTTATATAAATCGCACCTCTTGCTGCAGTTCTTCAGGATAGAAACTACATCTATTTCATAGCACCAGCACAGGTATTCGTAAAACACTAAATACTAACAATAGCATCAAAATGTGTTTAATAAATGATTACAGAATGTTGTTATGGTCTCAAGTACTACACATTTTTTACTTCACTGCACAGCAACTCTTCACAGCAAGAGGAGAACACTGCCCTCAGCTACAGTGATGCAGATGCTTCCACCATGATGCTCAAGCACCAGCTAAGTCTTGTGGTATCACCAGCCTAGAAGAAAACAACTCCTAAAAACATAAGTTTACAACAAGAGATGTGATTACCATTTTTTTATCGCTCTTTCTTTTTCAAATTATTCCATGACACAATGGGCCACATCACAAGACACTTTCTTCAGAAAGTACACTCTAAAGCAAATGCAGTCTCTGAGGGAAGAGTATGCTGGTAACTGCAGGAAGGTGTGTGTGGTATAATGTGGTAATACATGCACAGATCGATGATGACAGAACACCAGAAGACAGATCCATAGCTTGTAGGCCTTTGAGTAAATGTTTCCTACTCCTTCCTCAAATCTACAACATGTGTTTACAACTCACAGGTTTTAAAATGTGACATATCTGGGGATAACAGCAACATACAACTATTTTATGTGGCCCTTTGGCACATCAATACACCAATCTGTACAGTTTCATAAGCCAGAACAAGGTCAGAGGCAACCAGAGTACATTAAGAAAGAAAGTATATCCAATAGGGATAAACAGTTTTAGCATTACTTTGTAAGGAATCCTCTTTTCCAGGGTTAAAAACTAAGTGTAGCTGTAGTAAAGCCTTCTTCCATCACTCAACAGAGTGCATATAAACTGTTTTAAACCACAACTACAGTGATTCTCACTTGATTTAGTGTCCTCCAAAAGCAAATTCCTGCAATTCCTCTCTTACAGGTTGTTTGTTATTATACCAGTAGTTTTTAGTTAGAATTATGAAGTATAAAATAGGATGTATCACTGAATTTCACAAATTCAACTAGCACTTTTTCTGAAGAGTATCCAAGGTTCACTAGGGGCAAAGAAAGTGAGCCATTACTTTGTAGAAAAACAGGTGATAAATTACCCTGAAATAGCTCTGTGCTTCACGCTACTAGCAACAGAAACCCCTCAGCCAAGACATCTGAGCCCTGGCAATTCTTCACACAACTTCAAAGAGCAACTTTTGTGTTAGAGTTCCGAGGTCTTAGCTAAATAATTCAGTAACCACAAGGACTGAGGCACTATCATACTCCCAAGTCTTTAAACAAAAGCAGCAAAACAACCTCAGCAACAGATTCAGTGTCATCAGAGCAAGCCAGCCAACTGCTGCTGGGAGCATATGGTAGTAGCATGTATGTGAAGAGTTGCCCAATGCTTCATGTGCTGGTTTTTTTCATTTGCTGTTGTTTTTCTTTCTTTAAAAGCTAACACCTTTTTGAAACCACATAGTGAATTTACATTTCCCACACCAAATGACTGCTTCCTAGGTGTATTTTGAGCCGGAACAATTCCAGGAAGGGAGAAAAGGGAGAAGTTCGAAGAGTTTCAAGAGGGAGAAGAAGTATGAAAGTGGAAAGCAACTGTGCTTTTGCCTCTGTTAACATTTACTGGGTCCCATTTCTTCAAGCAGGCTTACGTCAGTCATTTGGGGTCTGAATTCAGAGGCTATCCTTTGTCCGCTCTGAAAACCCTGCCAAATTAAGGCTTCAAAGTTATTTACTTCTAAAATTTCTAACATGGTCCATCTCTCACTCTTGCAGCCTTACTCCTCCTGGCAGACTTCAGACTGAGAATTGTCAAAACCTGAGGCTGTGGCTCTGAGAAGAGCAGAAGTCACATGCCTACACTTTCCAGATCAGAGCTAGTGGCTGTAAAAGCTGCAAGAGCTCCGTTTCACACTCTCAGCTGTCCAGGCCCCAAAAGGTGAGAAGGGCCAAAGCTCCTCTGGTGCATTACACTGAGCTACCACAGTAAAGCCATAAGCAATATTTAATGTTTGACCACACCTGGAAGAAAAAAATGCTAGAATGACAACGAACAAAGTCAAGTTTCTGGAAAATGAACTCTTTCTTCTGTCCAAAGCCTACTGCTACCCCACTGAGGGAAAACCCATTCAGGACAATTATTTAATGTAAGCATAACTTAGATAGCTGTATAATTTTTAGTTCAATATTTTCTCCCTAGACCTTTTCCTATCTCCTCCTCCTGAATGAGCAGCCAAAGAACGAGAAAATTCTGTTTTCAAATAACTGTTTGTCAAAAGAACACATACTAGTAACCACAGACCAAAAACAAACAAGAAACCAAACACCTTCAAATTATGTTTGTTTTCTTTTTATATAGTCCACTGATTTTATTTTTTTAACAAGGGAAGGAAAAAATAACAAACAAAACCCAAATGCAATTCTTCCTATTTGCAGTAGGCCTGATATATACACAAACCAATCCAAATTCCAACCTATACTTACATCGGAGACCCTGAAAATATAAAAGAGCATTTCAAACACCATAGTCATTCACTAGTCACGCAGCTAGCCATTTACTAGACACAAGTCTTGCTCCCAAACAGAACTTAGTTTTCCAAGCTCCAGTTCCAGACACAGAATGCATTTCCTCATACGCTGCACATAAATGCAGGAAAAATGAGAAAACAGTAACAGCTTAGTCCAAGTCACATTCCCTGACTCTGGAGAACTCCACTGAGGAATTCCTGCTTTATTTTCAATTTTACATCCTTTTTGTTCTCTGGCAGAGTTTTCCTGAGGTTTTCAAGCACTGTTTGGTCATTGCTCATAAAGTTCCTATGGAAAGCACAGTCATTTCTTCCAGAGCAGAAAAGTACCTTTCCATTCTGCAATGCTCTCTGGAGATATCCTGAATATGAAGGGACTATCCATCTTCTTCAGGTGTTCAGCACCTCACAGGTATGTTACCTATGATACAGATACCAGGATCATGACTGCCTGTAGGACACTCAAGGCATGTGCTGCACTATTCCAGCATTCCTCTGCAATTCCTACTCCCATTATATGACTGTTACAAAAAGATTTTTCTTCTCCTTTGATCACCACTGTGCCTCCTACTGCACAAATTTCAGGCAGATCTGCATGTGATAAGATTTACGTTTACCCAACAGCAGCCATCTATTGGGCTCTTTCAGTGACACCAGCCTTGAGAAGCTTTCAAGGACAGAATTATCCCTGCAATCTATATTCTTCTCCGTTACGCTTGGTTGAAATGGGCTCAAGGTAATAAAAATCACTGAGATATCAGAAAATGAGAGAAGTGAAAAAGGACACAGGCACATGTGGATAATTTGACCTTACAGTATTATAACCAGCTAAAGCAAAAGGAAGGGAGAATTTGGTTGTCTTTAAAGGAACTTAAAAGTCCTCCTGAACCTCGGTCTCCAGAAACTAAGAAACCACACATTGAAGGGGCAGAAGTAAGGGCTGATGGACAGATTTGAAATACAGCAAGAAATCACACAGTAACTTACAAAACTGTGTCTAAAGAAAGGCTACTCAAATAGAAAATCCAGCCTGGATTCAATACAGCAAGTATAAAAGACACCTCCAAAAATTGCCATCCAAGCCATTTCTGAACTTATGGCAGAAAGGATAAATTCCATCCAGTTCTGCTCTTCATTTGTTACCCAGTCATGGCAGAAGCAATCCAGGACTGGGAGATTAAGATGAATCTGTATTTACATTTCACAAAAGGGAACTGCCATGGTATTTAAAAAGAGGTGTCAGTGAACTACCACGCACTTGAGGAGTCTCCTCTGACTCCATTACCCATGCGAAGAAATTGCTCTTCAATAAAATATTCTTTTCATCTCTTAAAATTCAAGCAGGAAACAAACGGTGAAGATGGTGGCAGAGAGCTGCTGGCCACAGTACAAGCTTGCCAAATGTTCCCTCCAGGTTGCTTTGCTTAAGTTCAAGGACACTCTTACGGCAGTTTTAAGTGTGAGTGCATGAAGTCGCTCCTTATGCTGCACAGAAACCAATCCTCTCAACCCTCTTCTTTCAAGTGTCTAAAAAAATAGTAACTTCCCATCAGGGCCAGCAGTACGCTCCACTGAAGATGTGACAGTTTGCAGGCACAGCTCTGTGGCACTAACAGAAAGACATTTTGCTATCTTTAGGGTACTAAGTGTGATCCAGTACTATTTTTAAAAAAGTGTAACACATTATTATTTTGCAGCAAAGATGCACAATACTAAGGGAAAATAAATCAGATTTGGCATATACCATGTATAACTTCATATGGTATACAGATACCCCTTGAATAAAAGCAACTCTGACAGTTTTGACTACAAGGATTTCAAATCTGAGTAACGGGTTACAACTGATCTGTGATGGGCAGGTGATTTTTCTTTCCTTAGATGGAGCAGCAAAGACATCAAATGAGTTTTGTAATTATCAGTGACAATTACAAGTAAATTGCAGTTGTGGCCTATAGATTTGAGGAATATAGCCAGGACAGATGCCATGGCCCAACTTCTGGAAAAAAATTTGTCATATGTAACTCTAAGTAGATACAAACCTACCGTTTTGATATCACAGTAAAATTTTAGAGCTGTGACCCACTGGGGTGCCACAATGCTTAAATAGAAGCATTATACATTTAGAACAGGTCAAGTTTTTTCTTACAGAAGCCAAGATACAATCCTGTTAATGAACGTTTAGCGAAAAAGAATTCTGACTGAATTGTTACTGACCCTTCAGCCTGAATTCTGTGCCCAGGAAGATCATGGAACAGATCCTCCCAGAAGCTGTGCTAAGGCACATGGCAGACAGGGAGGTGATCTGGGACAGCCAACCAACATGTCTTCACCAAGGGCAAGTCCTGCCTGACCAACCCAGTGGCCTTCTGTGATGGAGGGACTGCATCAGTGGACAAGGGAAGGGCTACGGATATCATCTGTCTGGACTTCTGTAAGGTCTTTGACACAGCCCCTCACAGGATCCTTCTCTCTAAACTCAAGAGAGATGGATTTGATGGGTGAATTGTTTTGTGGATAAGGAATTAGTTAGACGGTCAGATTCAGCGGGTAGGCTCAGATGGACAACTGTGACAAGTGGTGTCCCACAGGGGTCCTTACTGGGACCAGTGCTATTAAATGTCTTCATCAACGACACCGAGAAAGAGACTGAGGACACCCTCAGCAAGTTTGCCAATAACACCAAGCTGAGTGATGCAATTGACACACCTGAGGGACAGGATGTCATCCAAAGGACCTGGACCAGCTCGAGAAGTGGGCCCATGGGAACCTCATGAGGTTCAACAAGGCCAAGCGCAAGGTGCTGCACTTGACCTGGGTCAAGACAACAGCCGGTATCAGTAGGGGCTGGGGGACGAATGGATCAAGATCGGTCCTGTCAAGAAGGAGTTGGGGTTGCTGGTGGATGAGAGGCTGGACATGAGCCAGCAACATGCACTTGAAGCCCACAAAGCCAAACACATCCTGGGTTGCATCAAAAGCAGAGTGGCCAGCAGGTCAAGGGAGGTGATTCTCCCCTTTACTCTGGTGAGATCCCACCTGGAGTGCTGGGTCTGGGGTTCTCAGCACAGGAGGGACATTGACCTGTTAGAGCAAGTACAGAGGTGGAGTACCAGAATAATCACAGAGCTGGAGCACTTCTCCCATAAGGAGAGGCTGAGAGAGCTGGGGACCTACCAGAAAGCTGGAGAGGAACTATTTACAAGGGCGTGTAGTGACAGGACAAGAAAAAACCAGCTGTAAGCTGAGAGTAGGTTTAAATTGGATATAAGGAAGAAATTTTTTACTGTGGAGGTAGTGGGGCACTGGAAAAGGTTGTCTGTGGAACTTGTGAATGCCCCATCCCCGGAGGTGTTCAAGGCCAGGCTGGATGGAGCTCTGAGCAACCTGGTCTATTGAAAGGTGTCCCTGCCCATGTCAGGGGAGTTGGAACTTGATGCTCTTTAATGTCCCTTCCAACCCAAACCATTCTGTGATTCAATGGCTATGTTACTATTGAGCCAGCTAGTCTGCACCCCCAGTATTTCACACGTAGTTATAGTGAACTGGGCATATTTTACTTCATGCAATATGCAAAGATAGCACAAAACAGGCACCCCATATGATGTGGCCAGCAGGACAAGCCTATTTCCTTCTTTTAACTTTAAAAACGTTTCTATTTTGAAATATTTCTCAATTATTTGGCAATCTGGACTGAGTAGACAGGATGTATCAGATACAAGATATCACATTTTTTGACAACCTATAGCTAGAAGTAAACTGCACAGAACTTCAGCATCTTTGAACTCAAATTGTTGCCTTAGAACCTCTCCAAGTAGCAATCAAGCAAAATAACTTTATGCTGCTTCACAGCAACACATCTCAACCCAACAGATGATGATTTATTCAAGTAATCAAAACTTAATTACTTGCATGTGACAAGAGCAATCCTCCTGACAGAAACTGTTGTGTGCAGATGCTGCACTGTTGCAGAGCCACAGGTATTTTCCTGACTTTGATAATGAACCACCTTAAAGTTCTCTGCTGTTGTTAACTTAGTTTGAGAGATGCCACAGCCGCATCAGACTCTTCTGAAGCACGTGTGGCAAGGTGCAGCATTTCAGTAATGGCTTTCCATGAAAGAGTTAAAGGTTTTAACTTTCATTTAAAAGAGAAGGAACGATTTTACAACGCTCTGTAACACAAGCAAGATGGCACCGGGATATGATCCCTTTCACCTCAAGAACTGCTATAAACCTTAACTCTGTTAACACTTACAGTTATTTTGGGTTAGTTATTTGCTGTTTGGACCCTACAGTATTTTCAGTTCAGTCCCCAGTGGGGAAGCCACTGCTACCTGCAGTCCCTCAGCTGCCTCAGCACAGATGGCAAATACACCACTTGTTGGCTCACAGAGCTCTGGAACAGCGCTGTCTTGCAGAACGACACAGAGAAGTTTCACTTCCTCCACCTGCTTTTTCCTATCTCGAAAAAAGCTAGCACTTGAGTAGCATTCCTGGTATAAAATCCACCCAACAGTCTACTATGTCAGAACTTCTCCAGTTCAAAACGAAACAGCTATTTAACGAGTTTTGATACAAAACACAGACAACTGCAGGGCACTCACTGCACCTACAAGAAGCACTTGGGTCACTCTTTCCTTTACTCCCTGTTTAACCAGGCAGGTGAAAGAGTTGCTAGTCATAAACTGCTAATGTAAACTCAGAGAAAACGATCCTAAAATTTGATTTATTTTAAAGGGACCAATTTTACTTTTTTTGAAGGAGTGAAATTAGTCCTATAGGAAACATCAGAGGTTGCCTCCAATATAGAAAACTATCACCCACTTACGTGGGTAGTATTTACACTGCAGTTAACAGTAAGAGAGAAAGGACAATGCTAAAGTAAAAAAAGCCAAGGGATTCTACTGCCTTGAAGAGTAAACTGCTTTCTTCAAAAGAAAAGGGGAAAGCCAAATTACTTCACTTTGGAGTTAATTATTACGAGTCAGTGGCCTTTACATCTTGACAGAAGTAAGGCCTTAAAGTAATTTTTCATGGTCTAGTAGTCTATGTTTCAGTCCTTCAAAATCATCACAAAGCCGATGAGATATCAGAAGAGAGCACAGACAAAAATCTTGTTTTTCAGACATTCAATAAAGCAATTTCTCACTAAGAGAAGTGTTTTAGAAGTTACTGCTCACTAAACAACCCAGGCAATAATATCATACAAAAGGACAAACTCGAAATCAGCTGTGGCACCACACAAATTAAGCACAACTTCAGAGCTGTTAAGTTACTCAGGATGAACACAGGCAGGACAGAACACCACCCTTAAGGGACTTCAGTAGCAGAGGCAGCCCTTCTCAGAGGACACGTGCATTCCTGATGGGCTACAGTCCCTCACTCCATCCTGGGATACTACCTACCTGATCTTTTTCTTTCAGTTCTGCCACTAATTCCATCCAACCGTTAAACCTGTCAGGTTCCAAGCTCTCCAACTGGGCTATTTACTGACCTCCATCAAGAGGATTAAATAATTAGCACCACAAACCCTCTTGATCTCCTTGCATAAAAAGCTATCAAACATAAGCAGTTATTACACTTGCCCTTACTCATGTGTAATTGAGCTTCAAATGAAACATTCACCATGGTCACTTAATTACAAATCTTATTATAACTACTAAGTATTTGGTTGCTTAATCATGAGTGAAAACAAGAGCTAATTCCAGTCTGATATTCCAAGTTTGAGAGCCATTTGAGTAAGTGACAAAAAGATCAGCAGCTGGTTCACAGCATCTTCCCAATTAATGCAGACGCTCGTTTCAGGTGTTGTTTAATATTCAGCTTAGCTTAAGAATTCTGATGTTTGTTACCAACCTGCAAGAAATATTCCAGGTCAACCAGGAAATGACAGGAAGCAGCAAGAAACACAAAAGGATTTTAAGTGTACAAAAGTGATTTTAAGATGTAAACAGAAGAACAGAAATCCAGAGATATTACACATGTATATGGACAGCTACTACAAAACATACAACTACTTTTATTGAGAAATTCCTAGCTTTCTGTTATATATTCTAGTTATTCAGATAAAGAAAAGAGGTGTTAATTTCTTTAGCTTTTTACACAAATTATTAGTGGATTATAAATGAGACAACTAAAGACTGGGTTTGTAGAGTTTAAGACTGTTGTTTACACAACACCTGACAGCCTGGAATCCTAGCACATGACAGTGCTTATTCCATTAACATTAATAGACAAAATCTATTTTGACTGCAGCTTTTCACAGCCATGATCCTTCCAGGATGTTAACTCTGTAGAATGCTTCCCTCTTCCTAAGTTCTGGCCCTGCTGTCAGATTTTCTCCTTCCATATATTAACACCTTCTCCTCTCCCAAGTAGTCAGCATAAAAAATAATCCCTATTTATAGGTTTCTTGTAAGGGATCCACCTGTCTAGAAGAGCCAAGGGAATCTCTGGCAGAGGCTGGTCAACTCAGTGAGCAGGCTTTAAACTAAAGGACTCAGGGTGTGAGGTCCAAATTGGCAGTGCTCACTACACCACATCCAACTGTCATACTGAGATTCTGTGATTCCTCAAAGTCCTGTACTTTCTCTGCAGGCATTTAAAATGCACTAGATGGAGAGGTAGTGTAAGGCAGGGCACCACAAAGGTAGGCTGTTAGTCCTATTTACAAGGAGAGTCAAATTCCTAGATCATACTCTCAAAAAAATGCCACAAGCCTCAAACTTCCACCATTTCACATATATTTTAGAATGGACGCAGAGTTATGAACCATTCAAGTTGCTGTAATTATACTATTTTAACATATTGCTTTTATACTTACCTCTGTGCCTTTATCTTGTTATGCCTATATCACTCTCCTTCATGCTCACGGGGAAATCCCAGAGCACTTCAAATCCATCAGTATTTGACAGCTAGCTCAGTTACCTGTCCTTGGACACATCCATTTGCAGCAGAGGCTTGTCATCATCTCCAAAACTACACACAGACAATGACCAAAGTTCACAGCCACTCAAGCCTCTAGTGAGTTCTGTGAGCCTTATCACAGCCACTCTACAGTTCCAAAGTACCAGATATAGATTTGATTAACTAAAGACTAGAGACTAAGCTCTTATACTTTTGAATTGTGTTACAATCATAAGGTAAAATCCTCAAACGTGGGAAAGTGATTTTGATGTGGTTTTTTTAAAATTTCTTTTTTTTAAGTGTCAGGTTGCTAAATCACTTACTTGCAAGTATTCATTACTTGCTTATTTATCTTCTCCAAAATGTGGTGAGCTTTGATACAACACCACTTCACAGCTATTTAGTTTGCACTACTATCAGCTTTTAGCTAGCAAGAGAGAATACAACTTACCAGACAGCAGCAATGGAATTTCTCAAAGATAAAAATGCACCTGGCTAGCAGCAACAGACTGCAGCAGGTGAGATGCCTCCACCTTTACCCTTGTTGCAGGATCTTACTCCCAGGATTCTGAAAGCATCTCTTGAAAATATCACCCTGCCCCTCATCTTCTGTAGCATTATCCTTACTTGACACCAGACTTCGACTGATGCTTTAAGAATAATTTTCTGAGGCCACGATATACTAAACGGTTGAAAGTCAGTAATCTTTACTGATGGGTAGGATTAGTCCTGCCCCAATCTTGGCCCACTGCTGTACTTCTAGATCTCAGATGGTTTAGACAATCCCTCCTGAATTAAGCAGATATTTCTTTTTAACAAAACACTGCATCTCATTATTCATTGCACTGAGCTCTGCTTGTTGAACAGAAAGCCTTGTATTTAAAAGGATAAGAGCCAGAGTTCCTGTGCCCTTTGTTCCTGTACATGAAAGCCATTCATTAGACTGACCCTGCTGAGTGGTTAAACCCAAGCAAAATATCTTCAGTTGTAATAACTGTACTATCATAAGAAGCAGTCATTAAATAGCTTATAGAGATTGCAGAACTCATTGTCTCTACAAGACCTTTTCTCTATGTATTTTAAAGTGGCTTCTAGATCTGGTTACTTATTCTTAGCAGTGTGGAAGTCATGAATCTGACTGCTCTTAACGCAAAATGTAACACAAGGTGAAGACACATATCAAAATTCAGATTTGGATTGTTAGTAACAACCATTTATTAATGCCTCCATTATAATTTTGGCACTTAAAAAGAAAAAAGTAAGGGTACATAATGTGCCTTTAATATAATATCAGCTTGTGAGCTTCCTGTAGAGCAGACTCAAAGTCTGCTCTTGATTCAGGGCAAACCCCATGATTAATTTTTTAAAGCAGTGCACAGCAACAAATCTAAAGGCCGCCTTCTAAAATCTACTTTGCATCAAAGAGGGCAGGACAAGGTAGTCTGACAGTCCTCATCTGAGGCTTCCAGACTTACGACGTGGCTTTGAAGCTGGTGCAGCCCCCACTCAATCCACCTCCTTCCCACTGCAGCCCATGCCAGGTAGTGTAGTTCTTGCACTCAGGAGCTTCTCCAGATATAACTACGATTTCAGTGGGATTTTTTTCTACTTTAAATAATTTCCAGCCCTCTGATGCTGTGAAGCCTTCAACATGTATAGTTCTTAAAAGCTACCTTTTTTGTAGAAACTGGGTGCCATTGTCAGTCAAAACGCACCTGAAGAAGAAAATCTAGCTAATCTGCCTTTGTTCTCCAAGAGTTTCAGTTTCCTAAATGAAAGGTTTTAGAGCACAGGAAAATATTCTTCACATAATCTAGGAAACCCAGGCTACTAATTGCAGAGCGTGGGTTTCATTTAGCGTTCCTGTGAAAAGACTCTATATTTCATCCACGTCTGTGTGTAACTGATCATTATGAACCCTTTCCTGCGGACTCTCCATTCCTGAACGTGTCAAGCTGTGATACCTGTTGCAAGTGAACACCAGAGGGAGCAGTAAACATTTGTCTGGTAGGAAATTTTTGCATTGGAGATGGAAAAAATAAGGAAAATAAGGTACAGCAAAGCTCGGAGAGATGTAAAAATGGTTACTGTGGGCTGTAATTTTAAACTACAATATACTGCTAATCCAGCCTAACTCCCCACCAGTGTAGGGTCAACAAAGAGTTAGAGGAAGTGTGCAGATACAAACACTTTGAATGAGGGCAACTTAGTTGTGCCGTGTCTCCCACCCCGCCACTTCACACCCTGATGACACCAGAAGATTTACAAAGTCTTCTGAGACTATGAAGCATTTATACAAAATGCTGTGTGCATTTAGATGGATTAAATGGAAAGGCAAACCCAATGTAGAAAAGATAAGTCATGGAACGGAATCTGAAAAAAACTATCATGTTTATTACACAGCTCAAACTCTACAGGGTAAGACCAAGAACAAAGTTAAGAGACACATAAGAGAAGATGAAATCAAAGATTAATATGCCAACATATCAGCAATGAACAAGTAACTGCAACATTGTCTCAATTATTATTCTACTAACCCGGCAAAGACAGTTAAAAATGCTTGCAAAACCAGCACGGTTACAACCGTAACAGCACCGATCAGAAAGCGTTCCCCCCACACACCTTCATCCCTGCACGACCACATGCAGCCTACCAGATGTAGTTCCTAGGGTATTTGTCACCAGGACAGGGTTTCAAGGGCTTCAGTTCCCTGATACAGAAGCGGAAATGGTCTTACCAGATCTGCTAGACACCTGGATTAAATCGGTTTCTCACATTGCCCAAATATGAGTCACAGGGCTCGAGACCACGAGAGTGTGTTGGCGTGAGACTGCAGAAAAGCATGGCTCACCACATCATGCTGAGTGCAACCCAGCATCATACATGTGTATAATGTAGGCATTACAAAACCTTCAGCTCTGTTTGAACTGGGTTCCCTGCAAGAACATGTGTCTCAGAAAAAGAGACAAAGCTGACCTTTAGTGGAAGCCTGCTTGGCAGCAGCTTCAATACCTGCCTGGGGAATCTTTATTAAAATGGACTGTTTTCATGCAGCACTTCATTTAACGAAGATCTTCTCCCCCATGGAGCAGACTTGCTCAAAAAGACTGTCTGAAGGACAATCGGAGCAAGGTCTGATGACGATGGATTGCTTGTGATGAAACGAGCTTTTTATTACCACAGTTCCAGATGTTCCTACGGACTGACTCTTGCTAGCCAGTGCAGAAGTGTGTTGGCAGCACATTCCTACAAGCATGGATGATGCCCTCTTGCTCAGACATCTCTACACTCCAATCAGAGCTTTTAGCATTGACCCAAAAACCTGGTTTACCTTTATGTTTGTGTTGAATGAGCAACAATGACAACTGGGAACAGACACATATGGGAAAGAGAAGTTTCTAACATGAGAACACACTGCCCCAAGTCTATCCTTGCATAACAATTTTTTCTAGCCACAGCCTACACTCTTTAGCCCCTTTCATTAACACAGCTAGTCACTGTATTCACTGTGTGCCGCTATGCGTTCATAGCTGAAGGAACAAATCTGGCGTGTAAGAGATGGCTCTCAGAAGAGCAATGAAGAAAAATTCAGACTCCTGGGTAGCTGGTATGTCTCTAATTCTGGCTGCTGTCATGCCAGGCACTTAGCGCGGATGATGTGCCATGCTCTGAATCCCCTCCATCTGCTGCTTGTTAGCTGACAAAGGCAGCACATGCCATCTCCCCACTAGCTGGTGCTCATTACTGACAACAGCCATTCTGTGTTCACAATGTTCTCTCTGTAATAATCTAATACAAAGATGTACAAAGAGCAAAGGAAAGAGGAAACAGAGATGACAGAGTAAATTATAAGCTTAACTAAGAACATTAGTGCACCCTTAAAACTCAAGAAGTGAATCCTTCCAACAGCAAGATGCATTTACCTCAAATGTTTGAAACATGCAAGGACCCATTTCTAGGCTCTTTCCATTCACGTTTTCTATTTTGCGACATTTTGGCTCTTCCATATCAGATAACAGTAAGAACTGAGTGGCTGACAGCATGTAGCTCCCAACCCGACCAGGGCAAGCACTAATCCCAGGTACATATAATGCCTGGTGGTATGCAACCAGTGCAGGACTTAGAATTCAATACCTATAAGCTCCCCATGAAAGTCCTGTTGGTAAAGATTCTGCATTTGTCAAGAAGAGCCTCAGTTTCCATTATAGATCATCTACACAGCTAACAAGCAATAGTAGTAACACTTGAAAGAAACGTGCATGACAGATACTGGTCTACGCAGGCTGATGATCAACCCAACAGATGAGAACAAGAAGAGATGGAGGAATGCACTACAAAAGGGTTCTCCTTTGGCAGATACATTGATGATGGCAGATTACTCAAACTACAGAGAACTGGAAGTACTCACAAAACATTCACATTGCTACAGTCCATTAATTCTTTTTCAAGCTCAATAAGTGGCTCAGAGGAAAAACAAAAAAGAGACTCTGCTTCAAGGAGAAGTAATTTTTATTTACAACAATGAGGAGTCACTGTTCTCAGCTTACTCTCTCCCTCCCATGCCTTTCCTTGATCCTCCTCCCCAGATAAAACCAGGTAAAATTTTTCAGTCATCACATCACCATGACAGAAGGCAAGAGTATGAGAAATGTTCTGTGCAATAACAGCATAAAGCCAGTCAGTGTGGGAAGTGTTAAACTGATCACAGGTCAGGGCACAGAGGAAGCACGAAAGATGACAGACAGTATGGACTCTGGCAAGCATGGGAGATGGAGAGAAAGCCCACAAGCAAAGGGACATGGTTAACAAGGATGGTCCTGCAAAGCAGGAGACAAAAAAGGGACAAAAGGAAGAGAGGGAAGAGATAAGACATGAATGGACAACTTGCAGGTTGCATCTTTTTTCCTCCTCACACCCAGACTACCACTTTTCCACTCGTGGGCCACAAAAAATGAGAACTAGACCACAAGTTCCAAGTTCTCTAGTTTGAAGGGGGACAGGCAGGATGAGATCCTACAGCAATGGAATTAACAAAATATTGCTGTACATGCATATTCAACTATAAGACAAACTAAAAGAGAAAGACTTTCCACATAACCACAGACATGTGTGCATGAAACTTCCTCACTGAGCATGCCAAAATACAGCACACTCGTCTTTACAACAATACCAGTCTGCAGTACGAAATGAATCCTGTAACCAAGCTCCTATTCACACACAAACAGTTCTTAGCAAGTCTAACACCTTTCAGTGTGAAATAGTTACTCGATGAGGAATCACAACTTAAGAGTACAGCTGAGAGTAGTAACACACTGGGAACTCAGCCATCTCATGCTGCTAATGCAACTCCCATGGCTTTGTCTCCACTATCAACAGCTCAGCTACTGCAAAGCAAAATCACAGCAGAAAAATAAAGGACTAATTTTGCTGCAAGGTAAGTTTTAGAAAGTAGAACCCTTCTCTGATTGAAGGTAACAAAGCCTAGCCTAAAATGATTAAAAAAGAAAAGTTTTATACCTATATGGCTGCTTTTCAATGCCTTATCTCTGAGCTAGGAACAAATCTAACACTAGATTAAGCTGTATAAGCCCATCCAACTTTTGATTACTTTATGATGGAAAAGACTGGCTGGTAACACTACATATTTCGAGGTTCAATTGAGCACTATCTACATTCTGTTTTGGCTTATCTGACCTGCCAACAGTAGGCAGGGATAGGATAGCAAGTCTCTTTTCTATGCTTATTTTCCATTTGTGAGGGTGGTTAGATAGTAGATAGGTGTATAGCAAGAGGAAAGAACAGTCTAATTATCTCCATCAACTTGTGTCAGATCAAAAGGATGCTTATACAGAAAACTGTTAGCCAATCAAGTTGGCTAAAAGTATTTAAATATAAAACCCAACAAAGGACAATTCTGCAGAAACATAAAATTCACAGCCTAGATCAGTGAGGTTTATTTCAGTCTGTCGTGACAAGAACAGCTCTTGTGAAATGTCATTTTACAGCTATTTATATTTTATTGTCAGTTACTATGTTTATTACTATCTGTAATTCAACTGATTTTGGTAAGGATATTTTTGAACAGAATCACAAAGCATATTTTCCTGTTACTGATTCTTGGATAAATACCAGTACAGCCTTCATTTAAGGAAATCTTCATTAAGGTTAACGAAAATCTCCACAAAAATCATCTAATTGTATCAGGTGAAATAAAATTTATGCAAGGCATATGATGACAACACTCTTAGAGACAAAAAAACTCCTGGTTTGCATCCTACAAATACTGAGAAGTGCCATCATTCAGCTTGTTTTAAGAAGTAGAAACAGCACACCCAAAATCATGGCAGCAGTCTGTTCAGGGGCCAAGTAATAAGGAACCTGAGTCACACAGCTGTTGTCATCAGGAACATTTCACTGAAAGGTACAGGTTGAACTTTGGATATATTTATTCTTGCCAAAGCTTCCACCGATATCAATTCTGCTAGGGTTAAAACAGATATGCATGACAAAGATCCTAATAACAAAGCCATCCTTTCCTAAGATGTTAACATTTAAGTAAAAAAAAAAGTTAAATTAACCTGTCTTCAATATTGCAACACGAGCCTGATGCCTTATAAGGACTGCAAAACATTAGATATTTCACAAAGATACTTTTAATGCTTTAGAAAGTGAGCAAAGCTCACTGGCTTAAAGCAGAACTATATATGGAGATTTCCACAGCACAGTTATTTAAGCCCCCTTACTTAAAAGGGATGGATTTAACTGGGGTTAAAGTTGAGGCAATCAAGTTAAAAAAGTAAGGACATTTAACAACACATGGTATTTCTCTTCAGGTAATTTGAAAGAAGCTGTTCTTTTTTCCTTCTGCTCCATAAGGAAAGCTAATGATGTCTTGGAAGTGCCCTGGGAAAGGTAAGCTTCTAATAAATTCAGTTTAAGTGTAATGAAAACCTCTGTAAAGCACACACCTAAAGAAACTACATTGGATACTGAAGAATCTTAAAGACCTGAAATAATAAAGCCTGTGCTTTTTTTCTAACAAGATCTAAATTAAACTGGCATCAGCTTTGTTACTTCCCTAACACACACTACAGAACACACCAGTAACACTACTTAGCCAAGCCTTGTGATATAAAGCATGTTCAGGACACAGCAATGGTCACTTACGGCATTCCTTCTCATCACTGTCATCAAAGCAGTCTGGCAGCCCATCACACTGCCAGGCCCCTGGGATACAGCGTCCATTACTGCACATGAAGTTTCCAGGAATGTTGCATTCATTTGTGAAGTTATTCCCAGGCAACAGTTGGCTGTCTGTGACAAATGAAAGAGAGGTAAGTCTACAGAGGATTTTAACAAAGGCAACAAAAGCAGTCACTGAGCAAGCTGTTTCAGCGCTTGAATGGAGATGAAACGTGGACTTTGACCCTGGTTATTTTGTCACTATCCTATCAGCAACCTGAACGTGGTACTTTGGTAGCACTTTCTTTTTCCTGAATTATCTTTTTACCTGTTCGTCATTCTCACAGTCCATTTTGCAGATTTCCCTCCTGTTATTCTCTTTCTAGGAACGTATATGCAGCCTTCTACGCCATACTCAGGTCAAAGCAAAATTTGTTTAAAGAAAAAATAAAAACTCCTTCTACACATGATCAGTCTAAACAGAAATAAAACAGGCGATGCTACACAAACTCAGCTCTATAGTCCCTTGCTTTTGTTAGATTAATACTTAGCTGGCAGAATACTTTGCTGTTGTTGTTGTTACCCAAAGGCTATGCACTAGGTAATACACTGAGTAATTCACACTAGGTTTTCAATTAAGTTTTAAACACAGTGCTGCTGATCAAAGTTAGAATTGAGCTTCTTAGTGCTTAATACCGTCCCCTGGCATACATCTGTCCACAGGCAAGTGAGGCAGTTGGCCAAGTGGTGGGGCGTCAGTAGCAGGATACTGGAGATCAAGAGAACAGTGAAAGACAGAAATCTAGAGATTTGCCTTCAAGGTTAAACACAGCTCTAGTCAGTCATTTTAATCTACTGTTTTTCTTACTTAGTGCATTGTTTCTGGAATGCAGATATCACAGAAACATGAACTTCAATGAAGGAAGATGATGACACTCAGTGGTTTTAATAAGCTCCAAAATGGCATGACCTGTTGCTAAGCTGGGGGGAAGCTGCAAGACAAGGCAGAGAATGGGAAAAAGTATATCTTTCCCCTCATCTTCCCTTCATACTCCAGACTTGTCCCAGGCAACATGCACTTGACCGAGCAAAAAATCAGAAATACAAACCTTTCCCAGGTAAGGATGGAGTTGTCACAAAAATATGTCCCCCACCACTCTGCCCCTGCCTTCATCATTCAAAACCAGAAAGAACAAATAAGGCTGACACAAAGCTGAACCATTTACTTATCATTTGTCTATTTTGAGGATAACCAGAGTGGCAGAGCTGTAGTCAGTTCCCTCTACTGCCCACCCACCCTACACCAGCTTGCTTCCTGTTGCTCTTGGGATCCAACTCCTTTCTCTCCCCAGGAAGGCCTGAACACCAAGGGAAAGGAAAAACACTACAAACACACTCTTGAGTCCCGCACAGGGCAGATCACAACTGGCAGGATCAGGACTCTAGGGAAGACCCCTTCCTAGCTCATTCCTGAAGTCCCAGGGAGGAAATTGCTTTGTATGGGCATCTTTGGAGAACTCATCAGCCAAAATAACAAACTTTATAGCATGATTAACGCATGAGGCTTTCCAGAAACTCTTGAATCAGCCAAATGATTCCCTTCCTTCCCCACAGTGTTTCAAAATGCTCCATCCCTGACACAGGCAAAACTGCTAAGTTTAACATCACTATTTCAAAAGACACAATAGGAATGCTTCAGGAGGTAGTTTCTTTAAGCCTATATCTGTCCCAAACAATGCATTTCCTCCCAAATGTTATTTGTTGCAAATGGCTGATTGTCCTGGGGATGTTTCAAGAATCTGCCAGCACAGAGGAGATGCCTTAGTGGAAATCTCACCTGAGCTGTTAAAAGACAAGGTAGCTTAGAAAAAAAACAAAAAGATAGAAATAAGGTCTTCTGAGAGAGGTGGGCAATCCGAGCCAGTGGCCACACACCCAGAGCCACTCGTAAGACTCCTGCTTAAAGAAACAGAGTGACAGCCACCAAAAAGCATGCCCAGGCATGCAGCTGGCAATTCAAGTCTTTTAGCAGCTTTATTCAAACATCAATTTCATTCCCTGCATCACAGGAGAAGCAACTGGTTTCCTCTCTACTCTGTTACAACCTACAATACACTGAACAAGCTCAGCTCCAGCGCAGTCAGGCAGGGCCTTCACTGCTCCCAGCCGCTCCTGGAGAAATGCTATATAAAACAGAGCTTTTCCAAGCTTGACAAGAGAATTAGAAATTACCAGGGCTTTTGCCCTCTCAGAATCTAAGCAACCAGGTAGTACATTTTGTCACCAACATCAAAAAAAGATGCCAATCTCATGGCATCTCTCCCTGTTGCTCTGCACCACCTTCTTGTCTATCCTGATACTTACACCTCTCAACCAACCTGCTCCACTTCCACACGGAAGCAGCACTTATTCAAAATGAAAAATCCTGCTGTGAACACTGAAGTGTGACTTCTTCATGACTTGGGCAAGTTGCTAGATAAGAACCAACACCATGTCCCACAGCCACCTGCCCTAAGTACAGAACTGTCTTCTTCCCACTAAGCATCATGGTGTTCCTGAGAGAAAACATAGCAACTGGATTCATCTCAAGCACTGTAACACTTCCTTGTCAGATCTACTGATGTTATCTTGCCTGAAAAGCTTTAGCCATGACCTCCACACTCCTTTAATGAAAAAATTTAGACCAAGCTATGTAGTTTTGGAAATTTTTAGAGTTTCAAAAAGCAAAAAAACCCCTCAAACAAGAAACAACCCTCCCTAATAAGCACTATCAAGTCTCCATTACTTTTAGCAACTCCTTTAAATAAATGCCATACTTCTATTAAATTAGAGCAACAATCCAGGAACACGTATCAAATTTTGTTACCCAGTAAGTTGTTTGTTTACAGGATTTCCTTTGTAATAGAGTAAATTTATCCTCAATGTTCTTATAAAGCAAGGATGTACTACTAACCCTTTCACCAAACAGGAAACAAAAGATAGAGGCAGATCAAGTTACTTGCAGACAGCCCTATGAAAACTTTGCTGCAAAATGGGAACACGGGAACTCTGACTCAATCCAGTTTTAAAGCAACAGATATTTCTCTTAAAACATGACCTTCATCAGCTGCTAGGAGAGTCACATGTTACAGACAGCAACTTGAGAGTCACAGCCAACACATCTAGAAACTTGTTTTGTGTATTACTCCATGCCCAAAAAATCTACTAGCAGATAAAGAGCTGTCAAAATAATGGCACATGTGGAACTGTTTTAAATTGTATTGCTCCTTTCGCTTCCCTCACTTTGCAGGTCTCTTCTAATGGATTTAAACTGATCCTCAAAGAAATCCTCAGTGCAATCATCATCTCCCAGCCCTCAAGAATGCAAAGTTCCTGCCCACTGAGCACACAGCCCACTGCATGACTCCAGGATTTGTGCACACACAAGGAGGAGCACTGTTACAGACACACACAAGACAGACATGAAAAAGACCAAACCAGATCATCTTGTCCGGTTTTATAACAAGGTCCATAAAGATGTCAGGTTTTGTGTAGCCAACTTGCTGCACTGCCTGTTGGCAGGGGCAGCAATTCCTTCAATCTGGCAGAGCTGGCTTTCCAATAGTTGACATATTTACCCTGCAGCCTCTTTGACTAATTTTGAATTCAACCCAAATATGAGCTACACGGATGTGTTCAGTTAAGTAAAGGGGGAAGGAAAGAAGAGGAAAGTAGTCCATTTTCACTGGAACACATTGCTCACTTTAAGCAGCATACCATCTGGGCTGAATTAAAAAAAAAAAGGGACTCATGTTTCACTGTGAAGGGGACCAAGTAAGGAAAATCAATCTGTTTGAGCAGCCACTTTAAAAAATGTTACCAATTAAATATTTAATATTCCCTGAAAAAGAATCGGAGAAAAATAAATAAAAGGACAAGTCATACTGAGCAAGCACTTTACACTGTATTAAGAAAGCAAGTCAAGGATATCTTTCATAAAAACATATTTTACCTGAAAGCACTCCAGAGAATTGTGCACATTACAGAACAGATCACTACTGATAACACAGCTGCCCCTGTATCAGAAACTATAATCAGTAAGAACAGGCAGGCAGTCACCCTGGCCAAGAAGGTTTTGAGGAAGAAATACACGACACTTATGTGTTCAACACCCTCATGAACAATGCCAGTAACTTCAGCCTCTTGGCAAAAAGGATCTATCAACAAGGATAAAGCCAAACTTTTGGCATGTATTTTGTGGGAATCATGGCATCTCACTGGATACTTTCAGTGGATCACTGCTTGAAGTTTTTCATATGTGAAAAGAATTATTTTGATCCAGGCTGGCATGTAGCTGTTAGGCTGAAGGGTTACTCATGATACTTCCCTGTCACACCATGTATCCATTACACTTCTACTTGAATTCATTTTTTCTTTCTGCTTAAACCCCTGCTACACCAAGTTTGACTTAAGCATATCAGAAATCCATTCTACCTCTACAGAAATCTGCAACACATTGTGAAAACAAAAGAGAGACTAGAGCAAGTCAGTAGCTGGAATTTGCAATAAGATGGCATCAAAACAGCATATTTTCAATACACATCACAACTAAAGAAAAGTGAGCAAATATCAACAGACTTGAACAAACACTTTTTGATCTCCCTCCATCATCTTAAAAGACTGCAAATAAGCAGCACTAAGTGACTGGTAGGCTATTTCAGCATTTGATTCCTCAGAGAATGAAAAACTATTTCCAAATGCTTACATTCAGGTCCAGTTGCTTCTGTAAATTTAGCCACTAAGGACAGATGTTTCTTATCATACTTCTTTATGTTGACGTGAAGCATCTGACTCAGTCCACATCTACTTTGCAGAGATCTACTAATGTAGGTGATGCACCCAGAACAAGAATTCAAAAGCTGAGCATGAAGAAACTCGAAACATTATGCCTTGCCTATAAACTTCAGTTTAACATGTACATGCACATGCACAAACTTCACTGGCAAAAGAAGTACACTGTCAGCAAGATAACACCAGTGGAATTAAGGTAGACTTGGCTTAACACTCACTACACCGAAGGCAGAGACGATTTGTGATTATGGGAGAACATCCAAGTCAGTTCTTGTGCAGCCACCCAAAGAGACTCGCAACAAAGTTGCTCAACCTCTTCTCTACACTAATGCACACCCACAAGTTTTCAGGGAAGAGGAAGGTGTCCATACTGAACTCACGCATGTAGGGCGTAAGAAGACTACTCATTTACAGACCAAAAAGGGAAGAAAAATACACCGATGAGGATGAAGTGTGCTTTCCATCTCTTAAATAAACAGCTTTGACATTATCCAAAAAGTTGTTTGCAGCTGCATGTTCATAAGAGTATCATGTCAATTCCCACAAATGCTTGTCTTCAGTTTGATTTGCTTTCCTGTGCACTGCTGCAAAGGTATCTTGCCAGAACAGAAGAGAAGCATGCCAGTGCACATTCAGGCTGGCTTGGGGAAGCAAAAGATAAGACAAGCTTCCTCTTCCTCTGCTGTGAAGCCTCTGACAACACCTAAGTCATCTGCCACAAGTAAAGGACACCTGCCAGTGATTATCTGACAACTTAAATCCTCTTGAGTTTTAATCCCTATCCTCTCCATCCTCATTTAAACCGCCTGATGATTACATTGCTTATGCTATATCAGAAGTTGCGAGGGCTATTTGTAAAGGCAGACTGACAGTCCCACTGCAATTCAAGGGCTCAAAAATGTTTCTTCACTGAAGCAGCAGATAAATTAGTGATTATTCAAGGAACTGCTCATTGATTAGGTTTGACTTCTCCTCCCTCAGTTTTTCAACCACTATCCATGAGATGCAACATATTTGGTATCCAGCATTTCCAAGATTTAAAATGGATCAGTCTTAGCCAAAAGATCAGAAACTCTTGTGCTTACTTCAACTCAAACACTAAATATTACTGAGGCAAGTCAAAGTCAATGGGAAAACCCTTTTTTAAACCCCTAAAAAGTATAGCTTCTTTTAATTTAGACAGAAAAACTATCATAGCAGGGGACACTGACTACTATCTCATGCCAATCATTCACCCACTAATTCCTCAGAGCAAAAGCTGCCTTTATTGAACTGGAGATCAATTAATACATTATGGTCCCCACTATAAATAATACAACATGTACCAAATAAATATCTTCTTCTCCTCACTATCTTACAGCCTTAGTTTAAGTAACTGGCACATTTCCTATTGTAGATGGCTGCATGATAGCACTTAGCCATGCAAGTGCCTTAATTAAATATAATTTTCTAAACCATTCCCTAATAAACAACCATTTGCTTTTTCCTTGCAACAACATGTGCAGGAAGTGAGTCGAGGTGAACAGGCTTACTTTAATCCTGCAGCCTTCATGGCTGGATTCTATATTTGGGGACTGGGCATTTCACTAAAGCTTCCACATTTGCTTGTCTCAGCAGCAGTGCAGCTGCTTGAGTACACACCAAAAATACATCCCCCCTAGGTCTGTGGGCTCAGCACAGTTAGTGCGGTGGAAGAAAAACAGGCTATGGGCCATTAACAGTGCAGAGTGAACACAGCTCCAAACTACAGGTTTAAACAGAAAAAGGAAGCAGAGGGGAGGAGGAAGGAATAATTTAGATTACTGAACTGGGTGCATCTTGAAAGAGAAGCATTCCTCAGCAAGAACATCAAACGGAGATTATATGTCATTCTTATGTGAGCTAAAGCTTCCCAGATCGCTTCATTAAAGATGCAGCAAAGATAAAAACATCTCACTTTTAATACCTTCGAAGGACACCAACTGTACCAAGTTTAACAAGGGCAAGTGCTGGATTCTACACCTGGGACACGGCAACCCTGGATGTAAACACAGATCTGGGAACAAGACCCTGGAGGGCAACACTGCTGAAAGGGCCCTGGGCGTCCTGGTCGATGGCAAGTTGAATGTGAGCCAGCAGCGCCCTGGCAGCCAGGAGGGCCAACCGTGTCCTAGGGGGCATCAGGCACAGCATCACCAGCCAGTAGAGGGAGGTGATTGTCCCACTCTGCTGTGCACTGGTGTGGCCTCACTGCAGTTTTAGGGACCGCAATATAAGAAAGAGTGGAGAGTGCCCAAAGGGGGGCAATGAAGATGGTGAAGGGCCTGGAAGAGAAACCGTATGAGGAGCACCTGAGATCACTTGGTCTGTTCAGCCTGGAGAAGGAGACTGAGGGGAGACCTCATTGCAGTTACAGCTTCCTTACAAGGAGAAGCAGAGGGGCAGATACCGATCTCTTCACTGGCCTGACCAGTGACATGACTCAAGGAAACGGCTTGAAGCCATCAGGGGAAGTTCAGATATCAGGAAATGGTTCTTCACCCAGAAGGTGGTTGAGCATTGGAACAAGCTCCTCAGGGAAGCGGTCACAGCACCAAGCCTGACGGAGTTCAAGATGTATTTGGACAATGCTCCTAGGCACATGGTGGGATTCTTGGGATGTCCTGTGCACAGCCAGGAGTTGAACTCAATGATCCTCCTGGGTCCCTTCCAACTAAGCACGTTCTATGATTCTATGACATGCTGCTATAACACTACTCTGAGGAAAACATTTTTTTCTTCACTAAAAGACAAAAGGATTTTTGCACAATAATGCAGAAGACCTACAACATCTTGGGGCAGAATTTATATTTCATTATCCCAGTCTCTGCTTTAGCAATACACTTGTAATCAGGAGTCAAACAGGAATGTTTGCATCAAACAGCTGTACCTAAGAAAAATTAAATGGGGAGTAGGAGTAAAAGATAACAAGGTCATGTGTCCTATCACACTGCTCTGATCTCCTGAAAGTCACACCAAGCTGATATTCTGCCAGGAAAATACTGAGATCATGCCCGAACTGTGGCAGCAGCAAGACTGAGTCTGATACATTCAGCATCAAATTTAAGGAAAAAACAGACAACAACGAAAGTGATTAAAAAAAAATAAATCCATTTAACAACAAGCACTCTGAGGTGTATTTTGTGTTTCTAACAATTGGGAGGGGCTAGGTTTAAATTTTCTCACATGATACTCCATGTCAATAAAAAACCTACCCACGATAATTAAGTTCTCCAATCACAAAATCAGAACATTTGCTTTCAAAGATCAAAGGTTTTTAATTGCTCTTTGAGACTTGTTTCTGCAAGGACTTTTTTTTGCACTGTGCAGATGCAAAAGGTCATAAAAGGCTGTCATTAACCACATTTTCTTGCTTAAAAGCATGTATTGAATTACCTGCACTTAGGGGCCTTCAGAGACAATGGGTTAGCAAACTCTGGGATGTTCAGCCTTACTAGCTGGGCAAATTCTTTTAGGTTTTACACACAATGTAAGAAAAATCCCACAGTTGTTCTGTCTGGAGAAAACAATTGATTTCATTATGAGTTTATTTCCCCACATGCAAGGGTACTTCAAGCTGTTCTCTTATATTATATAACAATGACTTAAAGCGCTGCTCAAATGAGAAGTAATCACAAGGACTGACAGCAGTCAGCTGAAAGGCTGTGAAAGTCAGTGTTAATTCTCTGAAAAAAAGAATCCTATATTTTCTGTTGCTCTAGGAGTATTTCACTGTGGTAGTGGTTACAGTATGCCGTAACTTACAGGCATAAAAACCACTGAAGTCCTCTGGAGTTGGTAGCTGATACTGGACACATTAGCCCTCTTTACATCCCAGCATTCAAAACCAACGCTGCCCAAACATGCAGCCGTACAAAAACACGGAGGGGGAGCACCTCGAAAACGAAGAATGCTAATCTCATCCCTCAGCAGGATGTTAAGGAGCTCTCATTTTGCCCCTTCTCCAGTAAGTAGTCATTCAGCACATGTAGGAATATTTAGTATTTCTGTAGTCTTACTTCCCGCCACACACCTAGAATCAACCTTTGCAAGCAAATGCAGTTTAAGCAGGAGATACAAGTGACAGAAAAAACAAACAAAAAACCAAACAAACAAAACCCACAAAACAAAAACAACCACAAACAAACAACAACACAAACAAACAGAAAAGCCCCCAAACAAACTATAAACAGAAATTAACTGGCAGGCAAAAGAATGTTTCCTCCACTGAGGAAAAAAAAACACAACTAGAGGGGGGAAAAAAATCCCCAACTAGACAACCTCTGCTCCTCCAGAGACCTTACAGTCCAAACTCATATAATGATGAGAGTACAGAATGGTATCCTTGATCAGGGGCAGAAGCACTACATCAAACTAGCTGCTGCTTTTTATACAAAGCTTTGATTAGCTAAAGGTGCATGTCCACAACAGCTGAAGATATAAATCAGCTCCATCTTTCTCTACCCTGACTATAAATTCCTATGTTCCCCCCTACTATCTAGTTGCATAAACTCCAGCATAGGTGAGCAGCAAGCTTTAAAAACCAGTTAACCTAAGAGCCTGTAGTTCTCAGTGCTGTCTGAATCAACTCACTACAAAGTTTCAAGAGCATCTACCATTACAGAAGAGAAAGGAACATACGTGCCCTCCCCAGATTAAGAACAAGGCAAGGATTGTAGCCTTTTCTCAGGCTAAACCAGAGAACCTAAAACGCTCCTACCATTTCCAACTCCAACAGATATGACTTAGTCTCATAAAGTTGCTTGTCCTTAACAACTATGCCACAACTGCTTCTTTAAGCAGCAAAGCAAAGCTTTCAAAAGCACTGATTTGTCCTGATAAGGGTATATCAAAGTTTTCCCCAGTAAGGAAAGCTGCATGTCAGAACCAGACATGCTATGCTGTGTCCCAGCAAACATGTAAATGGTGAAGGCTGGTACTCCATGTCATCATCTTACTGGTGTTAAAGGAATTTTCCTGCCTGATCACCCAGGAATCACTCTGAGTCACACTCCCACCACCAGACACTTTCACTGTTGGGACACAAGTGGCTCCAATAACCCACTTGTCTCCCTACACCCTCCACTCACACAGTCAGACAAGGTTTCCTTAGTGGATTAACCCAGGGTTTCCCACAGCAGAGTCCCAAACCCCTGGTTCCTTTAATTAATTTAATCATGGTGCATAACACAAAACCAGCTCCAGCTGGTGCCTCCAGGGAGGTACATTGAGCAGAGGAATCCCTGGGGTTTTATTCCCTCCCTGATAATCTGGGGTCTTCCTGCTGAGTCCTCAGCTCCTCCTGTGTCTCCCAGTGTCCCCTCAGTCCTTTATTGTGCAAAGGGTTCAGTGCCAGGTCACAGTCCCTTGCCTGAGGCTCCCACCATTTTCCCTGTCCAAGGCACAAACTGCAGCTCGCACTGCATCTGCACACTCAGCTACCTGCTCTAAATGTATTCAGCACTGGTGAATGACCATTTCACAGGTGTGCCAAAGACAGGATGTGCAGGGCTCTGAAAGCAAACTCACTGTGTAGGCATAGTGGAGAAAGCAAACCAAGATGAAGTTCTGGTAATGATATCTTCCAAATGACAGACATGGTAGATATATCTTCCCATTTGGAGAGTTTGCATTTAGGATCTGACTGCATGTCAGTCCAGCACATCAGGAAGGGAAAGTAAGCTGTGGTACTGGTAACAAGGGTAGAACTTGGGCTCTGTGACTACATGAAAAGGTCACACCTTGAAAACAGCCTGCAGGACACAGCTGTAATGTGAGGCTCCACAGAGGAATCAAGTCCAAGAAAGGCCAGGATACAGGACAGAGTAACAAAACAAAACATCAGCAATGTCCTTACCAATAAAGAAAAAACTCATAACCTCTCACTCAACCACACTGAGCTAATTTCCAAGTGTGAGGAGATTGATGACAGATAACCATGATTTTAATCTAGACAAGAGACAGATCTGAAGACTTCCCTACCCTAGGAAGGCAGCTCAGCTTCTGCTTTGAATTCTTGCCCTAAGAACAGAAAACAAGGAGACCAGAAACCTCTCTCTTGAGGCTGGAAGAGGAACAAGAATGTTTTTCCAGACAATATACTGAAGCAACAGTTAAAATTAGAAGAATTACCAGAAGACAATCAGAGTCAAGGAAAGACAATCAAAGTCAAACTCAAGAAAAGGAAGGTGACTGTACTAGGTGCTAATGACAGTATACAGTCAGTGAAGATGGGATTACTATTCCTAAAGAGAAACATTACCTGGAAATAGATGATAACCTCTCCAAAGTGGAATGCAAATCCAACAAAGAGATAAGACTGAAAAGAGGGCATACATGAAGACCATGTGACTTGAGTAACAAAACATAGTCCAAAGAGAACTTAGAGAAACCAATCCTTTAAGAGGAAAGGCAATTAATTCCTCACCAGCTGTAATCATAATGCAGAACTGGACATAGCTAGAAAAAACAATTTCAACATAACAAGCCAAAGAAAGCCTTGATTTCAGAAGATCACCAGGTTGGGTTACAATCAGCCATTTTCATCCACCCTTTATATATGAAAACATGTCAAGCCATGGGGCAGCCACAGCAACACCCTTCAAACTGTTCAGGACCTCACACCACTCTCCCAGTATTTTGTAGATCACTGCTAACATACTGGTCCAATTCAACAATGACCCAGGACACAGATCTCTTCAAATGTAATGCCCTCTTCAAATGTAATGCAATAGGTCTGTTCAAAGAGATTTTGCCATTACTTTGGAGTTGAGAATTTTCTTTTTATAGAAGACTGTGTATTTGCCCTTTTCCTGTAACTCTGGTCATATGTACTCCACTAGGCAAGCCTCAAAGAGAGTTAAGTAAGGGCAGAAGATGGGACTCAGAAATGACAGATGTATACAAGTAATGGTTATTTATTTGAAGTTGGAAATTTCCCATAATCACTACCAGAGACCTAGAAAATAATCACTTCAAGTGAAAAATAACAGCTTTTATAACCACTTACTTAAAGTATGATTTTCTTCCATTCAAACTGAGCTCTTTGATGTGCTTCATACAGTAATAATAAAAATTTATACAGAAGATAAAGTGACTCAGTGTTTTCTGCACGGATTAGACTGCCGCTGCTTTCTGTAAGCAAAGCAAAACCAGAAAAATAAATGGCATTTGCATTTTGTCAATAGGAAACATGCTGTTAGGACGATATATGGCAGGGATTATACTGAAGTGAGGGGCTCATTCTTTTCACAGGAGTTTAGTTTCACCTTATCTGTTCCACTTACTCATTGTACCAGAAGGCACAGCCGAGAGCAATGATGCTGTTCCATTGCACAGAATGAATACAGTGCCTCCACACAGAGAGGACATTAACGCAGGGCACACAGCGTGGGTGTGCAATCTTCCTACAAGCCACTGGTGACCGATTCTTTCCAGAAAATACTGCCACAGCAAGATACCATCCACACACCACATATTCCAGACTGCTTTCAAGCTAGTGGTACAATCAGGGGTTTGATTGCAATATAGGTAGTCTTGGATTTTGGTTTTTTCAACAGTTGCTGCCTTTAACAACACAGTGAAGAGTGAAGAATATTAGAATGAAGATAGACAGAGGAAGATTTAGCAAAAAAGCAGAAAAACTTTTCATGTGTGCGTGGAGCTGTGGAGGCACCTGTGGTCAGTGTGTCTGAAAGGGCCACACAAGGAACAGTCCAGGATTTAGTCTAAGTGGTGTACCAGCTTTCTTCCTTTTCCCAATTTTTGCCTCTCTTAATTCCTGATACTCTGTTTCCTTTACTTCTGTGCCACTCTACTCAGTAAAGTGCCCGTGAGACAATAAGTCTCAACAAGAAGCCTTCCAGTACACTCCAGTTAGGAATAAATAGGCATTTATATACTTCAGCCCCTAATCCAAATATTTTGGGTGTCTTACTTAAGCCTCCTGCAGCTCCCAAACATGGATGTGTTTTACTCATGTGAGTCAATCCCAGGAACTAACTTTGAGCTAACAAAAATTAATAAGTTTCTGGTTAACTACAAAACCATTCTTGCCTTTTAAGGCTTCATTCAACATTTTTTGCATCAGGTATTCTTCCACTGAGCCAAATCAAAACTCAGGAGGTCGCTAAAACCTTGCTATAAGCCCATACATCATTTTCGTGGTTAAACAAATGGAAAACTCCTCATTCCTCCTGGCACCCATCATATTTACATATGCTACTTTCTGAAGAAGATGGGGCAAAGACATGTCCAGACAGAGAGCCCCAAACCGGCAAATGCTGGGAGGGCTGCAGAGCAAACATGGGCTGGGGAGTCACCTACAGAGTTGCACACACGGGGATCAGAAGAAACAGAGATCATCTCAGGAAATGCATGAAAATTTTCACAACGAAACAAAAATCATAATATCTCCGTAAACCAGAGAACTGAAGATGCTCAGGCAAATGACGTGCATTCTACCCATTCAGTAATAATTTTCTGATTCTCAAAGTCCAAAGTTACCTGGTTCCACAGCAGGACACATTTGTTTTCACACAAAACCCAAACTGAAACTTAGGATGCACTAAGTTAATAAATTTGCCAATCTCTTTTTCAAGTTTCTTGGAAAGCAAATATTATTACTGCAGTGGCACCTGAGACTGGCCACAAGGTTCTTTAATGCATTGATGAGCAGTAATGAAACAGCAGTTCCAGGATGCTGCCATTAAGGGTTAATTTTAATTTTGAATCTTGTTGGCCTAGTTGGTTACTCCCACAAATACCAAGCCAGCAGATATAATTGCAAAGCAGGTATATTTGGCTCCAGTCACTCTGCCAATTTAACGGCAACTAATGTTTGAAAATTGCAGGGTGTAAATTTAGCATAGTGGGTCTCACACATTATGTTTTTACTGGTGGAGATTCTATTTGATTAATCAGAATTAAAAGAAAGATATCACACTTCATGAAAGCTTGTCTATTTTTTCTCCAAATCTCTGGAAAGAAACAAGAAATATTGAACTGTATTGACTTGATAATGACAAAGACATTGCAGCTCAAAACTATGCATTTCTGTGCTTCAACAGTAATTTTTTTCAAGTTGATGAGCAGAGAATTGCTAGTGCCAAGCAATGCCAAGACTTCTGCCAAGCAGCTATCAAATCGAGGTAAAACAAAAAAGCAGGAGGAGACATCTTTGGAATACAAGGACAACCTGAACATATTTTCTCTGTAACAACCATGTTCAATTTATTTTTACAGCCCCAAGAACTCAAACTGGCTGGCTCAAACTGACTCTCCTCTACTACTCACATACACATTTGCACCTTCCTTTCTGTCCTTCCCACACCTTGCAAGAAGTTCAGGAGACAGTGACAACTGTAGGTAAAAGATATTTTTCAGGACGCTTAGGTAGGTAATACAGAGTGCTAGGCTGACAGCCACTGCCATCAAAAGAGACCAGCAGCGTAAGGCAGACAGGCACTAGTCAAGGTTTCTCCTACTTCACTGAAGTGTGCAACAAGCAGCAACTAAGCAAAGCAGCCTCCGGCCTTCGCATTTCCATGAGCCAGCGTGTCGGTGCATCTGATGTTATGACAGCACTAATATTCCTTGGCAGAACAATGTCTCAGCCCACTCGCAGTCCATACTGGCTGCTGCTCATTTGGGCTTAGATTTTGTAACCAAATACCTAAGCAGACTTACTCCAGACTTACTAAGATGTTCAGTCTTTCAGCACCAGAGCCGCTGCCACACATGCCCTCTTTTCAAATAAAAAGGCCCATATTTAAAAGAACAGGAATCTTGCTGAACATGCAAAACTCATTTTTCTCCTAGGAAAACCCGAATTAAAAACACTTGGGAACAATGAAGATCTTAAAAAGGCACCCAAGATTCTTAACAGACTCATTTCTCTAATTTTGATTCCTAGTTACTGCAGTAATTACTAGCTTTCTTAAAAGTCAAGCTGAGACATTATGTTCAGATATTCTGTCAAAGAGCTGGCAGTCACAGCTCCCACCTTCCTAGTTGGAAAGCCCAGCAAACTGCAATCATCCATACACTGAGGTTTTGCCTATTCTCTGAATCTACTTCAGTAGGATCAGAAAAACAGGCCTCACAGGCAAGGTACAAAGCTCTGAGGTAACAGGTCCTGCTGTAACTCTAGAAAATTAATTAAACACTTCAGAAAGATCTTACGTACTTTGCATCAGACAAGATGCAAAGCAAATGGAAAAAAAATAATTAAAAGAGAGCAAAGCCTTTCCTTCTACAAAACAAGTAGGAGGGGGCTTGCATTTAACACAATTATCTTCCCTAAATTTTCCCTTCACTTTTATTTCCTAATACCGGCAAGTTAGTGCAGTACGCGGAGATCAGTACTTATGCACAAAAATCACTCTTACAAAAGCAAAATGTATTTGGTCAAGACAAATCGTGTGCTTGGACCATACAGACCATGAACTTGGAACCGTTTTTAACCTTTTTATTACCAAAAAAAGTTACTATCCTTCAAGATGTTTTAAAAAAAAAAACACAACCCAATGCTTTTGTCTTTATTAACACTAATGCTTAGTGCCACCCTGTCACAGCAATTTAGCAGGATAGCTATACCCTCCTGTTAGCAGGGGACATTACACATTAGCAGAAGACAGTAAGCCATACTGTCTAGGACCCAGAATAAGCACCATCGTGAGACTGCTGATGTCACTGGATAACCTGTGACCTCATATATTATACAATACATCAAGCTGTTCTGTTTTCAGAGACCCCCATGCAAGTGCCTCCCAGACTGAATCATTCCAGACAGGCTTTTTTGTTCATCAGTATGTAAGAGGAAGCTCATCGTTCACTGTGATATAAAAGTAAACTCCTTGCATTCAAGAACTAGAAGAACTGAGTTTCGTGAAAGATAATCAACAACTCGGTCACATTCTCCTCTTCAAGTCTGGAACAAAGCCTGCCTGCACCTCATACGGCTTCATGTGGAACGAGACTCCTGTGACCCTACTGACTAGCCCAGACGAAAGAGGATAGCTGACAGTCAGGAGAGACTTCCTTCAGAATACTTCATCCATAATTTAGCTGTTAACAACCATGTAACTGGAGCGGCTGCAGGAAAAATTAACTGTTATAGTGAAAGCACTTATCGTTAATTGTGTTTGCTTTCAACTTAAGCAACAAGGCTTTTCTTTTGTTCAAGAGTTAATCCCTTTGGAAAAGAAAAAAGGTATAAAGCTGGACTAATAAATACACTTGCTCTAGCTTCCTTTTTAATCACTTACAAAGGGCTGAATGTGATTACTATGTGTCTTTTCCATTTCGGTCAGCTCCTATGCAATTGATTTTCACATATTCCATCACAATATCGTTAGTAACATGGAAAAGAAGTATTTATGGACTTGTTGCTTCACTGCAAGCTTTGCATATGGGTATTTCTGATTCAGGAAGTTAACACAAAAACAGTTTGCTTTTGACCATGTACACTGAGCCATATTTTGCGAATGAGCTGAAAGTTTAAAGGGAAAACTAAGACACAGAAAATACAATGTAATGCTAAAACTTGCCCAGGAGCCTAGCACCAAGCAACTCTGTTCTTTGTAAACACAAGCTGTAAGTGTCCTAGACCACATTGCTATTTCATACACCAAGCAGATAATGTGGCTCAGCCAGAAGCACTTAAAATTATCCATTAGCTCTTTGCACTATAGCTGCATTTCCTCCAGATTTTCCAAGAAATAAATTTAAAAGGAATACCCTTAAGTATTGACAGCATTACAGCTGACTGCACAAACAAACTTAACTGAAGTGTTACCACCACCAAATAACACTCGTCCATTCCATGCGTGAACTCAAAAGAAGGTCACGTGAAAATGTCTATCATGCAATGTCCCAAATGCAGACATCCTTAAGCTGACGATGAAAGTTCTTGCTTCCTTTTGCCTTTCACGATCACCAGGATTACTCATGCGATCAGCAACAGTAGAGTATCCTTTAGCAGTCTGGAAGCTCCATCCCAAAGGCAGGAAGACTTTCTCACAGAGACTCCTACCAGCAAGGTAATTCTGCAGCTTCATTACTGTCATCATTTCAGGGGCCATTAAGAATTTTTCAGCATATTGCAGATAACTCTGTCCCTGGATGACATTCTTCATCACGCTCAGACACAGCAGATTGTCACATCGATCACAGCGACTGCCAGAAACGGGAGACACCACAGATTTTCCAGCATGTCAACGTACCTTCAGAAGCACCTTGGCAGCAAGAAGCACATGCTAACAGAGATGCTTTGAGATCAAACACTTATTTAGCACCAAAAAAAATCTGCATGACAAGAGCAAAACCACATTAAAACTTTAAATGTAGAGACAGAATAAGCTTCTTTCCCCCAAGTATCTCTCAACCACAACACAAAACTTATTGTGCCAGTGGAAACCAAAACCCAATTATTCCTTCTCCATAGGTCTGTCCAAGTCTTAACTCTCCCTTCTCTTGCACTGGTTTTATATTAGAGCTGCTCCACTGAAGCTCTTAGAATCTAACTAGAGAAAAGCACAGAATCAAACTTTTTTTTTTTTTTAGTGGAAACAGGTTTAAGCCATTGCACTCAGACCTTAAAAACATTTTCCCTTTACCAGTTTGTTGCTTAGAAAGGACTACAATAAGTATTTCCTTGAGACATTAAAGATACAATTTAGGAACATAGCGTGCAGGTATGTTACCGTGCTAAGCATCCTAGCTGCAACTCCTTCAAGTTAAAACTCTCAGTTTAAGAACTCCTCCATGGAAAACCATTCACTCAAAGTAATAGCATCTTTTGTGCCCTCCTCTTCCCCTGAAAAGAGACAGAGGGACTATGGATACAACTAAGTGCAGCATGCTGAAAAGATTAACTTCTTTCAGTTTTAAACGAGCATCTTTTAAAGGAAATTTCCTAACTGAAAGAAGAATGTAGTAGTTTTTAGGGAATCCCACAAAGCAGCTGATGGCCATTAACATTCTTTCCAGTCCAGTCCCTTTAATGAAGTTTAAAAACATCAGCACACCTCAAAACAAAACCAACAAAGGGTGGTTGAGCACTGGAAGAGGTTCCCCAGGGAAATGGTCACAGCACCAAGCCTGACAGAGCTCGAGATGCACAACACTGAAGATGGACAACACTCTCAGGCACATGGTGTGATTCTTGGGGTTGCCCTGTGCAGGGCCAGGAGTTGGACTTGATCTTTGTGGGTGCCTTCCAAGGATATTATGTTATCTCTGAGAACTGAGTTGTCAATTCATTTTTATACTCATAGCAGTTTAAAACATACCCATGTAAGTTCTTTAAAGAATTGGGACACAAAGCCCCAAAAATGTACAAAAATAGTAACCAAATAATTCTTGATATGTGTTTAAGATAGAACGGAATCCATTTGGAAGCTATGTATGTTTATACAAAAAGAACCCAAAAACCACCCACTTCCACACCACCCAAAAAACAAGCTACACATTTCCCTTTAATGCCTCCTTGGCAAACTAGGCTCAGATGAGGGACATGCTCCAATAGACTGCATGCTGGTTTTTGGGATGAAGCACAGCCTTTGAGAATGTTTTGCATGGTCAAACCCTGCATGGTTAAATGGTTCAGATTTTGCAAGGTAAAGCAATGTTCCAAATTTTAAGGAAGTGATCAGAAGATAGTATGATTCAAGTCCTGTTGTAGCTACTTACCTTTGGACCTTAACACAAGAAAGTGGATGAAAGATGCTTGCAGCAGCCCCAGGGTATAAGCTATATAGACAAATGATTAGTCTTTCCCCACCTTTCATTTCTAGATATATGAGACTGTAATAGCACTGTTTCTTCATTTCTATTTTATTTGTATCTAACACAGAACAGAGATTACCCTGTGCTAATAAAAATAAGCGCCACGTGTTTCCCAGGACATCTATTTTAAAGTTCTCCTCTCCCCTCTCTAATGTCCAGAAAAGAAATACGCCCTACTCCACCCTGGGAGACTGGCAGCACTTACTTTTTTGCAATCAGGGAACACCAGAAGAACAACCTAATAATTCCAAATCCTCACCTCTGCTGATACGATTGAAAGTCTGATGGTATGATTCCTCATATTAAAAAGCAAAATATATACAACATATCCACTCCAAAACTATGTATTCCCATTATGATGGAAAATTATCAGAAATAACTCATGTGTAATTCAAAGTAAGGATAAAAAAGGGACAACTGAAACAGCCTTCTCAGACAAGCTTATAGACAACAGCATCAGACAAAAGCAGCAGATCTTTAAGCACCAGCAAGAAGAAAAGACAGCAGTGTAGGAGTAGCCTCTCTATTTAAACAAATAAGATAAGCAGAAGTGACAAACAGTGACAGTGTGCCATATATGCAGGGCTGAGCCCTCCAACTTCAGCCTGTCTGCAGTTCAGCCTTTCCTGGACACACTGCTGACACAAAAAGAAACCCACAACCCCATCTGATGCTGTTTGCCCCATTCTATTTGTAAGCTACTCCAATTTTATTGTGGCCCGAAGGCAAAGCATCCATGAAGGAAGAGGAAAAAGGCATGTGGACAACACCCCCATGAAACACCGGCAAAAGCAGTGAAGTGGAGCTGACAGGGGAAAAATACCATTTCCTCGTGTCCTACTTACCAAATCAATCAGAAATCAGCTCCAGCAATTAAGTGGTGATGAATTATTGATGACACTCACTTTTGGGAACTGAGCACTTACCAGCCTTTATGAAACTAAAGAAACTGAGGTGGATAAGTGGCATCACCATTCTGTGTAGAGCACAAAGGTAGACAGACAGCAAACAATTTCCCCAACCTTATATGTTGCCAAGGATCACCACTATCTCTAGGATGTTATCTTTGTTCTATTTGTACATGATCACACATCACCTTGATTTCTGCTCCACTCTACCCACTCTACTTCAGAGAGGCACAAAATTCAGTAATTTCAGTAACCACATCCTAGTACCTTTTCAGAGGGGGGAAAAAAAAGCTGCTCAAAGTAAGAGACAGTAAAATTGGAGCCAGGGAAAAAAACACTTAAAAATGTTATCTACAACATACATTCAGTAGCAGAATTTGCCCTTGAGAAAGCAAAGAAGGTATTCAAGCCCTACTATTTCAAGATAATTTCGGTCTGTGCATAGCATGTTTTTAAGTCAGCCAACTTTTTTTGCTAATGCAAATATATTCAACTAGAAACTCAGCAGAAAGCCAAGGAATTCAGTCTTGGATTTAAAACACTCCTGCCAGCCACTCAAGGCTGTCAGTAATACCACACAGGAATAACACACAAAGCTAATCTAAGAAAAAGAACTCTATTCCTACCACACTTCGCACCTGAGCTTTCCAACTGATGTCATTACCTATTTGTATCACTAAAAAACAAACGGATACAAGAGGATGTGACCATTTACTGCACATGATTCTCTATCCTGCCCCTTCCCAATTTTTCAGCAAGTTTGCCAAGCAGACAGCCCTACATATTGTCTACATGCACGTAAAGGTAAGTCTCACGCTCCTAGAGCTTTCACCCTCAGCAGCAGTTGCCAGAGTTGAGGCAGACACAGACTGAGCTTTACAAATTAGCAGCCATATGTCACCCAACTGGCATTAAACACCACGATGCCACTGCAAACACCACAATGGTTAAATGCCAATGTGCTGCCTCCTAGTCAGCTCTCCGATAGGAATACTGGTGACATAAGCTTCAGGGGGAGAAGATTAATGTCAGTACCTGCAACACAGTCCAGCCTTGCAGACAGGATGCCTTTCAGGAAAGGACAGCTTTCTGTGCGGAATTTGAGAAGACTGGAGACAGGGTTCAGTCCTGCGACACATGTCTTATATGATCATTTTACTCTGCTTTCCTTGGCTTCAGTTTTCCTTATCTGTTAATGACTACTAATGCTCTCCTATCCCATGGGAAAACTGCAAGCATCCATAATTTATGTTACCATGCTACTCAGATGCTGAGGAGATGGGTATGTGAAGATATATACTGATCAGTAGTTTGCCAAATATATAAACTGTTTTTTTAAAAAGCATGATAAAAAATACAAAGTATTAACATTAAAGCCCATCCATGTATCTTGAATCATCAGACCATTAAGGTGGGAAAAGACCTCTATGATCACTGAGTCCAAACACTAACCCAGCACTGGCAAGTCCACTACTAAATCATGTCTCTAGGCACCATATCTACATATTTTTTGAATGCTTCCAGGGATGGCAATTCCACCATTTCCCTAGGCAACCTGTTCCAATGCTTGACAACCCTTTCAGTGACGAAATTTCTTATTTTCCAATCTAAACCTTCCCTAGCACAACTTGAGGCTATTTCCTCTTGTCCTACTGTTTGTTACCTGTCTACCCACTCTTGCTACAACCTTTTTTCAGGTAGAGAGCAATAAGATTTCCCCAGGAGCCTCATTTTCTCCAGGCTAAACAATCCCAGCTCTCTCAGCCACTCTTCATTACACTTATGCTCCAGACCCTTCACCAGCTCTGTTGCCCTTCTCTGGACACACTCCAGCACCACAATGACTTTTTTGTAGTGAGGAGCCCAAAACAGAACAGAGGATTTGAGGTGTGGGCTCACCAGTGGTGAGTACAGGGGGACAATCACTGCTCTGGTCCTGCTGGGCCACACTGTTGGTGATACAAGGCAGGATGCCATCAGCCTTCTTGGCCACCTCGGCACACTGCTGGCTCATGTCCAGTCAGCTGTCAAACAGCACCCCCAGTTCTTTTCCAGTGGGCGTCCACTTTTCTCCAAGCCTGCAGTGTTGCAAGGGGTTATTCTTACCCAAGGGCACGACCTGGCACTTCATACAATTGACCTTGGCCCATTGATCCAGCCCATCCAGATCCCTCTGTAGAGCCCTCCTACCCTCCAGCAGATCAACACTCCCACTTAAATTATTCCTCAACAGTAAACAGGCAAAGTTATAACCAAAAATCTTTGAGCAGTTCAGGGATTCTGATTAAAATACAGGTAGGCCCACCCTGGAATAGATGAAGCCCCAATTTACCAAACTCTTGTCTGCTCAACTACCAACAATGCTCCGTTCACTCACAGTGACTCTAGAGAGAAGTGATTACCTGTTTGTTGTTTTAGATACAGAATTAACTGCCTTCTTATTTACACTCAGAGGGTTTCAATAAGAACACCTGGTATGGTGTCAATTTCTGTTTTCCTTTTGCATCTATCCTTTTGTTTAATGCTGGCCTGTGATTTGTGAGAGGAGAAAAAAACAACTTGGGAAACTTGTTTAAAAACAGGTTATGAATCTGCAGATTACAAAGTATCCAAAAATTACCATGCCCTGGAAACATGCAATGACTAGCTCTTGGTACAGCGGCTTACACCTAGGGTTTGACAGCTGAGCTCACTCAAACTGTTCTCTAACCAAAACATTTACTACAACATTTCAATAACACATTTTTTCCCAACACAAGAGGCCAACACTGTCCTTCCAAATTGAAGTAAACAACACTGGAACAGTTACTAAATCTGTGCCAAGTTCGTTTTCTTACAGGGATGTGCAGTAGCTTGAAAGGCTTGTGTTTGCAAACACCCCCTTTCAAGGGCCAGATTGGCAAAGGTGCAAAGACAGCTCTATTTCCTCAAGGTAACTGCTCCTTTGAGATATCCGGTATCAGACATGCTTCCCCTCCAAAACAGAGATAAGCACCAGACGTTTTTTTAAGAAGTCAAAATCATTTAGAAGTCTAAATCATGGATTCTTCACTGGGTAAAAAAAACGGCTGGATGGCTGGCCCAGTGGGGAATGGAGATACATCCAGCTGGCAGATGGCCCCAAGTGGTATTCCCCAAGGCTCAGTTCTGAGGCCCTATTTATTGATGATCTGGATGAGAGGATCAAATGCCCCCTTATTCAGTTTGCAAACAACACTGAGTTGGGCAGGAGTGTTGATCTGCTGCAGAATAGGAGGGCTCTGCAGAGAGATCTGGACAGGCTGGATCCACGGGCCAAAGCCAATTATGTGAGGGTCCTGAGGAAGCTGGGGTTGTCTAGTCTGGAGAAAAGGAGGCTGGGGTTGGAGGGGAGACCTTATTGCTCTCCATAACTACCTGAAAGGAGATACTCACAAGGAGCTGTGGCAGTTAGCAGGTCAGAAACTCTGGATTCAACCTCAGTTAGGACAAGAATATCCTGCCAATGATCAGAACTGCTTTTTGTGTTTTCAGATTTCATTTGACTCAGCTAATTGGCCATTAAGCTTCAATGGAGTGGACATTTATCTACAGATAACACAAGGAAATTGGAAAGTATGCAGCCTGAGGCTACCCTGAAGACTGTTAACCAAATAGCAAGGCAGAGCTCAATTAAAACAATTCATCAGAAAACCTATATAGTCCACTGGCAGATTTTCAAGGATCCCATTAGAAATTTTAAGGATGTTCAATCTGATTAGACACCAAAATCTAACTTACGCAGAAGTCATAAATACGTAAAGAGCCTTTAACTTTGAAAGCCTGAAAGTTACCAAAGCTGCAGGAGGAAGAGGCACTGGGCATTTACCCTATAACTAATATGCAGAGTTTTGCCTAAGAATGACAAGAGCTTTCTATAGTATATTGACAAGAAGTGAGACTGATGAAAAGGTATAGCTGTGCAAACCAATGTCATCAAGTACCCGCTACTTTTGGGTGACGTCTGTTGATGTAACTAAGACACAAGCACTTTTATATGCTTCCTCAGAAGAGCGTACATCCAAGACCTCTGAATCAGAAGTACTTCGTGAAATGTCTGCTAATATCCAAACCATGGAAAAGGACAGGCATTTCAATCACTTGAAATTGCAGGGCAAATAGGAAATTACACTGTAAAACATTTTGTTTCTCATTTTATGAAAACTTGAAGGAGGAAGAAAGACGGCTATTGTGCTCTCAACCTTAATGGACATATAATTCAAGTACGAAATAAGGTCATTGAAGCTATTTTGGCTCTTTTTTGAAAAAGAAATGTTGCCTTGAAAAAAATTTTTCAAAAAAACGTGATGCTGTAACCAATCTTTAAAGGCACAAAAAAGCCTGAAAACACTCTACCTCAAGCTTGCAATTTAGAAGACAACACTTCTCACAGAAGACTTTCAGGGTACAAGCGGTATTGCCAATTGGTAGTGTTTACAAATCATCATCCTTTTTATCTACTATGTACCCTCTTAATGTTTCAGATAGACCACTTAGAACTCTGGTCAGATGTACACTCCTGATTTGTTCATTGCACAGCGTAGCTCTTTTTTCAGAGGAGGAAGAAAGAACTGGTTCCTGAAACTTACTGCTTGCAGATAACAGGGGGAAGTCCTCCATCTGACTGCAAAAGGACAAATGTTTATGGCTTGATTGAGAACTCATAAGGTGAAATATTACAGGGATTCACTCTTCTCTTACCTTTACCCTTGCTGGTATTCAAAGTCAGCATATCCACAAGATTGAAAATGCCAAACAAGTGGAGGTAGATCTCACCTTTTAAAGAAAGGGCTACCAAACCAACACTTCTGTTGAGAATGTAAATCAGAATTCCAACAGGACTTGATTTAATGAAGGGCAAGTTTAACATGCAGAACCCTCGTTACATTGTAAAGTGAATAATCTGACCCTTTACAAGTTCACAATGTGTTGGGGTTTTTTACAATTCTAACTGTAACTCCATTCGTGCTTTCATTTCACTCACAATCAGGTACTGAAACTCAGCCAGCACTTTATTAAGACATGTGACTAACATCAGCCACATGGATTGTTTTTCTCCCTCTCCACTGTCTTTCTACCTTCCAAAAACTTGCTGAAAGTTAAAAGAAGCCTTTTCTGAGTTTGAAAGCAATCACCACAGACACACTGTTGTTCCTCACTAGCCAATTCTTAATTATGCCTAATTAGTTTAATGACTTGGTCTTTTAAAAGTGATTGAGCAGTAAGCACAGTTTTTCCAGACTTCAGCATTTTGCAATCTGCTTTCTGCCAACCTGAGTGCATCTTCATCTCAGGATTCATACTATGCCTTTTCAGTTACCTGAACAAGCCAAGATGTTCAGCTTTTCCATGATGCCAAGGCCTTGAAAACACATGTTTCTTACTGTCGATCAGATCATGGAAGATTTAGCTGGGCATCCCAAAGATCACCCATCCTAGATCAGCATCAGAGCCCCAAATTCCTCTGGTTGTCCTCAGCCATTCTCCTCAAGACGAAATACATGCACATCAGCACAAGCAGCAGTACTACAAGTTTGCCAACTCTTGCCCTGCCTCAAAAAAGGGAGAGAAAGTGCAAATTGACAAATACATGAATTTTCACAATTATATCAATTTGTGTGTCTTGATCATGCTTCACATCTTTGTAAACCTTAATCTCCCCTGAGGAATCCTAATGACTTTACACTAACAACAACAAAAAGAAAGGAAAACCAGGAATATTTGAGTAAAAATCATCGTATCAAGACAAATCTACTTATCTCACATCAAATCTATACCAGGCAAGGCAAGGAGCCTATAAAGGCAAACAGCAATGTTTTAAACTGTAAAAAGATATGCCTGATATCTGTAGTATATAGCTCTAGACTAAAACTAGGGTAGCACTAACAGCATCAAAGAAAGACGGGAAGAGAGCTTGTGTCCACAAAATGTTTAAATGGTAAAAGGGAAGTGCATACAGTGAGGAAAGAAAGAAATCTTGCCCAAAGTCATACTGTTGATCAGTAATACAAGCTGGAGTAGGTCCTGCAGCACTAAGACCCTGAACAGCTCTGCCCAGAAGAAAACAAGTCTTTAGCTGACACATATATACTTGGCTGACAACTGTGTTCTGTCTGGAGCTATAAGCATCATCTCACTCATTAACAACTGAAGTGATAAATCCATCCAAAATATAAAGCAAGAGAAAGGACTCTGAAAAATGAAGGAATCTGAGCACAAAGTGATACTAAGTAGCCAGAATTTACACCTTAATTTTTAATGGAACCAAACCTACTTGCTGCAGTAATATGACTGCATTTTATAAAAAACAGAGATAAATCCTTATAGGAAAACATTACTTAAAATCGAACTTTTCATCCAACAAACCCAGCTGTTTCAAAATAAACCAACATATGCCACCTCATCCGATGTACTTGGTTTCTATCTAAAATCCATCTGAAATCTTCAATAAGAGAACCCTGAATCAGGAATCTTCCCCATTACATTCCCTGAGAGACAACTGGAATCTGTCTAAGCAGATGAAAGGTAACAACACAACACCAAGGACTCGTTGCAAGGTGTGGCACTTAGGGATTTTCTTTAATGTAAAAGAAAAAAAATAATCAGGATCCCTACTAAAGGAAAAAAAATAGCACTAAAACCTGAAAAAACTGTATTTTTGTTCCTATTGAAACAAACTATTTCATAACACCACAGCACGCTTCAACCATGTTCAACTTACCCACTTCCCAGTCTTTAATAAATTAAGCCTCGTAGGCTCCCCCCACGATACTAAACCCATTTTAAAATTGATACCTACTGGCTAAGAGGACACAGGACCAAGATCTCCCCAGATCTGCTATGAGTTCATCAGCACCCAATCCTAAACCATCCCACATTTTAGCAGTTTCACAGCCACATCACCACCTCCCATTCATAACCTCAGCTCTTTGTTCCCTGTGACATGTCACATACTGTGACAGAGCAACTTACTCAACCATTTACACATACACAAAGAGCAGCTTTGCTTGATATGTTTTAATTGTGACAAGTTCACAGCTGTCCAGCCCATGGCAGGAAGAAGGCTTAAGGATCACAGAAGCAAAAGTTATCACCAGACACCCCCTCCCAGCTTGCTTCCATTTTCATTTTGTTCATCTGGGCCCTTTTGATTGTCCACCCACATGATTCCCCAGTCTTTGAACACATTTTTCACACTAACAGAACCTACCGATTATTTCTCTCAAACTTCAAAAGAGGACATATTTCTGTAACTAAATTAAGCATCTGATTCCATAAGTTCCTTTGCAACCAAGAAATGAGTAAGTGGTATCTGCATAAGCAGCTCAGAACAACAAAAAGCAGAGAGACCAATGGCTCCATCTAGAAATGTCACTGCCTCAGCATTTCCCATGTGCAAACTCAAACACAAACACACACACCAAAACCAATTAGCATTACACCGTCTTCTCCCTTAAATGGACTTTTCTGTCCTGATATGCAACACAGCATGCAATGTAAAGCTGGCCTAAAATACCTTTTAGCCTGACAGTTTCACTAACTCAAGAGGCTGCATGAAAAAAACTAAACACGTGATCAAATTACTGCAGCTTGCAAGTTTCTACATGTCAAATAAGCAAATATCTGGACACACACTCAGTCCATGCAAATGCAAAACCCCATTGATCACACAAGTTAGAAGTTTTATTTCATTATCAGAGGTAACTAATTTAGTTAAATGCCTTCTGCAGGGGTGTCTGTCAACAGCTGTTTTTGTTTGTTTTCCTTAAGCTATTTGATTAAATTTTAATCTTTGTTGTTGGTTTGGTTTTGGTTTTTTTCTAATATATATGTGCTCTCCCTCAAAAATTTGACAGCAGTCAGTAAATCTATGGTAAATAATTATACTAATAGCTGACTACACAATTACCTCCAGCTGTGATCTATTTACATTTCAGGCAAAGGGCACGATACTCAGTGTTTCACTTGAGAGATACCTTAAAATACATCATTAAAACTGTTTTCACTTGAAATATTCTGTTCTGCATCTTAGCATAGCGTCCTGCCAGAGCAGAAGAGTTATGAGTATACCTGAAAATTCAAATACACCCGAAAACGACTATTGAGACCCAAGGTATTTCTCCTTCCTCATTTTCCAAATCCAGCTGATAATGAAACTGTTTTCAAATACAGTTCCTGAAAATACCAGCTGAAATACTTATAGCAGAGTGCCTTCTACCAAGGGTAGAATACCCATAGCTTCAGTCTGAAGCACATAGGACAACTGAACAGCCTCCAAGGCTTCCTAGCAATTCCTAAAACTCATCAATTTACACTATGTGGACAAGACACTGAGATAGAGAGCACTGCTATCATCACAACAGATCTCATGCTACAGATGTTTCAGGTCTACCCCATTAGTGCGTTTTGGCTTACACAGACAGAGAGAGTAACCGCAGAACAGGATATATCACAGAAACTATTTGGGTAAAATTTACCTGTTTGGAAAAATAAATTAAAGTTAAAAATACAAACAAAAACCCCCAAACAAATTGCGTCTCCAGGCAATAAATTAATTTTGTATTAAGTCTTTCTACATTACTGCCCTGAAACACAGAGATGCTTGAACCACAGGTCATTTCATCACTGCTGCCTAACAAACCATCATCACCCTGTTACAGTCCACCAGATTTACAGCAAAGAGAGACATTTTATTCCTCACCTGTTAGATAACTGGCATACAAATCCAAGTAGGACGCAGGTTCCTGTTGTCACAATAAAAATATTACAGTATCACCAGAGAATTTCTGCGTCAAAGAAGTATGGAGCTTGCTGGTCTCACAGTGTATCTGGTATGACAGACTGACTTGCACCCTTGTAACAATTTACGTCACATTTGTACTAAAGGTGCATTTTCTAGTTAACAATATCCACTTCCCATCACAACATGTGACTGCAATAATGCAGATATGCTTCCACCCTGACAACTTGGCAACTGCAGACTCCTGTGGTGGCAGAATTATCCCAAGTGAGATGGGATGGCTAGAAGCTCCTGAGCCCTGCAACTCCCCACATCCAAGAAGAACAGGAATCTGCTTAAGTCTAGAGAAGAACACATCACTTTCCCTGACATTATTCAAAATCCCCCCAAAATCATCCTCTGCTTACTTCAGTCCCTGTATAAAAACTGTGCTTGCAAGAGCAAAGTCTGACAACAGCCTCAAACATCAAACTTCCAATAACCAGGAATTGCTTCAAGAGACCTTGTCTGTGGGCGCTGCCTCCTGCGAGAAATCCCACCTTCTCCTCAGCATGGATGTGGAGCTTTGCACTGTAGTTAGTAATTCCTGGCTTCTCTCATGATGACCACTGCCAGACATATCTTCAGTAAATATCCATTGTTTGTAGTTTATCATCTATTTATCCTATTACTACCCCAACTTGGAATTCTTGTGACTTGCCAACTACACGAATCCTTGTCCATCTCTCACACACTGACATGCTGCACGCACCCACAGCTGGCTTGTGTGCCGAGAGAGACAAACACTGGCTATGAAGACTAGACTAAGTTTAAGAGTTTTTAAGAGCATTGCCTGAAAAATACAAACTGAATACACAGTACAGACCCAAATATCCAAGTAGAGAGTGGTTTTCTTGCTCTTTGCTTATACAGCAGCAGAGTACAGTACTCAGCAGTGCTGAATAGTCCTCCCGTAAGCACATTTGTTTTCAGCAAAGAAATTCTACTCATAGCAATACCTCTCAATGTCAGTACAAATGAAGACTCACATAAGGAAATAACGGCTATCTCTTCACTACTATGTGGCAGTTTAAGCAAGCAGATATTACACAATGCAGATTAATGTGGGAACATGACACTTCAAGCAGGGGTAGGTAGCTCCTACTCCCGCTTGATTTCAGGGGTATTCTGGGTTTTTTCCAAACTTTTGAGATGCAGTTGCAAAACATGATCAAACCATTTGTGTGGTCCTGCACGTTTATGCTGCCTGTGGAACAAGGTCCTGATTCTAACAGTGTTAAACCAAAAGACTGGAGGGAACAAGACACAGAAGCCTCCTCCTAATACAGAGCAATATTGAGTATATTTTAACAGGTATAATATCTACATTATTTATTAGGCTTATGTATCAGAAAGGTCCTTACACTGAACTGTGACATCTTCGGAAGATACTCAGGAATTCCAGCTATGCACTGCATTTTGATTCTCCAGTCAGTTGAAGACTGACATTTTAAAACCTATTTCACAGTTAAGAGAGGAAGGTTTGTAATTGTCAGGAAAAAAACATAATCTCCCTTTTCTGCTCACTTTGTAATCATACTTTTAAAAGTCATTAATTTACCTAAGTGCTTGTGAGTCCTGCCATCACTTCTGTCCTTAATGGATGACATACAGATTGAAGAAAAAAACCTCTAAATCTGTGTTCAAAACAGAGCTTATTTTTCTGTTAGGGACCATTTACATTTTACGGTTTTTCAGCTAAAACGTACTTTCCATTCTCTGAAACAATCCTTTCCAAAACTCACTAAAACTGTATGCACATCACCTTGAATTACCTCAGACAAACAGTAGAAGAAGATAAACAGAGATGCCTCTTTTGTAACTAACAGACTTTCTTCTACATTAATTTAACCAGAAAAAAAGTTGTTACAGTCTGAGCTGGTAATGGGAATTCTTGCAGGACCTAACCTACATCCAGGAACTCCTGGGCTGACACTGAGCCAAAGTAAATTGCTGGAAACAGGGTCACACTACAACTTGTACAGGGCAGCAGGAGAGAATCAGAGCTGAGCCTGACCTGCTTATACTGGCAAGAACACGGATAGATGAAAGAAACTGGGTGTGCATGGTGTGTGCACTACCCAAGAGCTTGATGAGACTTGAAATGAGGTAGGGACTAGAAAAGGAAAGCAAGGAAATCAGGGAGCTCCTTTGCAGGGAACAGAGGCTAAGGCTCCCGATCCATAGTCTCTTTCCGATCAGTTATCAGTTGCAATTACAAACTGAAATTAACAGCCTGGTGTAAGTTCACACTATATGTATCATAAAAAGAAAAAACCTTTCCCATGCAGATAGGGTCCTCCAGGATGAAAAGCATTATTTGATCCAACTATAATATTATGAATAAAGATGCAAATAAAAGTTTAAACTTTGCCTTGCAAATGTTCAGACAATCCAAATCTGCAGTTACTTCTGCACACTAACAGAAAACTGTTTAGACAGGGACACTATACCGTGTTTATCTTCTGTTAACTGAAATGCATCTCCGGGGCTTCAAGGTTTCTGTACTCAAAAAAGACTCAAAAGGAAAAGAAATATTTTCAGGAGTTACCAGAAGTAAAATTCAAAACAGAGTGAAGGCCAGGCACAGACAAACTAATGCTCCCTGTGGGAAGTTTGCAGGGGTGCCAAAATATACAGAGGAAGCAACATTTAAAAAACAAATCCCCTAAGACCCCATATTTTATTTTTCAAAAAACAAACAGAACACATGAAAAAAAAGGTTTCAGAAAGTTCTTTGAATCTGCCCCAAAGTAAGCCAGAGCCTCTGGTTAAGTAACTGCAAGAATGTTGTGCAAGAATGGCAGTTTAGCAGTCGAGAAGCTGAGGTACCAACTTCCATACAAGAAACAGGTCTTCTTGGTCACTGCCCCCAAGCCAAGGTGGAACACATGGGGTGTGGGTGGCTGGGAAACCTTCATATGTGAAGATAAGCATCTTGTAGGTGGGAACCCTCCATGCTAATCTAAGGGTGGTATTACAAGCAAATATATTCAACACATGGAAACATATAACTTGCTATGAATAATTAGGTGGAACTTTGGCAGTGGTAAAATGGAAATTAATAAGGAAGAAGGCAACACAATATGGATAAACAAACCTGTGCTTCGCCTGAAGCTTTCCAAAAAAAGGAACTGCTAAAATAGTTTTGCAAAGACACATAAACCTACACAAGACTTACGAAAGTCACACTTGAAGTTTGCAGTTGTGTACTTCATGACAACAAATACTGTTTAAAAAGAAAACAAAATAAAATAAACTGAGCTTGATAATCTTGAGTTTTACACACTGTGTGTCATCACCTCATCGCCAAGGCGTGATTCGGAAACAAGACACAGCAGCACGCAGCCAGGCTACTTACACTGTCTGGAAAAGCGCCCGCTAAGATCATGTTGCAGAAATAATTCACACCTGCAGCAAAGCTGCACAAAACATCATCAACTCGCCGACTTTGACAGGCATATGCCGGCCGTGGCCGTGGGAGAGGGGTGTGAGAGTTTCTATACAGACGAATATGAATAAAAAGTAGGAAACCCCCTTTCCGGACCCCAAGTGAAGCCGGGCAGAACCCGAGCACTTCCCTTGGGTACATCCTGCCGCCGCCCCACCGGCGGGGTTGGCTGCACCGCCTCCTCCCCGCCCCGACCGGCCTCGGGAAGGGGGCCCGGCCCGGGATGTACCAGCGGAGCCGCGGCCCCTTCGGCCGCTTCGACGCCCGGTTCAGCCCAAGGTCGCCCGGCCCCACGTCCACCCCAGCCCCGCCGCCCTCTCCGTGCGCCTCGCCCCAAGCCGGCCCCGCACAGCCCGGCGGGGCCGGGACCACCCCGAGCACGCCCCGAGGGGCGGGAGGGGACGAGCCGCACACGCCGCGCCCCCGCCGCGGGCACCCCGGGCCGGCCCGCCCGGGGAGGGGAGAGAAGGGGAGGGGAGAGCGGCGAGAGCGGCCCGGGGAGGGGCGGCCGGCGGCGCCCCCGGCCCGCCACGAGCCGCCCAGCGGAGGCGGGGGGCGCTGGGGAGGCCCCGGCGCCCTCCCCCGCCGAGCGGAGCCGCCCCCTCGCTCCCGGGCAGCG
>JAWMRA010000161.1:19412685-19536948 GCA_035584735.1 Pseudotriccus pelzelni | reverse complement strand
CCGGGGGCGGTGCCGCCGCCGCCCCGCCCCGCTGGGCCGGCGTGCCCACCCGCGGCTGCCGCCCCGGCCCGCCCGGCCTCGCCGCTGGGAGCCCCTCGCAGCTGCTGCCCGTCGGACACCTGCGGCAGCCTCTGAGGATCGGGCAGGGCTGTGGTGGCATTAGCGTGTCGCATAACAAACCCTCCGCTTGCCGTGCGGCAGCGGGCAAGAGCCCTTGAGTAACACGTGGAAGAGTCTGGGTCAGAGCTGCACCCCTGCAGACGGGCTGTACCCTCACGAGGGGGATAAATGTTCACTCAGCCTCTTCTGCAATGAGGAAGGGATATGTTGCTCTCAAAAAGCTTCCCCTCAACTTCGTTCCCTAAGCAGAAGAACAGAGACATTTCCATGGCCGTCAATCAGAGAATCAATTAGGTTGGAAAAGATCTCTGATATCATCAAGTCCAGCCTATGACCGAACTCCACCACGTGAACTGGACCTGGACCACACCACTAAAGTGTCACGCCCAGTCTTTCCTTAAACACCTCCAGGGACAGTGACTCCACCATCTCCCTGGGTTGTCCATTCCTATGGCTAATAACACTCTCTGTGAAGTTCCTCCTAACGTCCAACCTAAACCTCCCCTGATGCAGCTTTAATTGTGTCCTTTCATCCTGTCACTAGCTGCTTGGGAGAAGCAGTCGACCCCCACCTGGCTAAAACCTCCTTTCAGGTAGTTGTACATGGTGATAAAGTCACCCCTGAGCCTCCTCTTCTCCAGGCTTAACAACCCAAGCTCCTTCAGCCACTCCTCATAGGACTTGTGCTCCAGACCCTTTACCACCTTTGTTGCCCTTCTCTGGGCTCACTCCAGCATCTCAACATTCTTTGAGGGGCCCGAAACTGGACACAGTACTTGAGGTGTGGCCTCACCAGTGCTTAGTACAGGGGAAGTTAACAAACAGAAATCAGAGCTAGCCTGTGAGATTTACTATCCTAGTAAAGCTCTGAAATCTAGCATTTGGAAAACTTAAATTGCATTTTCAGTCTAGGGGCCCAATCCTGACCTCACTTGACTTATATGGGATCAGGAGTGGGCCTTCTTTTAAGGAACATAATTTTTCAGTATATGATGACCAGGAAGAAACCCACGTTACTGAGTACCATTGTGCTTTCATGGGAAAATCACAGCCTGTTCATTAAGTGGTACCTTTTGGTTGTAAAGTATTCCCTTGTGTGTCTGTCAAGTACATAAGTAGATCTGCATGTGTATAGAATAAAGTTTAACTCTCTAAAAAGCTTGCAGCATGTATTTAAGAGCTGAAGAGGCAGACTTAGTGCAGAAGGTATTTTAGCTAAGAATTAAAGCCAATTTATAGCAGCGAAAAGCTGCCAAATGATTTCTAAAACTGTGCTCAGCTAATCTGCACGATAATACTGTTTCAAGCAGAATTCTTACAATTCATGTTTAACATAGAGGAGCTCAAGGAGATTTACTGATAAGGATTTCACAGCATTTGGAAGGATGAAGTTAATTTTTTATTTAAAATAAGTCTTTTATTTGAATACCTGGCTTTTAGCTTCTGTTAGTTCTTCAATGGTATTTTAACCCCTGATAGCTAACTGCCACATAGAAATCAGCAAAGAATAAAGGGTCCAGTGTGATTTCTGATTAAGTTTTGGGTGTTGAGTTACGTGATTAAAAGTGTGATCCCTGTTAACACAAAGATGCAGGGAGAACAAAGGCAGAGAAACCTCAGTAACTTCATCAGGGAAAATGCAGCATGCAACATTGGCTGCTCCCAAGCACATCAGAGAAAACTGATTAAGCCTTCTTATCTGGTGTGATGTCTGCCAAGAAACTCCCAAATGCCTTGCAAACTACACATGGTTATTGCCTATAGGACACATTAAGGGATGCAATGTGAGCAGCATTTCGAGAACATGCAAGACTTACCTACCATACAGATTAGGGCAGAGACCAAAGGGAGAAGCAAAGTCTGAGGTGGCTAGAGAGGAAAAGATGTGGGAAAATAAAGGAAAAAGGGGATAAAAGGGGACAGTCAGGTCTAGCTAAGCACTGTGTCTGATCACCGCAGCCTATCCTATATTCCAATTAAATCCTGTTTCTAGCTCTTTTATGTGTATGTGCTCTGTCAGTTCTGAGTGGGTATGTGTGAACACTAGCAAACTCCAATCTAGATTAGACAATGAACAAGCAGTCTGAGTATGTGTAACTGAATGGGACCACAGACCTCCGGTCAACAATATTGGATTCACTTTACCCTCATATGAACTGCCTTCTTATAATCAGGGTAGATGTCTGGTTATGTCCCTCAAAGCAAGGTGTGATCCCAGCTCCGTTGCAGACTTTGTGTGGTCTTGAGAAAGCCACTCTTGTCAATCTTGTCAATCCATGCTTTGACTCTTGATGCAACTATGGGCCCTCTACACCACAAAGATAAAGGATGAATAAATAATTTCAGGTTGCTCAGAATGTGGCTAGATTCTGAATGGCTACTAGCAATACAGAGCACCAGCCAATAATTAGAACAAACAAGGAATATACTCTTGAAAAAAAAGATTATTTTTTTGCTTCTATTATCTTCATAGTAAATGATGCTGGAATAATGACAAGATGTGCTTGGTCTGTGGTTTGGTAGGATCCATTACAAGAAAGCCACTTTTTCTGTCTTTGTGCACTGTGGTTCAGGGCTAGAAAGAGAAATTTTCTTCAGAGCCAAGCTTATCACAGAAGACTCATTTGTATTAGTACAAGATCACAGAATTACAGAATCACAGAATGAGTAAGGTTGGAAAGGATCACCAGTGGGGTCATCTGGTTCAAACTCCCCACTCAAGCAGGATTTCCCTAAAGCACGTTACTCAAGATTGTGTCTGGGCAGCTTTTGAGTATCTCCAGTGAGGGAAACTACAGAACATCTCTGAGAAATCTGTTCCAGTACTCAGATAGCCACACAATAAAGTTCTTTCATATATATGGGTAGAACTTTCAGTGCATCAGACTCTGCCTATTACCTCTTGTCCTTTTGCTTGGAACAACCAAGAAGAAGAGCGTGGCATCCCTCCCTCCCCTGATATATAAATAAAAAACCAGATATATTGATGAAATCCCCTCTCAACCTTCTCTTCTCCAGGCTGAACAGGCTCAGTTCCATCAGTTTCTAGTAAGAGAGATGTTCCAGTCCCCTGATCATCTTCAAAATCCTTTGCTGGACCCGCTCCAGGAATTCTATGTCTCTCTTGTACTGAGGAGCCCAGAAGTGGACACAGTGCTCCAGATGTAGCCTCACTAGGGCTGAGTGGAGAGCAGATCTACTAGGCAAAGCTTCTGGCACTCCTTCACTGCTCTAAAAGATGTGGGACTTTGCTGCTGGATTTGGATATACAAATGCAGCTTCACTTTCTGACCTATCTTAAAATGAAATCATCAAACATCTCAATTATAAACATCCCAAACTCCTGATAATCAAACAGCATTTAACAAAACTTCATGTAATGGCATTGATCACATAGCTGTACTCTTCCACAGGAAGGATGGCAGGTGGCTTCAGGGAAGAAGTAGGGACAGATGTAATGGAAGTTCTGAGGAGGTTGGGGATACTCTCTTGTGTGAGTAACAAGTGAAGTGCCAGAGGTACACAATTTTTGTCTCTACTCACATCACCACTCTATTCTGTCCTGCCTAGAAATGTCATGGAGACATATGTGTGAATAAATCAAATATTCTTTCAGTAAATGGTGTGTCAAAGTTTGGGCATCTGATGAGTGAGGATATCTGGCTTTGGCATAAAGTTCTCTCTCCATGTTACTGTGTTGCAAATTTAATCTTTGTACTGCAAAATCCACCACTGAGATTGTAGGATTTAAACCCTTTTTGGTAACATATTCTTTTGAGAAGTCCAGATGAAAAATAACCAATAACATAGAGGGTTTCCTACAAAAAGACATTATCCAGATGTTTATTGAAACTAATCTCTGCCAATTATTAACATAAAGATTGCCGGTTTTTAGGCTTTTGTAAGCCACAGAATGTCTTCAACTCCCATTGGTAGAACTGCCATTTCTTACCTGAAGGGACAAAGGATTATTCCTGAGTACATTTTTCATTTCTTGTTTCTAATCAGCTCAGTATACAACCCGTATTTAATTTCACAATCTTTCTTATAAGCTAGAAGTTGATTTTTAGGGAGTTCACATTGGTTTGAGGCAAAAAAACAACATGCAATAATGTGTCTAGGTGCAATCTAAATTTGCTGACTTCAATCTGTAAATAGTGCTTTGATAAGAATTAATTCTAGTAATTTATACCTGTCATGCCCAGTGACAGGAACGATAATGATGAAAAGTTAGGATTGTTGTAATTAAGGATAAAACTCTGTAATAATATATTGAAATATTTTGTATATGACTGAATTGCCACTTGGCAAGCTGGAGTGGAGTTTGGAGCTGTGCTTAGCAACAGCTTTTTGAAAGATTCAAAATAATCAAATTTTTAACATACTGCAGCAAAATGATAAATGTATATCCAAATACGTTTATAAATTTGTCATGACCATTAACATCTATCAAGTTAAACAGGTATATTAACATATCAGCATATATCCATCTATCCCTTAGAATTCATCTTCATTATGGCTTTGTAATGTTGTGATCTTTAGCTCTGCATCAAGCTTGAAGCTCTCCTGACTGTTTCAACAATATTCTCTTTAGAAAACAGAGCTGGAGATCAGTTTTTAAAGGAGGAGTCATAATAGGCATTCGGATTCCCTCAAATTACTCATGTGCTTCTCTTGTAACATCTTAACATGTGAAAGGCTATTTACTGTGTGCACTGATGTGGTCCTCGTCACCATGCCAGTTTAAAACAAAAGGATCAAATCAAAAGTAAGAAACAGTTCTCAGACGTGCAACTACATTGGCAGTCTTCTCAAAAAAAAAAAGTCACAAGCCTCCCCTGTCCCTAGGCTCCAGAGCCTGCAGTGACAGGAAGCACCTGGGCAAACTCGTGTACCCTTCCTTGACCTCTAACAGTGCCAGACTTGGATTCAGGCTTCCACTCAGTTGTCCGTAACCTGCCTCTGTGTTCCCTGGCACTCACTCCTCACAGCTTCCTCATCACTGGTTAATACTACAACTGGACTCTAGAGATTTGAGCTACTCTATGTTCTACAGGCAAAAAGGTTTAATGAGTATCCAGAAGGAGTATGACATGATGGACCAAATCTGGGATGTTCCGCTAGTACAAATTAAGTTATTTCAAGTGTTAAATCCTCTTCCTCCTCTCCTACCAGGCTGTGGGCTCAGCAAGTTAGAAACTCCTAGCTCTACAACAGCCACTGGCTTTTCTGTCCTAGTGCTGTGGAAAGGGAAGGCCCCAAAGTTCTGGACCATTCATTTGCATTTCTCTCTTTGCACAGTCTGCAGAGAGCCCTCTGCTGCACAGCTCCCATTTGGCCTGAGCTGCAGCTGTAACAGAACTCTCTGTTTGGAACTCAGACACCAGAGATGAAAAGGCTTGTAAGGTCAATTGGTCCATAACCTTGCAATGTAGGATTGTTCTCCATTGCACAACAAATCTTTACATCCCCGGCCTTGGTCCCTCTTACTGACCTACAGTGAAAGGGCTGCCACGCTGTGCTCCAGGAGACTACCGCATACTCTGAGTGTGTTTAATTTTCTGTCCACTTTTTCTGGCTCCTCACTGCTTGACCTCCTCCATCTACCTCCTCTCTCCCCTTTGCTTGTGATTTTGGGACTGAGGCCAAGTGAGGGGCAAAAATCCTTCTGTTTTTGTGCCACAGGCATAATCTTGGGCTTCACAATCTCAGTCCTTTAGTGCAATGAGATGCTTTCGGTTTTGAGGTCTCCTGTACTGCCAAAGCCATGGTAGAAGGCTGTAATGTCCCAGCAGTAGCAGCATTTCCTAGGGCATAGCTGACAGAAGAGTAAGGGGCTTAGCTCACCACTCTGCCTAGCATAATGACAACTTGAGAGTATTACTGGGTGATGTCTGTGTTTTTCCTGTTAACACAAAAGGTGCAGGATGCCATCCCTCATTTGTATCACTCAGGTGGCACACAGCTGTTTTGCCTTATATACATTTTACTCTGAGCTATGTTAAATTTCAGCTGGAGCATTTTTAGAGCAGTTTTCCCTCTCTCAGCCATCCCCCCTACCCCAACATATATGGTAGCACCAGTCTGTCTAGACTATTCCATATCCCCACACCCCTTGCTCAAGCCAAGTAAATTACCAATTCCAGCTACTCTAATACAAAGGACAAAGTTAGAAATCAGAAACACTAGTGTGAAGTTCTGATGCCTGTTTTACCTTTTAATCCTACTCTGTGGAGCAGCAGGGGGCTACACTAGCAGATTCAACTGCAAAACAAAAACACTTCGCAAAAAATTGCATCCTTTCCATTTTACCTATTGTGCTGGTTTTGGATGAGGTAATTTTCTTCACGGTGACTGATAATGGGGCTATGTTTTGGATTTGTGCTGAAAACACTGCTAATATAGAGATGTTTCTGTTATTGCTGAGCAGGGCTTCCACAGCATCAAGGCCTTTTCTGCTTCTTGTATTGCCCCACCAGCAAGGAGGCTGGGGGTGCACAGCTGGGACTGCTGACCCCAGCTGACCACAGGGATATCCCAGACCATATGACATCATGCTCAGCATATAAAGCTGGGGAAGAAGGAAGGGGGGACATTCAGACGGATGGTGTTCGTCTTCCCAAGTCACCATTAATGTGTGATGGAGCCCTGCTTTCCTGGGGATGGCTTAAACCCCTGCCTGCTCATGGGAAGCGGTGAATGAATTCTTTGTGTTGCTTTGCTCATGTGTGCATGGCTTTTGCTTTACCTATTAAACTGGCTGTATCTCAACCCATGAGTTTTCTCACTTTTACTCTTCCAGTTATTTCCCCCATGCCACGACAGGGGTGAGTGAGTGAGCGGTTGTGTGGGGCTTAGCTGCCATCTGGGGTTAAAACAAGACACCTATTTATAAATGTACAGATCAGTTAGGCAGTTCTATAGTTACAGTTCTCTAGCTACAAAGCAGACAGAGTTCTTGTTTACAAGCTCCTCACCCCCCATCCCTCACCCACTCAAGTCATAGTTTTATTATACTTGATTTTCTGAGTACTTATGTTTTCTGGAGGGACTCATTAGAAATCCTTTGCATTTGAGGGGGAAATGCGTGGGTTTAATTAAAAATGTAATTTGCTTCTCTTATGTGAGTTTTATTCATTACCTAACGTGTCAATATTTTCAGCCAATGATTTTGAAATAAGTAATCATAGACAGCATGTAGAACAGCAAGATGATTATGTTATTCCCAACATCTTCTGATCAGCTCCTGGACAATTAGCATATCAATACTTTCCACTAAGGTAATGGGCAGTGCGTGAACTTTCCAGGCTGCTTCCAGAATCTAAAGTAGATGAACACAAGCAAACAGTATTTGGCAGTAAAGTAGCTAATCAATAAATGAATACCAGATCAATACCTATCCCTATATCCCCTAGAAGAACCACAGTAGTTTTTCTCCAGCTGTCCCTTTAAAGAGGTTCTAACAGATAAATAATAAAAGACAAATTGATACATTTTGATAATGAAAATTTACGGTAATTTGCAGCAAAATGACATAAAACTACATTATGTGTGTAAATCCCCAGCTAAAGTAAAATGTTACACCACCTGTGGCATCTATGCCACTTGAACATCTCAAAGTTTAACTCCTGCCTCTGGTTTAATGTCTGTTTTAAAAGTAGAGTGTCTCTCTTTTGCTCCGAGTAATGAAAATTCACATAATGAAAGCCTCCTTTGAAGTGCATATGTGGGAATTTTTAAAAAATATTTTCGCAAACTATTTGCTGCTATCTCACACTGATGCCTTTGTATACAGGGTAAAGGAAATGTAACCAGAGGCAGGCAAGTATTTAAAACACAAGGTGGGAGGCAATGGAGTAGCCAAGATCCTGAAAACTTCAGAGAAAAATAAGCCCTAAGCTAAAACTGAATTTTCCAAGTGCCAGATCTTAAATTAATTCTTTTGGAATTGAACCCCTAGGTCCTTAACCAGACTCCTTTAAAATGGTCTTGACCACAAAATTACTTTGTGATTACGTAAGAGATGAAGGAAGGAATGCATCTTATCTCTTCTAAGCTCTCCTGAAATACAAGGCAACAACATGTCAGAAGATAACCTATATGATATTTGCAGTTCCTAACTGGAAACCTGGCTGGTATTTGAAAAACTGTGATTTAAGTAATTTTGTGTTTGCTAACAAGGGTAAATTGAATGTTTGCTTACATTAAAATGTGTGCTTAAAATGTTATATTTTTAAATGGTAATCTCCGTTTGGAGTTTGTCCAAAATTCAGTCTTTTCAATGGCTAACGTTCCTCAAGCTGTTCACAGATAAAGTCCTCCTAAGCACCTCTAGGGTTCATCTGGCTTTTTAAAACGTCTGCTTCAAGATGAGCTAAATTCCCCGAAATGCCTTTTTCTCTCAATTAAATGTGAAAGAAGCCCACAGTGTCTGGCTGCTGTGGAAGCTGGAAATGTCTGAAGCTTTTACAGATCCAGAGCCAGCACCCTGTGAGCTGCAGCCCTCCTGAGGTGAGAGCGGGTGCTTAAACTGGGGCTCAGATCACTTCTCCCGACCCTGAGCTACAGCCATCAGTAGTGAGTACAGCAAGAAGTTGGCACCCCGGGAAGCACAGGAGGCTCAGAAGAAATTTATGACTCACACAGGAAATTGTCCTGGTTTCCTTAGTGTTCAGAAGTGTGAAGAACTCACTGGTTATTGCAAGAACCCTTTATTGAAACATCACTTTGGGTGCACAGGGAAAAGGTGTGGTGGCTGAAGCTCCCCTGAATGAATCCATCCCACCAGCTCATTTGTCTCAGCTTGACTGCACAGAGTATAGACATAGATATGGTATGGATTTGGACAGGTGTTGTGATTTAACCCCAGCCAGCAACTCAGCCCCACACAGCTGCTTTCTCACTCTCCCGGTGGGACACTGGAGAGAATCAGAAGGATAAAAGTGAGAAAATTAATGGGATGAGATAAAGACAGTTTAACAGGTAAAGCAAAAACCACATGTACGTGGGCAAAGCAAACCAAGCAATTTGTTCACCACTTCCCATGGGCAGGTGTTGAGCTATTCCAAGGAAAGCAGTGCTCCACCACACATAATGTTGACTTGGGAACACAAATGCCATCACTCCAAATGCCCCCCCTTCCTTCTACTTCCCCCAGCTTTATATGCTGAGCATGACGTCATATGGTCTGGGATATCTCTGTGGTCAGCTGTCCTGGCTGTGTCCCTTCACAACTTCTTGTGCACCCCCAGACTTCTCAGTGGTGTGGTGGGGTGAGGAGCAGAAAAGGCCTTGGCTCCATGTTTGCAGTGCTCAGCAGTACCGAAAACATCCCTGTGTTATCAACACTTTTTCCAGCACAAGTCCAAACACAGCACCATGCTAGCTACTATGAAGGAAATTAACTCCATCCCAGCCAAAACCAGGACAATAAGGGCTATGATTCTATGATATTTTTATTATTGACTGTTTGTTTGTTTGTTTCTGATCAGTGCAGAGTGTTGGACAGGAAGAAGACCCCAACTTGCAACGAGGAGTTGTTCTTATTTTACACAAGAGAGCAATGGCATATTGAAACACTCACTTTGATGGTTTCCCTTGTCTGCAGGGAGTGCTCAGTAAAAGCTTTCTGCTGCGTCTGGATTGACATAACTGGGATTGTTGGTCCCACATGAATTGAGACAGGAAGTACTGCAGTACAGAGATGGTCCAGATAGGAAAACAAATGTCACTGACAGACAAGATCTAATTTCAGCATTAGGCTAACGATGTGACTGATGCTGAGCCAGTAGGAAATTATTATGGCCTAGATTAGATTAAGCATGCAATGTCAGAAGAGCCCTTCTCCACCCCTGCATGCATCCCTGCCCTTCCCTACCACTCTACAGAGACCAGTCGGCCCCTTGCCTCTCTTCCACCCTGCTCTTGTTAATATAGGTAGGTTAAGAAGTTGTATAAGCAATTACAGGTTCCATAATAATGTTCTATCATCCACATTCCTTCACCCTCACCTAAAATCTCATTAAAGAAAAAATAAGTAGGAAAAAAAAGTAAAACCTTTCTGCATAGAAGTCCAAAATGACCTCTTTTATTCATGCATTGGTATTTCTTTCACCTGCCAGAAGCACTAAAGGCTTTTCAAGTCCAGAAGCTGCTGGTAGCAGCAGGGCCAATAGCAAAATTAATGACTTTTGCCAAAAACCAGAATGGGGATTTGAACCCAAGCAACTCCAGTCACACCTGAAACTCTCCAGCCAGAAAATCCCTCTGGTCCAGCATTGGCCAACATGTCTCCCTCAGCAAAAAAACTCCTGTTTCTCTGTCCATCAAAAAGAGCAGGTTTGAGGTACAGTAAAGGACAGCTTATGTTTGTGAACTGTTCTTTTCTGCATCACTGACTAGGAGAGAAGTCATCTTTGCTCATACTCCAACCAGAGTTAACAGAGCACCATGCAAAGCCACACATCCACATGTGGTGGTACACCAAAATGAAGCTCATGTTACAGAAGGGGATGACCAGATATCAGGTAAAGGACTGACTTCAGTCCAGATGACTTCAAGTTACAATGTACAGCCTTCATGGATATAGGGAAACACCACAGAATCACTACTAGAAGCTATTTCTATCACATAGGCTTACCACCAACCCCCAGCACAAAAGTCCAGATGAAAGGTACCAGTTTAACAGGAGGTGTAGGAGAAGATATAGCAGAATACAGTAGAGATCCCTGTTTTCTTTGCCTATGGCAAAGATCAGGTGGATCTGAGTCAGCTCTAGTGACCAAAATGTCTGTGTCAGAGTTGAACTGAGATCAAAATTAAGTTTTCACTGGCTTGGGATTTCATATGAAACCAGTGGAAAAATGGATCTGAAAACAAAACAAAGTCCAATGGGTTCATTTTTCAGAAGTTGGTGCTAATGCCCATGAAGTAGCTTCATCACTGTTTGTATTACACTTGCAGTTTTGCTTGAGATGTTGCACTAATACTTAGCATGGGCTTGTCCTCCACTTAGATGGCCAGTGGGTTGAAGTGATTTATTTGGTAACAGATGAGTTACCAAATTCAGTGTATTGTTAGAAGCCTCTAAAGGTTGGCTAGAGCATTTTATAGGCATTCCTTTGGGTTAGCTTATAAAAATGTAGTGATATACACAGAGAGTGCTCCCCTGAGCTTGCAGACATTAGCAGAAGTCAGCCCCTAGTGGAATAGTTTGAGAGGCTGGCTTCTGAACTTGCTGAGATGGCATGAAAATGGGATTTATCTTTGTTAACCCTCTTTTCAAAGCTTTATTTTTAGGCAGTCAATTATTTCCAAGTTGAACCTTTTTAATGGCTAAATTGTGACTCACACTGAGATTTAGCAAGTCAGATTAAGCTGGCCTGAAACCAGCTAAGAGGTGTAATTTAAAGGATATCTGTCCATACTCTAATTTCTCCATGGAAAAAAAGAAAACTCCAGCTTAGAAACACATTCAAGTATAAGCTTCTGCCCTGTACAATAATTGAAGATTGTAAAATGGATGAGTGAAGAAAAATAAGATCAAGAGAATAGTATGGCAAGCAGAGTTGGAGACTCTAGAAGAGGAAAACAAGTTGTAAAAGTATTTTCTAAAGAGTGAGAGGGATTGTAGCAATAGCCTTAGTCTATCATTACAAATTTCCTGTCTTCATCACTAAGGCAGGAGGACCCAATTTTTTTCTGTTTTGTACAGAGGAAGGAGTTAATGAATTGATACCACATCAGGTCTGTTAAGATCCTTTAAAGGAAATGGTAAGTAAACAGGAAGCCAGGCAACAGGAATGCTAAGAAACAGCTATTAACATCAGGCAATCTAACATCTTCCAACTTCCGTCTGGCCTGTTTATTACAGACAACTTCTGTCTGGCATGTATAACAGACCTTGCATTAATCCTGTCCCAGATAAAATATAAAGAGTTAAACCAATGCTTAGGGTCTGCCCTATTGTTATGAAACAGGGGCTAGAGTTTCCAAATCATCCATATCAGAGATACATGGCCTAAACGCAAAGACTTAACAAAGGCACTTCAAGGCTTTCAAGGAATCCTTCCAGGAGAGAGATAGTCTCAAAAGATTGCAACATTACATTAAAAAGATTCTTTCCTGCAGCATGTAGAATTGAACAAACTTCTGCTATGGTGTTGCTTTTTACCCTTAAGTCTTACCTCCTCTTTTTTTACTACTCTTTTTTCTTACCTGTACCTCCCTTTTGACAGTACTATCAGGGAATTCTTCATGGCATCTGTGATTCATATTTAACAACGTGTTTTCACGAGAGTCATTGTAGGGAATCACTGAGGACTATCCCTATGGGAAACATCAGAGAAATACAAAAGCAGGTACCTGTGAAAAAAGAAAAAAAAACAACACAAGAAGGCTATTAAAAATAGAGCATAAGTCTTTGAATTTAATCTGCATTCAGAAGAGAGAATGGGGACTTACATCAGGAATGGGAAAATAATTTCACACTGTAAGATTAGCCCAGAATGCCTTTGCCTTGGCAAAGCAGTGGTGTATTGGCATCCATTTCCAGTGTGAGTTGTATTAGTTGACCAAGAAGATATCCTATTCCATTCGTTTTCCTTTTCGTGAGCCAACAGCATTTCACTGCAATTGTTTCCCCACTATTCTTCACCTGTTTGGATGATTGTTTCCCAAGGTGCTAGCCCTGTGCTCAGCCCAGAGAAGACACCCCCCAAGACTGTGACCTCTGTACAACGCTGCTATAACAAATGTGTTTGCAAGTGCGGTGCGGCTATTTGCCTTAGGTGATGATCTCTGTGTTTGAGGGGGCAGACAGCTGCCTTCCCACCACAGCCAGGTGGTGTTCAGTGAGACATCTCAGGTGGGCAAAGTCTACAAATATGGCAGAGATCAGTCCTTCCCTAGGGAAGGAAAGGGACCACGGGGCACAGGCTCTGGCAAGCACCCAAGCACTGGTTTTGCTAGCCTAGGCTAAGTACCCATTCAGGGCTTCTTCCCCTAGAGCTGGACAATCAAAGAAGTTTCCAGAAGAGAAACTTAAGACTGGTGCCTGCTGTTAGTTTGCTGGGGCTTCATGTCACATCGGGGGCCATCAGACTGGACTTGACCTGGATTTCACAGGTGAGAGGCTGCAACCTAGTCCCCCCGGCTGCCCCATCCATGCTGTGGTTGGCAGTGCCTAGAAGCCTGGCACATGTTAGCTGGATGCATTACTGTGTTTATACATTAGGAGTGCCATAATGTGGGGTGGCTGCTTCCAAGCAAAACAGCCTTGTGGCCCGCTGCCTGCTCCCTGAGCTTCCAGAGCCGGCTAATAAAGTGTCACAGGAGCAATGAAGGACTCTTGTCCATGCCTGGGCCATCTGAGGCTTTATCTTCTGAGGTGGCACATCCTGGGAGAGAGGAAAGGTGCAAGGGGGGCAAAGAAGGGACTGGGATGGTCTAGCAGGTCATGCTGGGCCCCATGGCCACATCACGCCAGGCAGCAGGCAGGGAGGAGAAGCTGGCGGCTGGCACCAAAGCTGCCTGCACTTTGTCTCACAGGACTTAATATCCTTCTCAACCTGATGTGTCTACATATAAAGCATTGCCAGTCCTCTTGTAACAGGCATTATATCACTATAAGCATTTATCTAAGGCATTCTGGAGCTGTAATTAGACAGTAGTTAAGGTCAGACAAGTGATTAGTTAACAGTAGTTCTCTGACTCGGCTTACATGCCTTGTTCATCTTCATTCAAAACAATTTAGTTTGCCAACAGTCATATAAATTTCTGCGAGGTAATCCTGAACACGTGAGTGTTTGGCCCTGAAATGTTTCACAAAATTACCAAAATTAAACAATGTGTTGCTGTCTTCCTAGACAGCATTTCCTGTGGCCTGCCAGCTCCAAGCTCTGTGTCTTCAGTCCTGCCCCATGATGTGCTGTGCCTGCATGCACATGCACTAGCAAAAATAAATGGCCATTACAGGGAGGAAAAATACCATCCTTGATTTCATGTCCCATCCATGGTAATTATTTTCTTTCAACTTCATGCTTTTCCCTCTTTGTATCTCTTTCCTTTTTGCCTATCAGCCTATTCCAGTAAACAAAGAGTTTGCATGGTTAGCAGAGAATTATATTTTTTTACTCTGTGAAGGGCATATCAGCACATTAACTTACTGGACATGTATGTATCTGCATCTGCTCAAAACACTGCACCAACAGCACCAAGAGCAGGTAACCCAGAGCGCTCTTCAGCAAAGCCACTGCCCTCCAGTGCCCAGGGGAAACAGTTCAAAACATTATACACTAGATCAGGAGTCTTTCTGGCCTTAAAATATGCAAAGCAACAAGTAAGGGAAACAATCCTTTTGGAGCAGAAGGACTGTCCCCTAAATGCAGCTCATTCCATTAGAAAACAATCTAACACAGAGTGCTTGGATTATTGCTCAACTAATACTTCCACTTTTAAAATACCTGGCTGAAAATCACCACAAAAACATGTTAAAATATAGTTTGAATACCAAATATGTTTCTAGAGCTGTATTTGTTTTTTTTCTCTCTCTCATTGCACTGTCCCACTTTTCTCTCACGTGCCAAGTTCATCATCTGCTTGTTGCATCAGGTATGTATCAAACCCATCCCTGCTCTGCAGACATACTTCTGGGACACAAGCTGAGGCTTTGCAGAGATCTGCACAGAATCACCACAGAAAAGTCATCGTGTCCACACCGAACTATGTGTGTTTGGAGGGGACAACCATCCCTCCAGCCAGAGGAAAGCAATCTAACAGCTAAATCATGGGACTTCAAAGCTTTTACTGCTTTTGTAAATCCTGAGCACAGCAGCTGCCGGGTATTGTCATGGTGAGCAAAACTGATCAGTCTCATTTAATCATGTCACGCTTCATTTGTGCCACAAGTGTCAGGAAGCTGGTCAAAACAAGGTTAACGGGCTACAGTGCGTCACAGGCCAATAATCAGATTAACCGGGCAGTTGCCCAGTTCCTGGCCATTCACCCTATGATACTGCTTTTAACTATTTGTGACTGGGTTGCCAATCTGGTATTACAGGCAGGAAGGACAAGACTAAGAACCCAGGGGAAATTAGTTATTGCTAGAGATTAAATGAGACTTTCACAAGGTGCAAAATAAAAATTGACAAGAAAGATAGAGACGTATTTGCATTTTCACATACTCATTTTTTTATGTATTGTGAAGGACCATTTGTACAGACACAATCATTTTTAAAGTCTTGTTATACGCTCAGCAGCAACCCATTAGGCAATCTGTTAAACATAAAGATGGGGAAAATGAATGGGGCCTTTTCCTAGTGTTTTATAAGTCATAATAAAACAAGACCTTTCCTTTGACACCTTCCTGATTATTCAATTTGAAAAGCTTTTTTCTCAGCTCTCAGATTTCATTGGTACATCATCAGCTCAATGGGGAGAGAGCATAAACTGTACGGTGTCAGTGCAGCTCCAGGTCAGGTTACAAATCTGTGGGGTCCTGCAGACTAAGTATGCAAAGAGAGTGACGTAATTTGAAAGGAAACACAGGTCAGTCATGCTAATGTCCCTGCTGCCTGGCATCAGCCAGAATGCTGGGTCTAGATGTACAGTTGCTATGGGAAATAGCAATGTAAGAAATACAAAGATTTTAAAAAGACTGTGTTTTAAAGCCAGTGAGATAAATAAAGATACAAACTCTCCTCCTCACCCTTCCTTCAGTTTTTCGAGGGAAAGTCCCAGGATTTCCGTGAAGACAGTAAGGCAAGCATGGCAGGAAGGTCCCAGAATGGTGGTGCCCCTCTCACAACATGCCTCCTGGCAGCAGTTGGAGAAGCTGCTGTGCTCTACCCTTGCTGTTTCTCAGGCAGATGAAACAGAGAGGCACAGAATCAGAGCTGACCACCCACCTTACACCATGAAGTACTTTCCTTTTGCCAAAACGTTAATTTAAAGGAGAGCAAAAATGCTCCCAAGTTTGCACAGAAATATATAATTAATGAAAAGGTGTCAGATAATTAAATTGTTTTATTATTTTGGGAGTCTGACTTTTTCTACACTGAGATTCATGTTCTCTCACTTGGCATATGTTCCTGTGTATAGTTAGATATCTGTTTCTCTTCTGTGACTCTAGTTTTACTGTCTGTAAAGTATATTTGATCCTATTATGATATGAAGCCTTATTATGCAAACAGTCAAAGCAACTCCAAGATTCCTGTACAAAGCCCTGACTTTTCTTCAAGAGCAGCTTTGCCAACAGGTAGAGCTCCTTCAGTTCAAGGTCTCTGCCTCAAGAAAATAAAGCGTTTAACACAAATAGGAAGAAGTATTCCTCTATGAACGTTACTAGGCCATGAAACACAGACCCAGAACAAAGAACGGGCCAGGCTAAGCACGATGCCAAAATGACCAGAGATCTCAGCAGTTTGGGCTTTGCACCCTGCACCCCACACCCCAGCCAGCAAGAGGCAGGTTTGCACTCAGCCTTGCCTAGCATGGGTGCTGTTAAACTGGTGAGGCAAAAAACACTGCTGGAAATTATCTTAACAGCAGAAGAATCGAGGAACCTCCCGAACCCAGGCTTATCCAAAACAGCCGCAGCTGCTGGAGCATATGCTCCTGGGTGAAGTCAGGCCGTAGGCACTTTACATTTCGAGGCTGTCAGCACATCCTTTGCTGTCACATCCCTTGGGCTCTCCATCTGGCATACACCTGTGTCTTGCTCCTGGCTCTTAGCAGTGCAGATGCCTGAATACAAGAGAAGCCTTTCCTTCAGCTGGTTCAGAGAGGATGAAAAATTGATTTCTCCTCTGACTTCACAGTCAGAGCACCCCTTAATTCAATTCAGGCAAAATTACCTTGATTAATTTAAAAAATGTAAGAAGTTGCTATGAGTTATTCTGGTTGGTTTTGCCTGAAGAAGGACAGGAGAGCTTACACAAACCAGTTTGCCAGGAGAGCTGGTGAACGGTGGTGGCTGTAGCCAGAGGAGGTACCACCTCTGGCTGGCACAGCTGGATCAGCAGTAGGACTTGTGGCCATAGTGCTCTGCCTGGCAGGAGAAAACTTGCTTCTTGTCCATTTTTAGTACGGGAGGTAGGTTCTATCCTTGGAGGTGTGTGGGAAAGGCACAGTAAATCTGCTCAGTGAAGCATAGTCTCAGTGTAATGGTTTCTTTAATGTGGAGTTGGAGCAAAAGAAAATAAAGCTGAATGAGAGACACTCCCTGAGATTCCGGTTGGCCAGGGAGGGTGGTACAGGCCTGTAGAGACTGTCTGGGGAGAAAGCCGATAATGGCAAAGCTTGCAAAATCCAAACTTAATCTCTTGCGCTGCAGAGAACTAATCCTCATGCTTGACGTTAATCTTTTCAATGGAGATATAACACCCTTATCTTTCATGTTGCTGACTGAGCCAGAAAGTAGGACCTATGGTCTTTATAGGCTGGATATAGAGCTGCAGAAATCCTTACAATGACATTGTCTTTCCTCCAGGTCTTCTTAAGATTTTAGTATGGACTGGGTTCCCTTTGATTACAGCCCGCCTTTTCTCTTTTTAAAGAAACATTCCCATGTGTAGTCCTGATACAGGCCCTTCTCTTGACATAAAAAAAACTCACTTGGCCCAGCAAGGAAGAGCCCATTGGCAAGTAGGACTGTAACAACCTCCATGGCATCCCACTGGATGATCTCCAGAATTGGAGCTGCCTGGCAGCAGGTATGACTCTGGTCTCTTCCATGGTCTTGTATATAGCATCACCTGGAGAGTCCTCATAGTTTGGGTTTACTGTCACAAAATCAGTACTCATGTTGCAAATGATGGCAGCCAAATTAGCCTTGAGGCAAAGCCTTGTTTTCCTCACTGAAGCAGAGGCCAAACAACTTGACCTCCAGGCAGCGCTCAAGCCAAAATGCACTGATTTTTCTGGTCTTCTGGATCAGGGCTGTAAGTTCATCCTCCTCTACCTCTCTCTGTCCCATAGGCCTTTCTGGAGATTTTTTGATTCCTCCTTTTACCCACCACTTGCTTCTGTTTTTGTTGTTCTCACTTTTATTTCTTTAAAGAGAGAGGCTCTAAGTGAATACAACAGATTGCACAAGCCCTTGCGCTAACCAGGGCCTCGAGGCAGGGATATTTGGATGCTCACCCAGCATCTCTATAAGATGCAAGATAACATATTGGCTTCTATGGAATCAGGAAATATTGAACTTCATGGTGTGAGATAAAATTCAAAGGATATAATCCTTCATTTATCAGCAGTCATGTTGTGGCAGAGCAGCGCAGCCTTTCCAGTGTTTAAAAGCAAACCGTGAAAGAAATCTGAATGTATGTGTCTTAACGCATTAATTGCAACTAGAATTAGACCTCATTGGACTACCAAAGCTATGAACACAGTCAAAGTCTTCGGGGTTTCCAGATAACTCTAGGATTTGTGAATAACAGAGAAACACGCAGTAGCAAGGGAAGTAATTGAAGCTCCTATATATCTGATCAAAACACAAGGACTGCCCTTCAAGGAGGAACTTTGTATCAGGAGGGAAATATATTGGCTGGTCTCCCAAGCTGCTTCTGGCTCTGACAGCATCGATTCAGGACATATGACTGTGCTGACATAGATAAAAACAAATCTGCGTTTTCAGTCTCTCTGCAGTAAAAAAATAGCCCAGGAAGGATACATGTCTTAATTAACCCCTTGGGAACAGAAGACAAAAGCAAATAACAAACAGACTACTGCACAGATGGAAAGCATTTTGACAGTGAATCCTTTGAAGTCAGGTGGTTTTCATGTTTGTTTTCATACAAAAGAAAAAATCACCTCTGTCTGGCAACCTAGCAAAAGGTCACACAACACTGGAGCCCTGTAAGAGTACAAGTTAAAAAGATCCAAATCAGGCACTGTATGGAATTCACCTACCTACTGTTGCTCTTCTACTGGCAAGAATTCCAGCTGTGTGTGGGTTGCCGCTTTGCTACACAGGATGCAGGAGCAGAAGTGAATTATGACAAGCTGACACCACTATTTCCTTTGAGAAACAGATGCCCATATTTGACATCACTTGAATCTCTTGCTTAAACAACAAGAGCAAATGTGCCTACTTGAAATTTGTACAAGCAGGTGCATGTTGCCCTTCGGCTAAACACAAACACTTGGAAAGCACAATTAAAGCAAGAAGAAAACAAAACTGGTTTTTCCTTTGCAGCTCAAGCACAGGACACCTGTGCAGCGGGGAAGGAACAGAGGCAGAGAAATAAAGAGCAGTTTATACTGGACTGACAGAGGTGAGAGATGCTCTGCTTTTTCCTGAGCCACTTCTCACCAGTATAAGAAGCCAGAACCTGATCAGATCCTAGCAGACTTCAAAATGACAAAAGTTTGTCCCATTCGTTTCACGGAAACTGAATTTTCTTCTGAGATATCTTCTGGTTGATTTTCCATAGAACAGAAAGAAGAGCTTTATTCTTGGTGAGGGAATTACTTGGCCTCATGAGAGTTCATCTGTTGTCAGTGCTACTCAGCTCACATCACATCAGAGCCTTATTCATCGATACCTGCGTAGCACTCAGGGGCCAAACAAGCTGCCAGGGTCACACAGGAAGGCTGCAGCAAAATCAGAAAGGTGATTTTGCTCAAATAAATCCCTGTCATCCAGCTGCTCCAGCTCTTTCCATCCCCCCTAACAGGAACAGCAGCAGTGGCTGTTCAGGAAGGCCACCACAGTGGGTCCCCCCACAGTCAGATGGAGTTGAGTGCGTGTTGTACTCAGTAATGTAATTGTGCCTTAAATACTGCCTTAAACGTGTTCAAAATAACCTTCAGGAAGAGGTACTGGCCACCTGCCCATAGGAGTGAGGACCTTCCTCATCCCACCATTCTCCGGGTATCTGGCCCTGCAGACAGCCAGAGCCTGGCAAACTCCTGCCTGGCATGCAGTGTACATGCCACTGGAAAGAGCTGTCTGCCTTCTCACAGCAGAGGATATGCCCTGCACACACCTCAACGAAGCAGACTCTGTCAGCTTATAAATGTGTCCTGAAATCCGTTGTAACTTCAGGCAAGAAATGTAAATCCAATGATCATACACAGGTAGAAAAAATACTGCCTTAACCCCGGTGCTTGACTACAGGAAGCAGCCCTCAAAAACTGTTTCTTCCTTTCTGTTTCCTTCTTATTCCCTGTCTGACCTAAGCATGATCCCTCAGCCAGTCTATCCATATCACATTCACATATTTGCTCCCTACAAGTAGAATCTCTTTTTAGTGTGAAAAAGACACTGAGGCAAATGGCATTACTTCAGACAGCTGGGCAGGTGTTGGCAATTGGGATGCAAGGGATGCAAGGTGCATCCAAACAAAATCTTTAATGTAATTTTAAGTTCCCTTGGCTGTAGATGTTCCTTGTCTCCAGCAAGCTTCTTCCAGCACTCAGTGGCACATCCACAGAGGCAGGTTTTGAGATACCTGATGGCAGCCCAGATCAGATGCAGTGCAATAGTGAGGGGCCAGAGCCACACAGGCAGGTCAGGGAGGAGGTGTGATCACCCTGGTTGTCTGTTGAGCTGACAAGCTCACCACCAAAACATCTTTTTGGCTCCAGTGTTCGTTGAACCTGTGTCCAAATTGCCTGAAACACCATACCATGCAGCTGTACTCCATTTATTGGCAACACTTGGGCTCAGAGGCTCCATTCTCACCTCATCAGGATCATGGGGTCACTAATGAGTTTGCTGGGCCCACTGCTGTTGATAAGTGCTTGCCATGGGATCTCTCCGTTTTTTCACTCACAGATGAAAGACAGCCATCGGAGACCTGCTGACACCAGGAGTTTTCCTTGTCACAGGCTTCTTGGGGAGTGGGCTGGTATGAGGCGGCAGGACACAGTTCAACATGAAAGTGTCTCATCACCCACTGACCAGAGACTGCAGCTGAAGAAGAATGGCCTGGGAGCTCAGGATGGGAACACACACATTGTACACAATTTACTTTCTGGCCTTCTGAGCTCCTTTGGTTTCTCCACTGATGTTTTTATTCAGACAGCAGCAATATAAAGGAGAATAAGGTCAGCTCATGCCTGTAAATAAGAGTGATTCAGAGAAGCTGTCCCAGAGTAGGTCTGAATGGACTAAATACTAATGAACCAAGATGCAGCCCAGCCACAGTGGCTGAAGAGTGTGCATGCACATACCAGAGGTACAGACTTCTTCCTCCATCCCCCTTTCCTCCTTCACTTTCTGGAGTCATCTCCCAGCCCTCCGTTGCCAAAGCTGCTGACAGAGGAAGAAATGCCTTTCTCCTGCTCTAACATAGTTTTATGGTGACTATTTGCCATGAGAGCAGCTATTTCCCAAGTGAGGTATAGAACAGAGGAAAATTTTCTCCGTTATATTGCTGCTGCAAACTTTCTTGGTGTCACGGGGGAGAGTGGAAGGCTTAGACAAAGTTTATTAGAGAAGCCATCTCACTGAGCTATGAGATGCAGAAATAACTCCCTTGCTTTCAAAACTCCTTCTCAGAGAGGAACCTAGGTATGGCTAGATCCAATCTTAGCCTCAGATTTTGTCAAGAGTTCAAATTTAAGGAATTACAGAGGTGTGATTGAACCACTTTTGTCTTGCAGTTTTTAATGATGGCAAATAAGATAGATTTGTATAAAATGAATTCTTTATTATGATGAGTAGACGAACAGAAGAAAGATCTTAATCAGAATTATTTATTACATAGTATAAAAGTTGAAAACTACTACTAGTGTAGTATAAGATAGGATAGTATATGTCATAGTATATAGCACTATGTCAAAGCAATTATATTAAGGCAATTGTATCAAAGATAGCAAAAAGAAACAATCATTAAGTAGAGATGGCGTAACTCACCACACAACAATTGTGGGCAAATCTCCCTTTCATTTAAACCCTGGGGAGTAACCCTGAAGAGGCGACCCTGCTTCACAGGAGAAGCTCCACACACTTCAGGAAAGTATGTGGAAGAATCTGCCATACAGAAGTTGGACTGGGTTTTTACAGTTATAAAGTGTTTGACTGCCAGACACATATCTCTAGGCCAGATAGCAGCTTATCTGGCAAATTTTGCTTCAAAAAGCAGGATGTGCATTTGAAGTTTGGTGAACCAGGCTGTTTTTAGCATAACTCAACGTTAAAAGCAATACCACAGTGCCACTGGCAACTCACCACAGATACCTTGCATTGTTCGGATTCTCTGACTAGATTTTAGACCTATCAAGGCAGAGCATCCTGCTCTTGGGAAGATGCTTCCCTTTCTGTCCTGAAGCTCCACCTCCCCAGTGTACCAAATAATTGTCAATATACATAAAGAGGAATCTTGTATCTGTTGGAAAGGAGTCAAATGCCCTTCGAATCACACAACAGAAAAAAGAATCTTTTTGAAAGGAAAATTCTCATTCGTGCAACTAGGAAGCAAACTGCAGCTCCATGTTAGTTATCTTGAACTCCTTGGACAGATCTATCAGGGTCACCTCAGCAAACACTCCTAGGAGCCTGGGAGGCAGCAGCCTCGAACTTGGTGGCAGACTGCCCTTGGGTGTGCCTAGTGAAAATCCTGCTGCCATTTAGTCCCTGACTTCTTTGCATCACTGAAGTATCACTACAGCTAATTAAAACCAAACGCTGTGGTGAAATGCTTTCTGCATTGACATGTGGCCACCATAAGCAATCCAGAGCCATGAGCTCACTGCAGACTGCTGACCGAGTTGTGAGCTAAGAGCAAAAGCCAGGACTGATGCCAGTCCTGCTTTAACTCAACGTAGAAACGCTAATTTCCCACAAAGCTCCAGTGAGTTGTCTTCTCATCTGATTTTCATTCCTATATCCTGTTGCTAAATGAGGCACATGTAGCCAACAAAGTCTCGGTATCTGGGCAATCTTATCCAGCTGTAAATAACAGCAGCCTCTTTTGGTATAGTGCTGTCAGTCCAGTTCTTCAGCAAGCAATACTGACAGATGTGTTGTTAGCTTATCTGTAGAGGAGGCAAAATTGCACTCAACACCTCTCCTTCAGCCGAGAAAAAGCCTGGAGTAATGTCCTGTGCCATCTGACTTGCCTTCATTAAGTTTTCTCTCCTGCTTTGCACTGCACAGTCTGTAAGGTAGGTTGACCATGCAAGACTGAAACTAGTAATAAATATATCATGTTGAGCAAATAGGACACACAAATTGGAAGGAGTAAGAAACCTCTGTGGCACTAGGACTGCCGAGGGACCTTTGCAAGGCTGTTCTTCATTGTGACAGCAAGAGCCTACAAACTACACAGGTACTACAGTGGTGGATATATTGCATTTAAAATGCTCTTGTTCTGAATTTCCTGAGAAATCTTAAAACCTTGAGCTCTCTCTCTCACACACACATAGGGAAGTGCTGATCATCTGAATGAGAAAAGAAACATTATGCATAGACAGCTAATATAATTTTCAGTGGGAAAAGTAGATATTATAGCAAGCTACTGTTAGGCCAATAAGAATTTGATTTTAACTGAGGATATATCATATGAATGCTGTATTCACCCCACTGTTCTTAACTTTTTTTACAGCTTGACTTGTGCTGCTTTTCCTTTACCACCTAAGACAGCCCACATAGCCCTGGCTGCATCAGAGCAGCTAAGGGGTTGCAGCTAGGCCAAGGCAAAAGTCATGTCTGGTTGTGGTCAGGACCTTCTCTAAGCTCTTGAGAAATGGAGACAGAGAGTTTTCCCTTGGTTTCCTCTCCTGCTTCTCCAAACAACTCTGATCCTCCATCTCATGAAATAGGCTTATCTAATAAAGCTATCATACTGTACATAATAACAAGAATCAACTCCAACCATTCTTATTTTGCAAGCTCTTAGTATTTCCTCTGCTGGTTTTACCCCAAGTACATCTACCATCAACAGGTGATGTTTACTGGCTCAGAACGAACAAAGTTACCTTTCCTTCTCCAGCAACAAGGATTTTAAAGAAGGGAAAGAGAAATAAAGTATGCGTGGGCAAGTGACAAATGTTACTGAAGTAAGGAGGCGGAGTACTCATTGTTTCATAAAATTCACCATATGTTGTATGGCTTCATTACTCAAATCTTGTATGTGCTTGTTTGATGATTTGATCAGCTGCTGATTTCATTTCGTATTGCTGCCAATTCGTGACTTGGTTGATTTGAGTCGTATCCCTAATCAAGGGTTGTATTTTGCTCATTTTCAGTCACTTTAGTTACTAAGAAAAAAAGTAGTCTGCTTTAGAGGTATTTTTTATGATTTATGCATATGTGGTTATTTAGTTTGCAGTAAAGACTAACAGGAAAACACAGCCCAGAGCCATACTGCCATGTCCCCAGAAGAGCAACCCACCCACTGGGTACAGGCATGGGCAACTATAACATTCTGCTTCTCCATCTTTCACAAGTTGCTGGGACATTTACTGGCCATTTACAAGGCAAGTATCTTGAAGATTACTAGAAATATAAGGAAAGGATTTGATGGACTGCCAAGGCCACTTTCTTGCAACTCCAGGTAAGCATATTTTGTAATCCTCCCTCATACACTTCCCATGTAAACTTACTAACATGTAGCTTTCAAAAGTGACAGCATTCTCTCGTGGGAGTTATGTGCTGTTACCTATAAGCGATGGGTGATTTCTTCCCTCTAAGTGTTTTAGAAGATTTACATGAATAGATGACAGCTCAAGCTGTTGCTCAAATCTAGGCATTTTTTTCTACAAGATCCTTAATGTCAGACAAAAACTAACAGAGCTATGCAGTGTCAGTTCCACTTCTGCCCTTGCTACCCATGACAGCCCATGCCTGGTGGACAGAGACGTCCCTGGTCTGAGCAGTGCTCGCCATGTGAGCCAGGGAAGGGCTGCACTTGACAGAGGGAGTGAAAGAAGAGTGTTATTGTGCAGACTGTGACACACGAGTCCATATGGTTTAGTGCAATATGTGGACATGATCCTGGAAGGTGGTGAAAATGATAATGCATCCGCTGTGAATCTGGGCCATTCCACATTTGTGTGGTTCAAACCTGGACTCTGAAGAAGAAATCCTTATGGTTTTTTTCTGTTTCCCAGAGAGTGAAGCAAGCTACAAAGGCTATGGGAAAACTCCCTTTTTTCTTCTCCATATCAAAGTCATCGGCCACGCTGCAGATGTTACCAATGTCACAAAATATTAGTCTTTAATGAATAATAGTAGCTCCATCCCTAATGCGGTGCCCTTTTGCAAGGGCACAGAGCAAGGCAGTAGTGATATAAGACAGCAGCACAAAGTGACAGGGAAAATCTGGTGAAGAATAGCTGCATCTGGACAAGCTGCAATATATACCAAGGAAGCATTTACTCTTGAGATTTTTGTTTTCTGAATTTCAGATCAAGATGCAGAAAATGCATTAAACACAACTGTCTTTCATGTGAATGTGCGTGTCTGTGAAGACATAGTATGCCTGGAAGTAGAGAACATGCAAATAAGAAATCCTCCCATGACACACAGAAAAGCAGGCAATAAACTGAGATACAGCCACAGCGCCCAGTGTGTGCTGCTGTGCTCTTTGCTCACCAGCTGCTTTTGAGCAAATGCAGGAGACTATAAGGGCTACATACCAAACAGACCACACACGGCTCAGGGAACAGTGCGCCAGGCATGGCCATGGTTACTCACGGTTACTTAGCAGTGGAGAGAAAGAAGTCAGGGGAAGGTCCTCTGTCTGGGAGGTGCTGACAGGCAAAGGAAAAGATGAAGAAGCCAAGCAATTTAGAAAGAGCTGTTGATTACACACACACGTATATGGAAAGAAAAGGAGGAAAAAGAGAGAGAAAGATATGAACGTGGATATAAAATGTCGGGAAAACTTGCATGCAGGTTCACAAACTGAAAATAACTCTCATTTCACTTGCCCTCTCCCCTCTCCTCATTTATTCACAGTACCGTGCTTTAGCAGTAGCAGTGACGTCGATCTAATACAATCACACAGTCAGCTTGCCTGAAATACCACTTGCCACCATAGGGGAGCTGCAGCATGCAGAGCTTAACGAGGCCCACAACTCCTGCAAAATGAATTCCAAAAATGGATTATTTTTTTCCCTTAAGGCAGCTGGGATACAGTCTGCTCTAGATTTCTGATCATACCACACACCTGAATGACAAAGGGATCTGAGCAACATAGCCTTAAACTCTACTAATGACAATTAATTTCCAGACCCCAGAAACGATATAAGGCAGCATTTTAATGAAAAAGTTTAAGATGACACTGGTATAGGGAGAGAGATTTATGACCTGGTTTCTGTCTTCCAGAGGAACCAAGCATCTGCAGCACCTGCTAAAGCGACTGGGATTCATAGGTGCCCAGCACCTGTGAAAATCAGGCCATATTTGTCTTGTCTGCTCTGCAGATGGTAGGAAAGCCACAGAAATACACTTTTTATTTAAAAATCTATTTGTTGGGGTTTTTTGTAAGACCTGTCAGTTGACTGATGTATTTTCTCCCTCCGCTGGTATTCCCACAAGATCCAGAACAGAGATGCCTGGGAAGGGTTTACTCTGTGTTCTTTAGAGTTGCAAATGACTTCTCCTGCCCTCTTATAAGCTGACAGCTGTCCATATAATGGGTTGTACCACACAGCCCTTCCTCCTCCAGCAGGGTAGGACCCTCCCTTCACCGCTCTTCACTCCCACCCAGCAGGGACGCATTTTTTGCCCTAGTAGCTCCTTGGTATCCTCATAATTTCCCATTGCTCCCCTTGATCTTGCAGAAACACATAATCTCCTTAAGCTGGGAGCAGCACCATGGCTTTCCCACCATGGCAGCAGAAGTGTACAGGCAGAACTTCCTCAGAAAGGCTGGAAAAGCCATCGGAGCAGTACAAAGGCTAGATAGGAGGTGGGAGCAGGCCAGTATCTCAGTGGATTAAACATGTTTGTGGAGAAGTTAAAATGCAGATGTGGGTCTAACCCAAGGTGACACTTGTAGCAACAACAAAGTCATTGCTCAAGTCCACCTTGGAAATTCAGAAAGACTCACTGCCTCTCTGTCAGGTCACAGCATAAAGTGACTGTAAGGCATCGGTCCCCACTTCCCAGGGCCCGACCCACATTAAAAAACACAGCCCAAGGAAACAACCGTCTGACTCCTCTCCTCAGACTTGTTCATTGCGTCCTGCAAATGCTCCTGCGGGGTATGCATATGAAATCCTGTCAGGGACATCGCTCTACTCCAGCTCTGAGTACAGCCAAGTACAACAACTGCACTGCCAAAGCTTGTTACCAGTTTGAGAAGCTTTGGTTTTTACAGCTTCCAAAGGTTCTGGATACACCCTGCTCCATAGACCCAAGGTTGTCCTGTCTGAAGCTACAGTGGTGGTAAAGAAGGGCTTACAATAACACAGCCCAGGAAAACCCCAGGATGTGTTTTTACACTGCAGGGGCAGCAGGTTTTCAGGTTGGCCCCACGGTGCCCTGGCATGCACAGCAGCTTGGAATGGGGAATTCCACACTGAACAGGGTGCTCTGGTTCCTGCTGCTGCTCCAGCAATGCCCTAGCTCAACATCCAGAGCACTCCAAATCTCAGGGAGGGTGGTAAGTTCCTGGTGTCTGTCTGCAAATGGTGTTTATTTATGAAAAAAGCTTTTCCATGGAGCTCAAGTGATTTGCTAGTAGCCATGACCTGTCTATAGGCCTACAAAGAACCAGCCAGCAGTAAAGACACATGTTGAAAACCTGCTGGCACGGTGTCTCCCTAAATGAATATATTTTCTTGGGTAGCATGAGGGTTTTTGCTTACTGTGTATTTAACATACTTTGCTGCTGACAACGGTATTAAAAAAAAAAAAAAGAAAGGAAATTAATGTAATGATTTACTCTTATCACCAAAATGACTAAGACACTGGCTACTGCTGTTCTCCCTGTTCAGAGAGGGGGCACAATATTTTCAGAGTGCAGAGCTAATAAGCAGGCTAGTCCTGACCATAAAACGAGTGGCACATTTTTCTTCTGGGCCCTGACACGTGGTAAGTGTGGCTGTCAGACTTCTGACAGAACAGCCACAAAAGGTACCCTGAACCCCACAGATATTGGGCAGGAGCTGCCTGCCAGGTTCCCTCCTGCCTGTGCACTCTGCTGCCCACCAGCAGGATTTGTGGCTTTGGAATATCATTCCCTGGACACCGTGACACTATCTACAACAAAGTAGAGTGGCATCGCAATTCCCATGGAAGAAGCGTCTATGACATCTTTTCTCCTGCCTCACCTCTTCTTAAAGTGGGAGAGAAATTAACAGGATCATAGGAACACAAGAATGGGCAGGCATGTGACCCTGATGCCTCTGATTTTCTCACTGTCCCCCCACACTGTGGCTCCTGACCAGGATGGCAGTGGCCCTCATTATGCTTCAGAGTGCTCAGAGGTTTAACGAATACTGGTTGATGGCTTGCAACTCCTCATCCCTTCCCTTCTATTTGGGTTCGCACTTCATTAACTGACAAATGCTTTTCCTTGGGGGATCATACTTCTTCTTCATTTCATCCCAGCTCTCAACTCGTTTCCAGTCTACTTCTTGCCTGGCCCTGGGAAAAAACAAAGTGATTATAGCCTGGATAAGCAGCCAGGGCAGGAAATCGCTATCAGAGATGAGATACCATCAGGTTTGGCAACTAATGACTGCAGCTTCAGAAATGAAAGAAGTCCTACAGTACCGGAGGGGGCTGGTATCCATCAGAGCAGCACCCTGGGAGTGTCAGTATAGCCACCCTCTCCTGACCCTGCCAGTTCTAATTCCCTGCTCTCCCACTGGTTTTAGCAGATCTGGAGAGCTGTACCTCCCTCAGCAGGAACAGCAGCATCCATCACTTCGCTTCCCTGTTTTCAGCTGAGCAGGCAGCCGACTCTCCTTACTGGGAAGGGCCTTGCTACTTTTCCTGCTTCCCAGTAAAGATTAATCAGGATTTCTTAGCACACCTCATGTGTCAGTTGTTCCTTCAGCTCTTGGAGGGGTCCATAGGAATGTTTGCATTTTTTATTGGAGAGGGTAAGTGCTCAGCTACATTTTCTGCCTTGCCCTTTTCTGAGGGTCTTGCCAGCAAGACTGATGAGGAGGCGACAAAATGATGGTGGGGAGCACTGTGGGGAAGAATGTCCATTGTGGCTCACAAGTAGTGAGCTCTCAAAGCCCCGGCATCAGGTCTTCCTCATCTCTCTCGTCACCTCCCTGCATGCAGTGGTAACCCAGCCTTTCCACAGTCCTTTCCAGCAAAGAGGTTGCAGTGGACTCAAGGAAACCACCGAGGCTGAATCAAAGGGTCGAGGCCAGTGATATGAGGTTCAGCGAGGCCTAGTGCCAGGTCCTGCACTTGGGTCAGAACAACCCCATGAAGCCCTACAGGCTTGGGGCAGAGTGGCTGGAAAGCTGCCCAGTGGAAAAGGAACTGGGGGTGCTGGTCAACAGGCAGGGTGAACATGAGCCAGTGTGTGTCCAAGTGGACAAGGCCAATGGCATCCTGGTTTGTATCAGCAATAGTGTGGCCAGCAAGACCAGAGCAGTGATTGTGCCCCTGTACTCAGCACTGGTAAGCCCACACCTCAAATCCTCTGTTCTGTTTTGGGCCTTTCACTACAGAAAAGTCATCGTAGTGCTGGAGTGTGTCCAGAGAAGGGCAACAGAGCTGGTGAAGGGTCTGAAGCGTAAGTCTAATGAAGAGTGGCTGAGAGAGCTGGGATTGTTTAGCCTGGAGAAAAGGAGGCTCAGGGAAGACTTCAGTGTTCTCTACAACTACTTGACAGGAGGTTGTGGTATGGTGGGGGTCAGTGTCTTCTCCCAGGTAACAAGTGATAGCACAAGAGAAAATGGCCTCAATTTGCACCAGGAGAGATTTAGATCAGATATTAGGAAAAGTTTTTTCACTGAAAGCGTGATCAGGCATTGGAACAGGCTACCCAGGTAAGTGGTTGATTCACCATCCCTGAAAATGTTCAAAAGTGTGTGGATGTAGCACCCTGGGGATTTGGTTTGCTGGTGAACATGGCAGTGCTGGGTTAATGGTTGGACTTGATCTTAGAGGTCTTTTGCAGCCTTAACTGTTCTATGATTCTAAGACCCAGGTACAGAGTGATGCTCCTGCTTCCCCACAGCCTGCTTCTGCCCATAGCTGCACTCCCTGTCTCCTTGCCAGCAGAAGCAGAGGATTTATTTCTCACATTTTTGCAGTGGCTGCTGCTTCATGCCTCAGTTTCCCCATTTAGAGATACAGAGGATTTTTATGCCTCCTCTGGGATGTTTTGCCTCTTTGCTGCATGGCTCTTGGGGACAGGAACCATCTGCTGGCATGTCTCTCCAGGGCCACACACAGTGGTGCCCTACAGGACCTGGCTGCTAATATTAATCAGGGCTTTGGAGCCAGTTCAGATTATAAATTCACATTAGCACCAGGGCAAGACTGCACACAGCAGACAGAGCTGCAGTGGCCCCAGCTGTTCACCCTTGCCCTCCTGGCCATGGCACTCCTTGGGTGTGTGAGTGTGTGGCTCTGGCAGCTCCCCAGCCCTGCCTGAACCACATCAGCATCCCTTGCTTCACCCTCTGCCACAGAGAAGGATGGGCTGCTCCCCCCTCAACCCTAACTAGGCTGCTTTACTTTCACCCCCTTGCTTTTTGCTGAAACCCCTTGCTTTTTGCTGAAACCCCTCTGCCACAAGGAACTGGACCTGCTCTAAGAAAAGACTGCCTTTTCTAAAGCCGGAAGACAAAGTCCTTTTTTGCAATATACCTCAACAGGGAGGAATTAATAATTTTCAGTTTCTTTGGAGTTGCACATCAGGGAGCTTGTTTCTTTTTTCTCCCCTCAAACACATCGTGGGTGGTTTCTCTGCAACAAGCTGGGGATGGGAGGAAGGCCCTTATTTATTTGCTTCCCTATGGAAAGATCTCAGCTGGTATTAGTTAACAATCCAATTTTGTGGCAGGGAGATAATATTTTGTGGGAAGACTCTCTCTCAATGGCCTGAGCTGGGGCATCTGCACACAGAGGGCATTTACCCTCCCCAGTGCTGCTGAATAGAGAAGCAGCAAGGACATATCATGATCCCTCATGGTCTCTTCATGTAACATAGAGAGATAAATATTTTTGCCTGCATTTGTGCCATTTGGCTGTACAGAAAAGACAAAGCCATCCAGTGCATACAAGTCTGCTCAGTACTGCTGCTCTTTTAAGCCTGGGTTGTTTTTTGGTTTTTTTTTAAGCTCACTCACACCACTGAAGCACCATACAGGGCAATGTTGAAGAACAACATTCAAATCTGGACTTTCCCAAAATATAAGTGAATTTAAAGCTTTTGCATTTAAACTGATTTAAACTCTGAAAAGGCTGAGATCTCTTTTGCTATGATGTCTAGAGCCTTCCAACACACTACTGGGAGGTCCCAGTGCTGCAAAAGGAAAAGGTGACCATAGCCAGTGTTTTTCACCGCTCATTGCAACGTGGTAATGATCAAATAGCAGGGTGGGATACATCCTTATAAATCCATGCAGTCTAATCCCACGTCCAGCAAGTCACATTCCTGTCTTTCTTTGAACTTGATTTGGTTTCCGTTGTATCCTGACAAGAGTATTTCCCATTCAGAGGAGGTCAAACACAATCTTTCCAAGTCTCAGCCCACAGAGGATTAAATATTTGGCAACTCTGGGAACAGCAGGAGCTGGGCATGCATGTGTTCCCAGGCAGGATCCCAATCCTGCCCCTCCCAGCTTCAGTGGGTGTTTCAGCCTGGTTTAGGCACTCAGTCATATACTAAGACCTTGAATTCCTGTCCTGGAGTCAAAAGACATGGCCTCATCTACTTGGGCTGCCTCCCTGAAATCAGGGTTTCTTTCTCAGTGAGTCCATGGGAGATACCTATTCATGGGCAGGCAGCTTCATAATGAGAAAACAAAGAAAGAGAACCAACACCCAAACTACTTTTTAACTACAACCACAAAGAATAAGGGTAGCGGCTCTGAACATAATATCTTGGTACCTCCAGAAATGCACAGTCTGACCCAAAACACAGAGCACAAAGCTTCAGCAACTGCACTGAAATGCCCCCCAGTTTGCTGCTTGCAGTATTTGCCTTGGAGGTGGGCAGGTCAGACCCTCTGAAGCAGTGGGGGAAGCTCATCTCAATTCACTCCTGCCCCAGGAAGGAGATGAACAGAAGCACTAGGCAGAAAAGAGACGCAGCAGCACCAGCACATGTTCCTGTGTTCTGCAGTCACCCCATGAGTATGATTGCACTGCAGGTCCTGCAGACCCACCCATGCACCACAGGGCTCACATGAGAGCTCAGGTCATGGCAGCTCAGGACTTTATTGGTTTGGGTGTATCCATCTGCAGATACCTAGCTGCTTATAAAGCCTCCCAGCTGAAATGTAAAAGCCTGTGTTAGGTAGTCCAAGAGCATGGCAGCCACTGAACACTGATGCTAAAGACCAAAGGTTTTCCTTCAGGCAACTTGGCATCACCATGTCTTTTTTGTTGCAGGTCCAAACCTTATTTCAATTTTCCAAGAGTACGACCTGCTATTTAATATTGCCTCAACCTGCACTCCTCCTTCTTAGCTTTTTAAGAAGCAATTATTAAACTTTTGCTTAGTCTTGGGAAAAGCTGAAACCGTGTGAATTTATTCACCAAGGAGACGTGCACGCTGTGTACCCTGGCTTTTCCTGAATTGCAGTTGTGACACAGGCTGCCATCTGCCTTTGGAAAACTTCCAGAGATGCTTGGCATCCTTTGGGTGCAATATGAGTGTGCCCTAGAAAGCAGACACCAAACAAAAGCAGGAGCCCAATAAGGCTCTGCCTCTTCTCTCCACCATTGATTGTACCAAAGCATATTACAATTTAACCCCTCTAACTATTAAAGTTACATTTAATAAAGAATTTGAGAGCAGAGCTCATTTAATTGTGGCGAGAAGCTGCTCTAACACAGGCACAATGCTACAGATACATAGGAATGTTATATCCAGAAACATATCCAAAACACCCATAGCACCGAAATGCTTATGACTTAGATGATTGGGCAGTGAAAGGACAGGTGAAGAGTTGCATCACCCTTGCCTTTGCTAGAGATTCAGGCCAAAGAGCACAAGCCCTCTTGCGGATTCAGGACTAATTAAGGTACCTGTGAACCAGCAATTAAGGGCAGATGTTTATACCAGTTTTTTTGCTTTTAGAAATATGTCTTCTAGGAGAAAGTGGTCAGCCTTCCCTATTACTGTTTACTTCTTTCCCTGATGGGCAGTTGAGGGTACAGAAAGCAAAAATTTCTTCTGAGAAGGGGTATTTGCTTATACTACTCTACATTTATCCTTCAGAGCAATGGATAATCCCCACTTTTATCTTTTTAAGTTTTGCAAGTCATAGCAATACACGATACACCAGCCCTTGGAAAACCCTGTCCAGGGCTTGGTTTACAGATATCTCCAAGAGAAACAATCAGATAATTGTAATGGGTATAGGCTGGGAAAACATGTTCCTCTTGTTTCCTTCATCAGTTACTGCTCTGGCCTGCCTCTTGCTAATATCGCGATGAAGGCTTATTTTAAACTCAGAAGGCTCTAAACAGAAATAAAAGCTCTGGAATTTTTCTTTTAATTTTATTTTTAATACAACTTCGAAGAGAAATAAAGGACCTAAAAAATCGCAGCTTAAGAAAACTTCTACCTGGCTGGGCTCTCCCTCTCTAAGAAAGCTTTGTTTAATGGCATAGGCGCATAAAGGTTGCTTTCAGGCCTTCCTCCTTGCCTGATGGAGAACACTATATGAGGTGAGAGCTGTGTGAGAAGGGGCATGTCTGTGAGATGTTTTGGGGGGGGGTTTGCCTTTGAAAGCATAATTCTGTTGGCTCTGATCTTGTGTCAGCTTGCATTTAATTCCTCTCATGTGAAAGCAAACCACAGAACAACTGATGCAAAGTTGCCACACAGGGTTATCTTCATATGCTTGTGTCCCAGCCCACTAGAGGAGGCGCACAGTATTCACAGATGTTGTACTGGGATGGTTTTGTGGTCCTCTGTGGTTTCTTTTTTCTCTGGCTGCCTGAGGGGAAAGAGCATGTTTCTCATCCTCCTTGGCTGTAACAGAAGTGGAGGCAAGCGTGACTCCTGTGCCTGGCATTGCTCTCCCTCTGTGATCAGATCTCTGCCTGCCTCACATAGCAGATGTGAAAGCAGCTACTGCCAGGCTGCACGAGATGCACTGGAGGCACTAGAGACACAAGCTGAGTATTGTTTGCTGTAGCACATGATTTCTGTGACCTGGGAGAGCCACCACCTCTTAGGGAGGTAAAGCACGCAGGCAAGTTTTAAACAGCAATCTGGCTTCGAGGTGATTCAGAGCAGTATCTGCAGCTCTGCCAAGTTAAAATTACAAGGTTCATCAGCTCTTGGGCTTCAGGACTTCAAGTCATGCACAAGTTGGAGGCAGGAAAAATGTCCCTTTGAGGAAGCTGCATATTCCTTCAAAGCAGCCTGAGCTATGGGTCCTGCTGGCAGGACAGTACCCCAGCTGACCCGTTGGTCTGCTCGGAACAGAAGCTGGACTTTGATGAGCTGTGAAGCAAAACCGTCCTTTCCTCCTGCTACACATCATAGGCTGATGTGAGGGGAAGCTCCTGGCAAGTCTGTGATTTCCCAGTACCACTCTTGGTAGCAGGCTGTGTGAAGGTGTCTGGTAAGCCAGTGCCTGAGCCTCATCTCCTATCTCCCTCTCCCACTCTGTCATGCCAAGTACAATCAGGGCTCAGTCGTGCTGCCGCTTTTGGATTCAGACTTGTCTTGTTTGGTTTTGGCATCTTTTCACACCACTACATTTCTTTATCAGCCCATGTTCACTCCTCTCAGTGCAAAGTATTTCACAGCCTTAGAAACCCAGCTATCTTCATGTTCACTGCAGGCATCTGAGAGTCACCAGAAATCGCAATCATGCAGATACCGCAAAATAGCCTTTATGTGTGGCAACTCCTGCCAGCTCGCTGTGCAGGAACCAGTGTGTGAAGCATCACCACTCAGCAGGGCTTGCTGACCAGCAGTGGCAAATGGGACATGGCAGGTACATGCCTCTGCTCCAACTGCTTCCCTGCTTTGAGTCTTCCTATAGCTATAAAGGCTAGGGAGGTATCAAATGGTAAGTACAACCTTACATTTGTATGACTAAATCAACTTCAACCGAATGCTTTCTTAGGAAAGAGGAAATAAGTAAAGCTTTGCATCCTTAAATCTCTTTGTTTTGCTGGAAGATTTAATTATTTAAGGCTTAATGAAAGAAGCGGGTGAAGGCTGTCAGCCAGCAGAGCCCTCTTGGCTAGCATTCAGCTTCCAATGCCTTAAAGAGATTTGATGTGGCCATCGGGAGAGTGTCACTTCCTATTGTACTTATACCCAAAGCCTGGCAAGGAGGGATAGAGAGGAGGGGGGTGCCTGGGAGCACAAGGAGTGCACACAGTCTCAAGTGAGTCCTGCAGCACTGTAAGTTTGGAATCCAGAGCTTCACCCAAGGGCACTGAACTCACAGTGAACTCCTCAAATGCTATCAACACCACTGGGGTTGCTCTTGTTGCACTAGGGTGCAAGCACAATCCCCTCTTCCACTGCTATAGGAAAGACAATATAGAGTCAGTGTACAATATGGTCTTTTTTTGCATTCCAATAAAATAGATGATTAAGAAGCATAAGGTTGAGACAAACTTCTTGCTCAGGCCCACTCAGACTGCAAGAACAAAAGCCAAGTGATAGCGTGATGGGGGCAGAAATGTTTAAACCACACTTCAAGCTTGTTACTGCATCTATTTTAGCAGTATTTCTCCCTAGTTCAACCTCTGTCATCAAGGCTGTGTGCTGGCATTCTTCATTCATTGTCTCCCTGAACGGATGAGTCTTCAACTTTGTACCAATGTCAGAGCGAGTGTCTGGTGAGTTCAGAGAGCAAAATAATCTGAAAGCCAGCATCTCTGGACAACCAGCCTGTAGCCACTAGAAGTACTTAGATTCTCAGTGCAGAGCCAGAAAACACTTACATACACACACACACACAAAAAAAAAAAAGCCCCAAGATTTGCAGGTTTTCTGAAGTAGCGCAGTACCATTCATTATCTAGGACATGCAAATCATCTCATGCTTTGTAAAATCTATATTATGAAGTCAAAGCTCAATGCAAACAAAGCCAAAATAGTAGCTATCATCAGGGTTGAGGTGGTGGTGGTAGTGGTGTTTGTTTTTAAAGAGAAACAAGGTTATCTTTACTTTCCAAGCCACAGGAATGGTAAGTGTCAAAAATTGATAGTTTTTCAGAATACCAAAAGCACCTAAATGCACACACAGGAATATCTGTACAGGCAGGCAGAATTACCTTACTGATATTGGTATTTAGTAACTCAGGCACAGACTAAAATTAAAGAAATAGAGAAAAGAAAGGAAAGAAGAATTACAGTCCCTTCTCAGAAAAGAAATTATATATCCTGGTTCTCCACCTGCTGAAGATTGTTGGGAGTCTTTCTAGTCCTTCTTTGGGAAATGCCCAATGATAACTTTAACTGAGAAAGGACTGAATAAAATGAGGTTGGACATCAGAATCTGGCCTTTCATCCTGCAATTGGATCTACTGTCTCTTGTCCCATGTGTCCCATCTTGGCAGCAAGAGAGGTCTGCTTAAGGGCAGCCGTCTGTCTGCTCCAGCTAACTATAGCACAGGAACTGCAATTATCAACATTTGCATTCCCCAAATTCCTTTGCTGATCTCCACTGGGATAGTATTATAGTTATTCTTTGTTTGCAAATATATATACTTTATCAGACTAATTTGCTGGGAATTACATTTAAACTTTAGCCACATGAAAAAATCTTGAGGTTTTTTTTAAGCCGTCATGTTATGATAAAATGACCTTCGCTCTGTAAGCCTTGGGCACAAATGACTTGTGCTCAACAGATGGACAGAGGGATAAAGGCTAAATGTAAAACCAACACAAAAGCTTACAGAGTAATGTGGGTTACTGTAAAACCACTTCCTAAAAAGCCGCTTATGCTCTTGGTTCCATTGTACCAATAGAGACACAGAGATCGATGCTGGAATTCACTCTAAGGCCAGCCTCCTTCTAAGAAGTGGCAAAAATATTTTAAAACCTTCTACAAATAGCATCCCGTGTTCTTCATGCGTTAATTTTTTAGCAGCCCAGATGCTGCTTCAATGTGATTGTTTTTCTGTGCAACTTGTGCGATTAAGAACTGAGCAAGGATGAGTTTTATTGGAGTAATTTTTAAATTAAACCCTTAAGTATCTGACTAATTTTGAATTAAGTGTGACTTAATCTCATGCTTTACCCAAAGTACCTGCTTAAGCATATGGTGAAAGTAGGGCTTAGCCATGACTGGTTGATCCTTGCCATACCCAGAAAGGTAAAAACTGCACTGGGCATTCCCCTCTGGTCATGGCAAAATTAGAAATGTGCAGCCAAACACTGAAAGAAAAGCCTATTGCTAATAACTGACACTTGCTCAAAAGGGTACTTTCATCCCACACAAAGTTTGCCACATTGCATTGCTGTTTCTAAGACTGATAGGCTGCCAGTTGGAGAGGTGCTCATTTGCTCAGGAACAATTAACTGGTGACACTGGCAATTATGTCTGTATTGATCACCGCAGCTTTCAGGTTCATTCAGGGGTAAGCAATAATGATATCGCACCGTGCTCTCTAGTTATGACAGGACTTGATTTGTGGTCTTTACCAAAATGAATTTGAGTTCAAATCAACAGTCTGAGAAGCTAAATGAGCAGAGAGACTCATAATATCTGCAGAGAGGTGGTGAAAATCTTCATTGCAGTGTTTCCATTCCATGCATGTGTTGCAGTTTAACCCCAAATGGCAGCTCAGACTCATGCAGCCGCTCACTCACTACCCCCAGGTGGGACAGGGGATAGAATTGGAAGGCTGAAAGTGGGAAATTCATTCAGCACTTGCCATGGGCAAATGTTCATCCATCTCCACAAAAGCAGGGCTCTGTCATGTGTAATGGTTACTTGGGAAGATAAACGACATCAAACATGACCTCCTTCCTTCTTCTTCTGTGGTTTGGAACATCCTTCTGGCTAGTTTGGATCTGCTGTCCTTGCTACGCTCCCTCGTAGTTCTTGTGTACCTACTCACTGGCAGAGCGTGGGAAACTGAAAAGGCCTTGGCTCTGTGTAAGCACTGCTCAGCAATAAAGAAAACATCCCTGTGTTATCAACACTGTTTCCAGCACAAATCCAAACACAGCCTCAATGCTATCTACTATGAAGAAAATTAACTCTATCCCAGCCAAAGCCAGCATGGCGTGTTTGCAAGTTTAAGGTGTTTTTTTTTTTTAGTGGCAATATTTGGAAGAAATGCTTATTTTTATCAGAGAGACAAAAATATATGTACCTACATGAAAGACTGCAATGGTATAAGGAAATGGTTAAGATCTGTATGCCTAAACAAAGTTGTATGGTACCATCTGTGGGCCAGAAGCACTGCACACTAACAGTGGCCAAGCTTACTATGGCCAAGTGTAAATCAGAGGGTACAAATAGATTCATTTAAAAAGTGGCATCACTGTATTTCTTTCAGATTCTACTTACTCCTTGGTATTGTCTAAACTGTAAGCCTAACACAGAAGCACAGAAATGTGGAGAGGAGCTTGGTGGCTGTTCTGCTGAGAGAACACCATTGCACTACACCCAGGCTGGGGACTCCTGCGGGCAGCAGTCAGCTCTGTCCCATGTTTGCACAGCTCCAGCACACTGCAGTTGGGGTTAATGAACAGGTTTCCGTGCTCCTATGATAACAGCAATAACCTGAATGATAAAACCTGATCATTGATCCTGAAAACAGAAGAGCAGGCCACTTGAGGCTGTTATCTGCCTCCCTGGCTTACTCAGTATTTCAGCAAGCAGTGCAATGCAGGCCAGATCAAATAAATTCATAATTCAGTCCAAATCTGAATAATGCACTAGCAGCACAGTCTAGGAACAAAATGGAAACAGCGTGATTTTCATGCTCAAGGGCTAAGACAGCATTGTGTAGCCTATGGGTACCTGCTGTGGCAATCAGGGGAAATATCATGGGATTTAAGTCAATACAATGAGTAAACCAGAAACCCCGGCCTTGGTCTGTATAAGTCATTGCGCTGTATTTAATGTACTTGCTGCTTTCAATTTATAAGGTGATCTAGACAGTATTAAACAGTAAACAATTTAGAAATTTGCCCTGAGAATACTGCTGTGCCTCTTTACTGATAACTGACTTTTACAGAGTGTTTTCAGATCATAGTCTTTAAGTGATAGGCAAATTTCGATGTAGAGGAAGATGACTTGTTTGATCCTGGATTGAAAAACATTATTTTCAAAATCTATCACTATATCACGAAGCTAAACCTAATGAGGAAAAAAAAATCACAGTCAGGCAGATGACAAAAAACAACAAACCCATCGAATGCTACAGTACATCCAACGGCCTGTGATGCAATCTAGCATTGCAAGGAGAGAGGGAAAGATTCCCCCCAAATAACTTCAGGTTATCCTAGAAACTGAAATGAGAAACAGCAGTATAGAAAGTTCTTAAACTGTGCATTATGTGCAAACCAATTGACCATTCCTGTAGGATCACTCCTTGACTTCAAAAGATGGACACACAGCTTGGCTCTGCCCATAACTGCTTTAAACAGTAAGTTAGGGGTATAAACAAGGTACACATTGACCCTTGCAAAGCAAATGGGAAAAAGCCTGAATAATCTCCATGTGTATAATCATCACTGCACAGTTGGGGCAGTACTTATCACACAGCGTATGCATTCCAGCTGTAAGACATGTCTGCAGTGTAACTCATCCACCTAACATATAGACAGGAAATAAGGTCTTTTCAGTGTCTGAGTGTAACAAGACAAAGCTGCTGAGTTTAACCCTATCAACACCAGAGCAAAAAGGAGCCCAGACAACTGTTCACATCCTTAAGGCATCTTGCTCCATCAGGATCTGAACTGAATCTAGATGACTGATGTTTTTACGTTTCATCAAGGGAGTAAAATGGCAGGTCCAGGGCCAGCTTCTGATTGTGAGATATTCTGTAGTCAAACAAAAGATTATAAACCTGCCTCCTAGCACAGCTCAGCACTGCTTGGCCTCACACCTTAAACAGAGGGCATGATCAATTATCAGGTTTAGTATTTTCATAAACTAGAGGAAAATTCTCATCAAACGTATCCATGATGCTTAAATGATGCTTAAAGGGACATCCAACAAACTGTCCTGATGAGTGGTTCTGCATAGAACTAATCCTTTCAAATAGCTTTACTGAGCCAAGAAATATAAGCAAATGAAACTCACAACTTCCACACTTGGCAGCGTTTCTGTGCGAGTGGGACATGATAAGAACTAAGGGGTCCGACCAGAAAATGCTCTCTGGCACAGCACTTGAAAAGACAACGAGGTCATGAACCTCATGGACTACATGTAGAAAGCCAGTTTACAAGGTTTACAAGTAAGATTTGCAGGGCTGGACTCCAGTGATACAAGTGTCCCTTTAATTTCAAAGCTCATCTGATGCCCTAAAAGCTATTTAATGGGAAGCTAGCCTGGGACCTCCTGAGACTCTCAAGATATGGAGCAAGGAAGGTAAAAGTGATCATGACCACTGCACCTACCCAGAACTTTGCATCTAGGGAGTGCTCCCTCTATCAACCCCTGCTGTGGGAGACAGTAGGTGGGACGGCTCCCTGCCCTGTCACATTTCAATTATACATGGATGATTTCCTCCCCCACTCTCTGTATCAGCTTACCCTTGAGAAGGAAGGAGAGGATTGCCTTCTGGCCTGCCCTGGAGGGCTTGTGTCATTACCAGGCACTTCATCAGGAGAACTTGTGACTGGGCCAGTCTTTGGTCCTCCATCCAGCCTCCCCTCTGCTGCCACCAGTGCAGAAACAGATAGTGATGCAAAGTGACCCCCTGCAGATATGGCTGGGAGACCATGGCTTTTTGGCTGCTTTTCAGATGGGTCACTTCACTTTGCATAATCCTTTTACAAAACAGACTTGGAAATTGTAGGACTATGCTGAGGTATTACACAGCAATTTCAGCAGCATCTTTCAGAATATACTAAAATAAATTGTTAACTATACCCCTGGTCTTGAAAGACCATTTCTACCTCATATCATTTATTAATCCCAGCTGCACTGAATTATTAAACTGAAATCCTCATTTACCCCATCACTAAAAATACCAGCATGACTTTTAGATCTATATTTCTACCTTTTACTGTAATGCATTCTTCATTTTAATTACTGGCACCATATTGTCAAAGGCCAGTGCCTTATCTTTGCAGAGCATTTGTCAATGTAAAAAAAAAAGGTTGACAAGTGCATAAATCATCAGGTGTGACAAGCAGTGAATTCTTGAAGGAGAAGTATTTGGAAAAATGATCATGTTATCTAGGTGAACCAAAATCATGTCAAAGTGAAGCAACAGGGGAAACATCATCTGCTTCTCCTGCCACAGGTGTGCATTGTGCAAGACACTATTCTGGTGTTCATTCTTTTCCGTGAAAGTAAAAGAGATTTTTCACAAGAAAGGGTTTGTGGACTAACAGGATAACAAAAGCTCCCAGATAAAATTCCTAAATGAAGAAATCAAGGTTGCATCTTATCAAAACCACAGAAGACATCCAAACAACAATCCCAACCCAAAGTAAGCCTCAGCTGTCTAATGACCCCTAACAATGAACTGCTGCAGTCCTCCTATTGCCATTACCTTTTCTGATTCAAAGAAGAGATGCTTTGTCATGAAAATCCCGTCTTCAGGATCTTTCAGTGGTCTAGCTGGTGAAGGCCCACCATATAAACTCTGCACCAGTACATAGGAGCTATACCTCATTCAGGAATGTTAAAAGTGTCACCAGTGTGGCCCAATCCACTTCAGAGTATCCCAATGACCTGCCAGCTGATCAGGGCAACCAGAAATGTCTCCTTAGGAAAGCAAAGGGTTGGTTTTGACAAGGAGTTGTCAGCTCTGTTTGCTTTTCTCTAACCAAAAGAGACACTTTAAAAAAAAGACAGCACACACTGTCAGGCAAAACACTGGTGTTTGTAAACTAATGTCCTTATCTTGGCTGTTAGTCCATGCTGAAGCCTCTACATTTTCATTTTTGCTACCCTGGTCAGCTGCCTGCACCAAAGTCATTCCTCTGCCATGATGTGTGGACACACCTGCACACTAGCCGTGATACCTCACAGATTTAAGGTATGGGCACTGCCTTGCAGGAAAGCTGCCCTTATGTTCCCATGTAATTCCTGTCAGCTGATGATCAAGGATAACTATGCCCAGCATTCAGGCTGGAGCATATGTGAGGAGACAGTAAAATGCCCAGCGCTACATCCTCAGTATCCTAAAACACAGTAATGGGCTTTCTTCCTCAGGGAACAGCAATGTACCCAGTCATCATCTTTTTAAATTCATCTCCACCTAGTATAAAAATTCTTTTTCTGTCTAGTTTCTTTCTTACATGTGTGCTTACTTGTAAAAATCCTGAGACCAACAATAACTTCAGCAAATAGAGATAACATGGAAAATGCAGGGAAATCTTTGGAAACCACACTGGATTTTTACACAAGCCAACATCGGATTGGGTCAAAACCTTTTAACCGACAGAATACGTATTTGTGATATAAAGGTGATATGGAAAGTAGTTTTTGGGGACCTCTAACACCAGAAGGATGCTCTGGAGATGATTTATGCAAAGGTCCTGTTAATTTTTCAAGCTAATCTAGTGCCAGGTGGATATATAGGACCAATCACCCCTGAGGCTGAGCCATAATTGCAATCTGCAGAGCAGGAGTAAGATAGGATGGGAAAAACAACTTTCTCTTGTGCCACTCCCAACCAGCTTCAGTTTTGATCCAGGAGCTACATCCTTCAGGTACGAGAAGGAACCTTAAACCTTCGCCTCTCTGGAGTTGGATTTCTTCCATCATCTGTGCCCTTCAAGGGAGGATCTGGAAGATTCACTAACTCACCTTACCTGTTGCCTTTTTATTTAGCATCAGGTGGAGAGACTGAATTTTGACAAACAGATGCAATCATGTTTCCTCAAATTCTTAAACTCCAGCTCTGGCTCTTCTCTTTTATGTGGAAAAAAAAAAACAGGAGAAAAGAAACAGACCTTGCCCCACATACATGGACAGTTCTCTCCACCCACCAATACAATGGGCACTACACAGAAAGGGTGTCCTCCAATGAATTGCTTTTAATTTTACTGCATGAAGGTTAACATCAGAATCATGTTGAGAAAACAGCTATCAGAGCTGCTCTGAACGCTGGCAGAAACGTCTTCTTTTCCTGGGTAGATGTGCCTCTTACACAGCTGGTACTCGTGGTATGCTCACGAAAGCCCTGTGTTTTTATACTGTGCTCTCTTGTCCAGTGTCTGCATTTCTATATTGTTCTGCTGAAAGCTTCACTTTGCTTCTTGTTTTAAAAGGACACAAGGAAAATCAAAACACAGTGTGCATGTGAGCAAGAACAATATCTGCAGACACAAAATAGGGGTGAATTTTCAAGGACAATCAGTTGATGATTCAATACAGAAAGATCCCTCTGCAATTCATAATGCTATTGAAGAAGATGAATTTCATCTTTATTAATGAAAATGGCTCCTAATGTTTATATATGCATTAAGTATCTCACCCATTTTCAATAGTCACCACTGCACTACAGGAGCAGAGAGACTACCTCATCTTCCAGACCTTGCTTCTGGTACAACAAAACTAGCTGGGACCTTAATGGAATGCGGTTGGTCAACTCTTTACAGTTTATATCCCATCACCTCCTAAAGCCCCATCTTTCACTCTGTGCTGCTGGTGTTAGAGCCCCACTGCAATCCTCAGAAGTGGTTCTCTGCTATTCAGTGCAGTTGGCTTTTGAATGAAACATGAGGGGTTTTAGCACCTCGGGAGGCTGAGCATGCTTTAGCAGCCCAGCTCCAGCCTTACACACAAGGACTGCCCTTTAATTCCACTTAAATAAATTCAGTGTTGTTGGTTTTGCTCCTGCTCGAAAGGAGCTTAGTGGGAAAGTCAAAACAGATCTCAGCCAAAAGGAAAAAATAATAAAGCAAGCCCATAAATTAAGTCAAGTAAGTGTATCCTAGGAACAAGAAAGAGCTCATGCAGATGAGGCAAACCATGCCATGCATAGAAAGCAAATCCCCACTGCTGGTCCTCCCTCATGCCATTCCAAAGAAGCAAATCTCTATGCGAAGTGTTTGAGAGCATTCTGGAAACAGAGGGGCCCTGGAAAAATAGTTAAGAAATAAATTCCACTGTTCGATGGCATTTGTTCCAAAGGAGACAAAGTGTCTTTTGTGAAGCATGCCCACCAGAAGCTTTGCAGAGTTTGAACTGCATCCACAGCGCGCACAAGTATTAGACCTAAAGTGAGATCTTATTGTTTGACTTTCCTTTTACTACTGAAAACCAAAAGAGATTAAAAAATCTGACTAATCAACTAGGACTGAGCTGCATTTTTCCCAGGATATGTATCAACATAATTATAATTTAAAAAAAATCTATTAGCATTATTATCACAAGAAGAGTACGACAGAAAGTAAGAAGGGGTAAGGTGCTTAAACACAGTGAGGAGATTATCCCTAGACTCCAACAATAAGCCCCTGCTCCATCATCATACGTAGTTATATCAAGTCTGTAGTATTGTCTGCTACCTAGAATGTATTAGGTAAGGATGAAATTTTTAGGGGGAAGTAAGCCTTTTCCAAAAATCCCTTTCAGTTCTGAAGGGTTTAGAAACCTAGCTAATGTAACATCTTACAAAACCCTCAGCTGAGCACCATCATGTTTACTTTCTTTGCTGTGAAACTCTGAGAAGTCAACACTGCCTTATGCGTTGTGGGAGATGCTGTGGGATTGCAGTGTGAAAGTCAAGTACAGGGTGATTTACAGATATTGCCAGGGCACGAAGAGCTTCAGCAGTGGTCCCAGAAAAAAACGCAGATCACTGGAAGCATCTGATCCTCCTTTTCACTCAGAAAGGTTGGTAAGTGAAGTGCAAGATGCCTATAAAGTCTCCCTTGCAGCTAAAATCACTGTCTCAGCAGGGTCCATTAGCAGAGGGTGCATCGTCATCACTGTCTTGCCTTTCTCCTGGGAAAGAGAAATGGAAAGGAAAGGATGAGCTCTGTAAGCAAAACAAAGCAGAGAATGGGAAAGAGCTGAGAGACCAATTAAGCCCCGCACACATGTAGGCTCCCTGCATGGCAGCTGACCTACAAAGGATATTCACTGTCGACAAAGGGCTGCACAGTGAACTGATAAAGTAACCGGATGCAAACCCAGTGCAGCATTAAGATGTGCTGAGGGGGGTAGATCACCCTCACATTAACTCTGTTATAAAGAGATGACCAATGCCACATAAATCAAAGCAGGTATATTGGCATAAACACCCTTATTCAGCTCTACTGTCTTGAGTATGCTTGGTAATAGTTGCAACACTTTAAAAGCAAAATAAGAAGGCAGTTTCCAGAAATTTCTTTTACTGTATTTGCACTTATGCAGCTCTGTGAAGCTGGAAGAAAACTTTCCCTGGAAAATCCAGTTCACCCACCACCCCATGGAAAGCAGAGCTTAAATAGGCCATCACCGCTTTCAAGTGCTGGGGAATGAGTCTGTTTAATTCCTTCTTCTCCTACAAACATTCCTGCTTTTTCCTGCTGGGAAGAAGGCAGTGAGTGACAGCTGGGAATGGGGTAAAAGAGGCAAATGCCGGTTTAAAACTCATAGTTCTGTGTTTGGCTTGTTTGCAAGTGGGCACTGAAGCGTGTCCCTAGACAGACACATCATGGTGAGTGAAAGGAGCTCTTTTAAGCATAATAATCTTTTATAGTCTATCATATGAGATGTAATCCGAGTTCAGATGAATGATTTTTCAACCTATTACACTGGCAGTAGCATACTTTCCAATCTTCCCTGTATTAAGAAACACTTCCACTCCTGCTTCCTCCTTTCAAGCCAGGGATATTGGAAGGATGAACCCTCCGAGACTGTTTACTTCCATGGAGATCTTTAATAAAAATTCAATGACTGCAAACTGTGAAGATAGAGCAGTCTGAGGAACAGGAAATTTAAAGAGACAAATATGCAAAACTCCTAGAGATGCTGCCAAGGCAACAATTTCAGAAGGAAAACAATGCTGAGTAAAATAATTTCCCCCAATAGTTGCAAGTCATTCAGCAACCCTGGATTAAGCTCACACCTCTGCTGTCTCTGCATGGCTTCACAAGAGAGGAATGAAATCCTTTATCAGCAGGACCAAAAAATCCTCAAAAAGAGTAAATATTAAAAGGCCACAAAATCAGGGAGCATGCAGCTGCCCTGCAATGATTAATAGGCTCACACATCTCCCTATGCCCTGGCTTAGCCATGCTGAGCTAATGTTTGAGAATTTCATAATCTGAGCAGCCCCTTTGCTTTCAAAGACAGCCTCAGCTGTCCAGTGATTCCTCCAACAGACAGTTAAAACGAGTTTGGTTTCTTCTTTTCCTCCCCTCTTTCTTGAAAACATCCTTAAGGCTGGGGTACTGAACAGGGAACTACCTAACTGCTGTATTCAGTAACACATTGTACACTGAAATATAGAACAACTGGATCTTCACACTAAGGAGGAGATTAGAAGGAGAATCTGTTACAAACCAGCAGGACTAACAACATAAGTGGGTGACAGGCTGATAATAAAGAATACCACATTACTGCTAGGAACGATTCAGCAGAAAAAAAAAACAAACAAAAAACCCAACCCAAACCAACCAAACAAAATCCCACACAAACAAAAACAAAATAAAACAAAACAACAAAACACAAAAGCAAAAACAGGGAGAAAAGTAGGCACACACAGACACTGGACATCAGTAGGAACCTCCCAGAGTGGCATCCTGGCTTCACTAGCCTGTCTGAACTCATGGGCTAGCCTGGCTTCTGCTCAGCTGCAAACACACGTGCACAACTACCTGCATCTACATGCCTAACTAAGACATGCAGGGGAAAGAAAATGGAAACTAACAGAAGTAAGAAAAGTGCATGTAAGGACAGAGTCCCAGTTAACATGTGAGGAGCAGGCTGACCAATACAATACTGTCGTGCTACAAGTGTAGCTGCAATTTGTACCCTTGAAATCAATTTCTAATTTGTAATGACAAATTCATTTGTTTCTTTTGACGCCTGAATTTGGAGTAATTGAAACATGCTGTTGATGCAGCCTGGGAAGTTGATGCCCCATTAAGCCTTCAAACAGGCATCATCTTCCCCACTGCAAGAAAGTTCTGTTAGGGAGAGTTGGGTCAGGTATCCAGGACCTTTCAGTTCTTAGTCTCTCCTGGAGCAGCTACCACAAATTGATGAATGTCACTCAGAGTGCTGGTAGTGCTGGTACGATGGCTATGTGCCTAATAATCCACCAGGGACTTTGACTGTAAAAATCAAAAGTTCTGAAAAACAGATATTGTCCATCTTTCAGTCCCTTCCATTTATGCAAGCTATGGGTAAAACAAGCTGTCTCTGTGTGATGACAAAACCCCTCAAAGCAGTTTTCCTTAGAACACTGGTCTTGCCGAGAAAGTCTTTTCAAATTGCTACAAAAATATAAGGTGAGATACTGAAGCATCTTGCTATCCCAGCCTCTAAGTTTCCATAACCCGTCCTGTCCACTCTGTCCTCAGGGCATCTGGGGACACAAGGCATGGAAACCAGACAACTCTGCCTTTGCATTTTTGCTGGGCCTTTTGGCAGAAGATTTAGGAGCACATTAGCAAAGTCCCAACACAGCACTAGAGACAGGGCAAGAACCCTAATTTCCACTTTGCAGCAAAAGGGACCAAAGTGACAGGATATCAACTGACCTCCTAAGGCCACAAATCAGTGGCACAGCTCAGGCTTTGCTGTCCTGGCAAGCAGCTCACTACTCTTCAGTAATCTGCAGAGCTCAGGAGAGATCAAGACCCAAAAGATGTCTTAGTCCACTGTGGGTGATTGTGTGGGGCTACACATGTTCTGGGTAAGGGACAGTCATACGGTGCACATATGGATTGCACACATTCAGATCAATATCTCTATGTAGCATGCTTCTCCTGCAAAAAAACCCTCCCTAGCGTATTCAAAACCATTCATTTCTAATAACTGTGTGCACAGAAAGGGTGCTAATTGCTGTTCCACTCCCCAGTTACAGTCACTGCTGCTGTAGAAAGTACATTTAACATGAAGAGAATTCATGTTTAGAGCAGCGAGCTGCTTCCAGAAACCTGCTGCATTTTAATTACCATCTGGATATATGTGGGATCCTCTGTTTTACAACAATGCTACCGTTTCAGTTGCCTTTCCCACTCCTTTAATATGGAGATTTTTATTGTCAGCCATACCTTTTAAAGGTGGTGGCAGTGCTGTGAACAGGTGCTTTGCACACACAGTGGCTGCAGACACGACCACAGAAATAATGAGTGCTGAGGCAGCACGTGAGTCTAAAGAGAGGTCATAACCAGTCATGAGGGAAAGCTCAGGGCCTGTCCCCAGCAGTTGTGGTGAGTGGCAGCAGAACAACTCATTGCTCCACCAGGGAATCTCAGCAAATCATGTCCACTTTACAGCACATGCTGAAATTTCCCTGGCATAGTTATCTTCCTCAGTGTCTGTCTTGCAGCCCATCCATCATCTGAGAGGCAAGGGTGAGTGGAGGCAGAAAAACACACATAAACACTCAGCTCACATTTTATGAGTTGGGGTGAGGGCAGAGGGTGCAGTGACAGTGCTCTGGGGAGCTTCTCCAGCAGACAGGGGTAGAAAGGAAACAGAAGTCACAGGGCAGTGCTGAGTGAAGGAATGCAGCTGGGGAGACAGAAGGCCAGCTTGGTCATTTGTGAATGAAGCCTTTGTCTTACGAGCTTGGGAAGAGCATCTTAGGGGCTATCACCTCCAAAGCAGCTGGAGTGGAAATTCCTCCATTCATTTAGTGGCAAGCCTTATTTCAATCAGCTTGTGTGCAGTCTCAATTGACGGTCAACTCCAAAGTAGAAGTAGTGGACACAGGACCAAAATCTCCCATGCCAGCCACACACTTCAAAGCTCATATGACAGTTTCACATGGGAGATTATGCTTAATAAATCTACCAAACCGCTTTTTGCTAAATCTCAGCCAGGACTAATCTCTTCACTTCTGTCAGACGAGCTGACCTTTCTCACACACATGTGTGTGTGTCAGCAAGGAAGAAGCTTGAGCAATTTCTTCCAATAATACAAACTTCTGCTTTCCATCTGGCAGTTCAAGGAAAGATCACCTCTGGTCTCCCTCTCACCTGTTCAGATAAAAACCTTTGACCACAGACATTAGGGTTAACAGAAATCCGCCCATGTGCTGGTTCAGCTATATACTTACGTAGCACTTTGAACACACTTGCTTTCCTAGCTTTGGCTTTGTTCAAACACCATGGTGTTTGGTATAGTTATGACTACAGACCAAAAAAAATCAACACAAAGGAGAGGTGAAATATTCAAAGAGGAGAATGTATTATTTATCCTTCAGAGAAGCCAAGCAGCACTGATGACCCCGTAGGAAAGAGAGGAGCCTGAGGTTCAGCAATTCCATTTCTACTAAATAATCTGGGACATTTTCAGTGTGATCCTGTTGGAGGCAGCAAAAACACAGATGTCTGAAAGCAGATGAGAAGCTGTTCAAGCAGCGTGTTAACACTTCAAGGAGCTCTCAAAGATGTACTACACCTTGCACGCAAATAGGAAAGTGGCTGGAATGATAACACGTGTGCCACTTGTCAGGTTGTTTGCTGGGAGAGGTATCTTCAAGGATAAGTCAACAATGAAATCACTCTCTTACACCCCCTGAATTGCCACTATTATCTGCCTTCTCATTTGTCAGGGGTTTCACACTTGCTTTGGAAAATTCAGATTCTGTCACCTTCCCTGATCACAGTATCAGGCATGATTTACCAAGGAAGCCAGCTGAATTTCTTATGAATTCTTTCTTACTTCGGTGTCTAATCAGTATCAGGAAAAAAACCTCAAACCACACAAATAGCGGTGTTTATTCTTACTCTATGGATGAAATGCAATCTTGATTTCATGCATCACTTTGACATCTTTGTGTAAATACATATGATGCACATACGAGAACGCTCCCTGGAAACAAACAGTCACTTTACATAAAAGTACAGGAATGCTATTTTTTCACCCAAGAGCCTGCTGTAAGTATTTTTTTTTAAGGATAATTTGTTCAACAGTTGTGCTGAAGGGCCCTTATGGAGATCAGGGGTATTAAAACACCATACACAACAGTTCCTCTCTGAGACCTGACTCCCAGCAAACAGCCTGGAGAAGAAGCCTGAAAGGGAAATAAACAAAAGGGCCACTTCCATTTCACAGCATTTGTAGCCAAAGGTAGAGTTGCCTCTGGATAAAATTACTAATTTCAGCTGTCTGTATCTCACTCTCCAAGACTTTGGTGCCAGCAGAGCAGGGATGGCTGAGGGGGATGTACACTCCTTGGTTGCTGCAGCTTATTTTCGGTTTATGCAGTTTCCTTTTAATGTGTATTGAAACAAAGGGCTGTGGACTAGAAATGTACTGCATTTAGTAGTTGTTTTAGCATGAAGCTAAGGCAGCAGCTTTTCAGTCTCTACAGCTGAAACACACTGCAATTGTTAACTGGGCTCTGGAAATGGGACTCCATGTCCAAAGCCCCATCACTGAACATCCCTCCTTAGCTTTTTCTGTTGTTGATGGCTGTTCAGCAGTGCAAATGATCATAGGCAACCTGACTTCCAGAGCTGCTTTTCATTTAGAGAGACAACCTCAAGTGGTAGACTGTCCTAACCATGTTTTATTAACATTCACTTGCCTTCAGAGGTAAGAGCCTGCCCAGCATAAACAGCAGAGATGGTGAGTGCCTACCAAACACATCTGCATTAGCCTAAACTAGCAACTTATTCATTACATTTTCCCTATTTTAATTCAGAAAGGAACTAAAAAATATATGCTTCAACACAAAACCAACAGCATACAAAACACTGCAGCAAAAGAATAAGATAAATTAGGAAAAACGTATTAAAGTCACTTGGAATAGTATCTGCAACATGGTAGCGTCTTTTTAAGGCAAGAGGAGTAAGTGACATGATACACATATTCTTTACATCACTGTGTGTCTCAAGTAAAACCTTGAATTGCCTGATGAATGTATTCTGAGTCTTCTGTTTATAAACGTATCTCATTTCTTTTCTTCCCTGCTCTTCCACTCCAGGCCTATAAAAACTACAGGACCAAACACAATTTCCTCTCCCAGTTTTTATTCATTCTTGAGAATGTAGATTAGAAGCAGGAAGCCAAGGAGACCTTGGGATGATTTTAATTGCCTGCAGTTCCTTTTGGAAAAGAGGAGAATAGACATGCAAATCCTCGATGAAAGACAGATGGGTGACTAAGGTCTACCTCATTAAAAGCTGCTGCAGCAGAAACATGACATGTGGCAGAACTCATTTAAGCACACACACAGACTTACCATCTCCTCCTAAATACAGCCAATGTTAGAGGCTCTCCACAGCTGGCAGCAAGTTCTTGGTATGAGACTATGATGTGAATGCAGGTGGCATGAAATTAATTAGAACTGGACAATATGAAAAGAGGGGACAAAAAAGGCCAAAGTTTCTGAATGAATGATTTCACAGGTTCAGCAACCATGCTTGCACTCCTGCAATAATGCACCTCCAGCTTGGCCAGGAGGAATTTTTCCGGTGACACAAAGCATCATCTCATGCTTTTTTTCTCATGCTGTGTCTGCTAGAACTGCTTTCTTATTATTATCTAGATTTGCAGCTCACTGACAAGCAAAAGGATGTCACAGACTCCTTTCATAAAAAAATCACAGGAAGAAGTCAGAGCTAACAGGCTCTCTCACAGAGACAACCATCATTTCTCATTTTAAGGTGACATTGTTTTATGCAACCAACCTCTTGTTCCTTGTCCTAAGGTTTACAAAGACCTATAAAGCCCTATTTTTCTAGGGTCTAGGTAACCCCTTGCATCGTTTGCTTGCATTAGACTGGTCGTTTACTTGTATCTGCCTTTGTGGGTGTGTTTCTTCTGTCATGTTCTACTGAGGAGGAGAAACTGCTCGGTGAAGGACAGAGAGGAAGCCAGAGTGGTCGAGACCTCAGTTTGACAGGTTGGCACACACACCAATCAAGAGCAGGAACTATTCTCTACCAAAACTGTCACTGCTGCTAATATACAAAACACTTCCTTTGAGGGAGGTTTTAGGTAAAAAAGCAAAGTATAGAGGTCAGTATCTTTGTGGCACCATGACTTTGAAATTCAATTAGACCCTTGACTGAAGGGCTGGTGGTTCAGTAGACATGCAAGCAGCACGTATGCTTAGTGCTGCTTGTCTAAACCAAGAGTACTGCTTCTCCTTTGGATGCTGTTTCACCAAGCACATGAGGCCAATTGACTGACTCTTCTTTTGGATTGCCAAGGAAAAGCAATTACTCACTGTTTGATTTATAATTAAAAACATTTTATAAATTTATGAAAGAGCAAACGGTTTCACTATTGTAAGAATAAGCAGTCATATAGTGTCATGTTTAAGTTTTTAAAGAAAGAAGGATAGCAACGAAGATATCTGACAGCTCAAAAAAAGGAACAGGGAAAATAAGTTATATATGGACACTAATGGATTTACAGGAGACATTTCAGACTCACAAAGTCTCTGCAATTTTTTTAATGAGATTTCTGTTCTGCTCCCGGTGGAATAAGCATTGAGAACATACCCTAGTGGTGCTTCATCACGGCAAACAGCAGAAATAGAAGACATATGGCAAAAGACTAAATGAGAGACAGTATCATTTGACCCACAAAAAAGGATAAAAATTCTACTAAAAAATTATATTCAAACTACTTACAGGAACAAAAAAAAAAAAAAAAATCACCAAAAAAACCCCCAAAACCACAGACATCCACATGAAGAAATTTGTATCTGATTTGACTGCTTTTAATGCAACCCGAAAATAACAGCCAGTGTACTGAATCTACACTTTCCATAGCAGGACTTGGGCAGGAAAGCTGTGCCCTATAATTTGATTAATACACATCCTGAAAGCAGCAAATAGATGTTTGTTGTTATTAACCCCTTAAGTCAGGTCAAGCTTCCGTAGTTTCAGTGCACTCCTAGCACTGTTGGATCTTTCAGAGTCATGATGAGCAATTTTTAAGATCCAGGACTTATGAACCCAGACCCTGGACCACAGCAAAAGACCACGGTCGTGTCATTGCCTAAGAGCTGCCAACAGGGACACTGAAAGAACTGCACCCTACCCCAGCACGTGAAGTGGCCAGCGCAACTTTGCACTGTCCTGTGCACCGTGACCCAGGCTATGCAAACCAGTTTAATGGACAGTGCATCAATAGCATGGATCATTAAAGACACTGTCTCCTAAGCATTACAAACCCCTAAACTGAGGCTGGACCAGGAGAAATTGGGAGGAAACAATTAATTTCCCCAGGGAACATAGGACCAGACTTATGAAAAACCTTAACTGGAAATCTTGACTTCTCAAGAGTGCCTACAGAGGCATGAAGTGTCCAGATACTGACAGCAGGGATGTACAAAGCCAGCTGCTTTGTACACAGAAAGAAGCTTCAGGTGGGATTGCTAGGGAGCTGATAGAAGTTTTTGCAAAGCCACATTACAGGGCAATATGAAAGCATGCTGGAACTGGACTTGCACTGCTGGTGTTCATTGTTCAAGAGGACTGAGGAGACAAAAGTAATCAAAAGCCCATATTTCTGTTTTTAATATTACTACTTTGATTATTTATTATTGTTTTGGTATGTTAAATAGATGTTCCAGGTAAAGCTTTGCAGACAACATGCATGTTAGAGCCTTTTGTGTTGAGATTGGCTACCACCTTTTCAAATTATTTACAAAACACTATTAAACAGTCAGACCTCTTGACTCTTCCCTATTTGTGTTCTGTAAACCACCACATTGATGCCAAAGCAAACTGTACAATATATCTATACTTGATTCTTTTCATGTTGCCACAGAATCTCACAAGAAACGTGATTTCAGAGCAAGTTAAAGCCATCATGTCCCCCTGTGCAACCTGTGCAGGAGAGTTTTTAGTCATCTGCATTGGAGCTGCAATAACTCAAGGACCAATGCCACATTTAACAATGTGAAACAACTTTTGTGCCACTCACAGAAGCAGAATCTTCTTGTAAGGGCAGCTTCCTTTAAAACATGCCAGCATCCAGCACAAGCATGAAAGCCTTCAGTTCGTATCCCAGATGTATGTAAAAATCCAAAAGTAAAGAGGAGAGCCTGAACAGTCCACAAGGCCCCCAGCTGCACCACTGCCCCATGTGTTCCTCCAGTGGCTCTTTCTGCCTCACAGCACCGTGTAACATTTCACCACATTGTCCACGTCAAGCCCCTTTGAATTCATTCTTGCTGCCTGACAGTGACCTGTGAGAAGCAGCTGACAAGCAGTCATTTCATAACCTCATGAAAGGCATATTTTGTCCCATTCTAGCTTAATTTTTCATAAGAACAAGAATATGTTGTTCCAAATATTGCACTCAGCATCTTGGAATTATGCCTTTTATCAGGGGCATCAGGGCCAGCAGAAAAATGAATTATTACACAAAGACAGTGTCTTTGTCCATTTCTACAGTTTAAGGGAAAAACACAAGCACTCAACTAACTGACTGATTGATACTGTTGTTCCTGTAATATCCAGGACCCTGGTACATTTCTAGAACAGAGACACGACCAAACTGTTCTTCTGAATCAAATGTCAACCTACTTGATTTCTCAAAATGGTGGAAGTGACAGTTCATGAGATGATGCCGTGCCTGCAGTGAGTTAGAAGTCACTTTATGGTAAACAAAGACATACTAAAGCAAGGTTGTGCCTAAAAATAGCAACAGACCCATGACTAGAGAATGTTATTTCTTTGTGTTGTTAATTTTTATCTCAAAATTGCTTTTATTTTAAAGTGCTTTGCCTGGAAAAGAAGTTGTTGCTTGCTAAAACCTAAATATTTGCATTTCTTCACAGGAACAATCCCCTGACTTCCTTAAAGCAAACAGTGAACACATTTCTAACTTCATTTTTCTTGAATGAGTAACCAATACTGCAATCCTGATTCCAAATACACAGCAGCTGTAGTGGCCCTCTCTATCAGCTGTACAGACAGGACTGCACTTGCCCTTTCCCCAGCTGCATCACATTGGCATTTATGGTACAAAATACAGTACAGCTTTTCAAAAAACATATTGCACAAATTAACACAATCCTTTCCTGCAATAAAATAATTGAATTTTCAGACTAAACAAATGCTGCAAGTCTTATCTGGACCAAACCACAGGCACTAGTGTCTCACTCCTCTTTAAGTTATGAGCCCATTTTCCAGCAAAGTGGATTATGTTTAATCCTCAGGTGAATAACCTTGTACTTGGTAACATGCCATTTTACAACATTTCTACTGCATAATCTTCAAGGTCATCCAATTCTTCTTGCCCAATATCTTGATCTTTTATTGATGTGTCTCACAACTTTGTGTCAGTAACAGGAAGATACTTCATTAACTCTCTGCTTTCTGAGCTGGAGTCACTAATAAAAAAATTAAGAAAGATTGGTCCCCAAACCACTCCATGATAAAGTCTCAATAACCTCCCTCCAACCTTCCTTCCCTTTACATTATCACTTCCTGCCATCTCCTTGTTACCCAGGTGCTTCTACTACTTTCTAATTCCCCCCTTCTCCAGTTTATCTAACTCCCTGTGAATTGTGCAGTCAAGTAATTTCTGGTTATTGCATTTCTTTGCCCAGATGATCACTTCTTTCATTACTTAAAGGTACCATATAAATTTGGCAAAATCTCTGAAAAATCTGTGTAGTATTTTGGTCGCTTGCCGAGGTGAACAGCTCTGGCACAGGGTGCATGTCCTGCAGCAGCACCCCTACTACTGAACAAGGGTGGGAAGGTATCGGCTCGATCAGGTCCAGCCCAATCATCTTTCCTGAACAGAAAGGCAACGCAGTTTCTTAGTTTTGGAGCTTCACTGACATCACATTTAATTGTAACCCATCCTTACTGCATTGTGCATCTCCCCCATCCCCTCATTCTTTCCTCGCTTTGTAATTATTTGATTGCAAGATCTTTTTTTCTGTTTGCTTTATATCCCTTTGCTTTAAGTCCAGCTCAAGCTGGTTTTGACAGTTCTTACTTTCTCTCTAGGGAGCCATGTGAAATTTTCTTCTTAGTTTTAAAGTTTTGTGCTTATTTAAGCTACTTCATTAATTTAGACCTGGGGCCTAAAAATTCTATTTCTGTTTTTTAGAACTTTTTAATGTCAAAAGTGGGAATCACCCTCCGGGATCAGAGTAATGTTAAGGCTGAGATTGTCCAACAACCATGTTCGCTACAGTTTAAACATCCAACCTGAATAAGAATTTTCTAACTTAAATGCCCCAATGACTGAGAAGAACAGGCAAAACTCCCAGAACAAATCCCATTCATGTTGCTTCCTCATTATCACATTCTGATATTGTTTCAGTCTTTGAGGTCAAACACTTGATTGTCTCTGTAATTAATTCTTCCACTTTCTCTCAGTGAGCAATGGGGAGCTCCATGATTATCTGATAAATAAGTAGTATGATGGCTCACATTAAAGACAGGAATGCTTCCCAGGGATCCCACATAATGAACAACAATAACAAAAGATGACAAGCACCAGGAATACTTTTTACTACTAAATACACATTGGAATAGGAAAAGCAGAAGCCAGAAGTTATGGTTATTGTTTGCTCATTAGCTCTGCTTAAATGTCTGGGAGCTCACACCCATCATCATGACTCATTCACCATTTCCCTTCCAGATACGCTGGACAAAATGGACAAAGAGGTGTTTATGTCGAGGAGAATTCCCTGTCCACAGAGGGCTTCTGACACTGCACTGCACTGGAGTAATGAGGCCTCCATTGGGACAGATCCTATGGCTGCTTTCTGTGGGGTGCTTCCATGCAAACCTGAGCTCTGGCAGCTCTCCATCACTTCTACTGGTCAATAGCTCCAAGGTCAGAGTTAAACTGTCTTGTGCCTTGTGATGCCCCAGGCTCTCAGCCTGCTCTTCTTCAGGCTCCTCTGGAGCAGAGAATTCAGTGGAGATTATTTTGCAAAAGCAAATGTCTCTTCTGACAACTCACATTCCAGAGTAAGCAGGGCAGAAAAACTGAGCAGTACTTTTTTCCGCTATTAAGTATCCAGGAAATGTATTTAAGAAATGAGGAAGGTGGGTAGCATTTATATCTAAGCTAAGGATAGAGTACCCTCTTTTGTAGGCCCGCAGAAGAGTAGGAAAAAAGTGCCACAGAGACATCTGGATGGTTTTCAGGACTTGAGTGCTTTCCACCTGGGACCATAAATAAAAAAGCAGCACTGCAAAAATTTTCCATTTCTAGACCAGACAATAAAATCACCTACTCCCAGAACTATTAGATGCCAGAATGGAAAAAGGTATAACTTCATTTTTAATAATTATTGATCAAAGTTGAGTTGCAGTTACACACAACAGCAGCTAGGACAGACTTGGTAATGCATGCCTGCAGATCAGCTGAGTAGAACAACGCTCTACTACAACTACAAATGGCACATCCAACACCAAGTCCTGACACATTTGCAGGCACAAAGCTGATATGCAGCAAGATAACCCAGGCCTCATCCTGTTGTCCATATATCCACCAAAGTCCCACCCCTGAGTGTCCCACAAGACAGCTGGTTAGCATGCCCACTTGCGGGAACCAGCTATGCTTCTCAAAACACATATGCACTCCAACATAGCTGGAAAAAGCAGCTGACAGTGAAACTCTGGCAAGACCCTACTGTTATACTGGCCAAACCCTAACATTTGCTCAAAAAACCAAACAAACGAAACCAAAATTCCCACTGTGGTCAAGTGTACTCTTGTCTAAACACAGCAAACCAAGGTCTTTCAAACAGTGATTATTCTCTTAGACCTCTGACTCATTTCTGGAAGCACTTCTGTAATTAATACTAATAAATTAGAATTAATGCTACCACTAAGACTGATGTTTTGGAAGCTGCCTGGGCAATACAGGTGTCCATACACTTCTGTTTTTAATGGGAACTCAGCATCCAGATGTCTTACAACCCTTCTCTGTTCCCACACAGCCCGTAAACCTACTTCCTTGATAATGTGCCATAACTGCTTGGCACAGTCCTGGCATGGAGACTAGGATGTTGACCTTCCTCTGAAGCAAAAAGGTTTCTCCAGGCCTGCTCCAGGCAGACAGGACTGGAGCAGGAACTACCACTCCCAAGACACTGGAGCAGAGCAGGATTCTTCAGCGCTGACAGTGGCACAAGCTCTTGCCTCCCCAACACACACGCTCACTCAAGCTGGAGAACATGTTTAATGAGCCACTGTGCCATGTAACGCAATGGTTTTACACCAGATAAAACAAGGGGTAAATGCAGCTTTAAATGGAAAATATTTTCTCCTATACAAACGTGTATGATTTCACTATAGAGGGTAATTTACATTTATTGTTTGCAGAGTGAGTACTACACATTTCTTGCAAAATACACATTTCTTCAAAAGAGAGGATCATTCAGAAACTGTTTAGAAAAACACCTCCCTTGAAACTATGTAGGGTATTTCAGGGTATTCTCACATACATAATTTGTTTCTCATCTTCAGGCAAGACTGGCCACTCAAATATTCCCATCCTCAAATCATCCCCAGATCCAACGATGAAGTGTCAAGTCCCCAGGCCTCTTGTAGTGCAGTCTTCTTACTTTAGTTGGGCTTATCTGAACACAGCCAGAGCAGGAATTAAAACAAAAAACTTGCAAAAGAACTAGAGCAGGTCTATGATCCAACGTAAGATTTCAGTTGTTGTTTTTCATTTCCTATACTTTTGATCGGACAAAAAACATACTACAGTCCACCACCTCAGTGTCCTGAGAACAGAGTGGATTTATTACCATAAATGTTCTTCTACACAGATTTCTCAGTATGGTGTCACCAGGTCACTGAGGTAGTTTGCAAGACTTGAGCACCATTCAGTTTTGACTCTAGGGCAACACATGGATCCTGGCAGAAGCAGCATTGATACTTACGCTGCTGTCACTGCACTTAGGAAATTGTCCATCGCCCATGTAGCACTGGCCTTGTCTTAAGAGAGGATGCAATTTCCCATCTGTAATCTCCATAAGCATTTCCCAAGTGGCACTTTGATGCCATGTCTCTAAGTACTGATGCCAAATAACAACTTAAATTAAGAGATAATAGGGCCAACACTGGCCTGTATATTGGATTTTTTTTTTTTTTAATCTTGCAGAGTAGCACTGCATGCAAAAGGAGTTCTGCACCACAAGTAGATCATCAGCAAAGAGCACTGGAGTCACAGTCTTACAGTAATCTCTCAAGGTTCAGTGTGCTACTGCTGCCTGGAAGGTGGAAAACTCTCCTTTGTTTTCTTTCACAACAAACTGCTTCCCCATCTAACTTCATGTATGTTTGCACATTCTGCCACTGTTCCTAAATTTGATTTGGAGTTGATTCTTGGACTCTTCAGAAAAAAACCCAAAACAAAATAAAAAAAACCCACAACAAAAAAAAACCCATAAGAACTATTCATGAGAAAATATCACCAAGGTTTATACAATCTCCATCTGAAGGCGCAACTTACCTGAACTTCAACTGAAGTAATTACTGAAACATTAGATAGGAAAGATGCTAGACCTTCAGTGCTGGAAATATTTGTCGTTTTCCAGGAATGGTTAAATAATAAGCACAGGAACAAAAGCTACAGCAGCTTGTATGATCAATCTCCACAGCTCTGCCACTTTACACAACACTATTATAAGTTGGGGGGGGGGGTATGACAAGATAACCAGACTAAATCTGTTTCCTTTACTTCTACTAAACCAAAGAGAAAAGTGTTCCAAAATTATAACCTTCAGATTCTACTATTAAATAAGATGTATGGCATCAGGGATTTATTTGACTTTATATGCTAAGACTACATAAAGAAGTGGCCACAGGAGCTGGGCAGTTTATTGCCCCCCCTTCTCTTCCAGCATAGACATGAAGCAGCAGATGTTAACCATTACAAATTTCCACCTAACACAAGCAATAAAGGGTACTACTACCTATAAGAGCTGGTCCATAAAGGAATACTTCAAAATCAACTACGAATCTATTTCTGCAGTACAACAGTTATTTTGCTTTCACTCCCATCTGCACGCTCCCTTTTCATATTAAGAATTCCTCCTTGCAGTTAAGCGTCTGAAGCAATTACGCCTAAACCACACGGCAGCCTTCTTGGTGTGGAAAAAGTGTTAATCGTGGCAGGGGCAGAATAGTGGTTTCAAAATCATGATTCCCAGCTAACTGTCTGAACCAATAAGCCTGAGAAGAAGCCTTTCTCCTGCATCAGAAATGTAAGCAGCAATGAACCTACTGCGTGTCCCCTAGAAACTGCTGTCATGTACATGCATATAAACACAGGGGTCAAATTATCTCTTTCAAGGTGATGCAGAGATTTCATTACTTTGAAAATGACAGAATCCAGTGGAGGTGAATCCTTATTAGATGGAGTGGTCAAGTGAAACACACTGTTTTATTCGTGATGAGATCGTGACTGCATTATCAAAAATGCTTACGGGTTTCAACTCAGCATTTTCCCTAACTCTGCTGCTTTGGTTTAAACTGGATCTCCCTTTCTTTTGTTTTCCATCCTTTCCCTCTTTCAGCTTCTGAAAATGAAGCTGGTCAGTTGGAGACCTGAATGCTCAATTTGATGACTCAGTGCTCAGGACACTGACCTGAACCATACAGTCATGGTGTGAAGTCACAGATATTATAGGGCCAGCCAGATCTGATACAGTAAAATGGCAGCAGACTTACCAAAACATCAGGAAAGAACAGAGAAGACTGAAAATCTAGGACAGAAATCTGGAAATTGGGGCTTCCACATTCCAGTCTTTCCTGCAGTTTACTCCATTAATGATCCACTGTTTTGTCAGCTGACTCACCTAAGTGTTGGGAAACTTGAGTAACTTATGTGCTCAGTGATTCACAAAATAGCTTTGAGGGATTTCCAGAGCCAACAGGAGCACTCAGGTCTTCAAAAGTCTTGGAAAGCATCAAGAAATGATGTGAGTGTATGGTATGTAAAAACCTGCATATTTTTCTTTTGCAGTGTGATGGTCCAGTAGAACTTGTGTTAAAGTAGGAGACTTGCAGAGTCATTTTAATGCCTCCGTTTGGCACTCTTCACTCTGCACAAGCCCTCTGGTCCCCCTGTGCTTCTCCCCTTCTGTACCCTTCACACACATTCAGCAATTCACATCAGCACTTGGAAGTTCAGTGCTGTCTGAACTCCAAACATCTGCCATTAAATTATTTCTCTCTCCTGGTTCACTGAGCAGACATTCTGCATCACTGAACTACAGAGTTTATCCACCGACAATAGGCTGATCATGGCAGGCGCCAACCTTTCACAGCTAAAGTGTGCTTCTGTGACTGGAAGAACCCTGAGCACTCTGCAAAAAAAGAAAGAGGATGGTTTTTCTGATAAATACAGAGAGTTCCTTCCATTCCACATCTCAAAAAGACCCTCAAACCAGGTATCTGATACACTAAGTCGTCCACTAAATTGATCCAGCCACTAAATGATGGTGAAACGCCTTCGGCACGAACAGATGTGCCCGTTGCGTATGAAACGAATTGATTAAGGTCCATGCTGTCACAAGGAACAGTCAATCCATCCAAAAGGCCTGCTTGCTAATTTCCAGCCAGGAGGAAGCTTCCCCACTGCGCAGGGGATTATGCAAACCTGAATATACAGGCACGCTCTTCTCTTGCTCCCTTGGCAGAGTCACGGGGGTTCGGATACTGCTTCTGAGTGCCCCTTTACTGATTTAAATTAGGGGAAAACACAATCTAAAATGCTCGTAACTTCTACATGAATACAAAATGAATTCATCATGATTGGCACTATTGCAATGAGGAGCAAATCCCTTCATAATGGCAAGACGTTTAAGAAGTAATGTGCTGCTGGATCCCTTGTCTATAAAAGCAATGATAAGGAAATGGTTACATCACATATTTAGGAGGAACTCAGCTACTGGCAAGCTGCTGCTTCAAAGGCTCAAAAGAGAAATACAAATGCTTGCGAGTTTTAGCACCTCAGCTGTGAAATTATTGTTGCTCTGTACTTAATGGATCTTTTTCTGTCTCTGAATCTGAGCCATGTGGACCACTTTCCAGTGCTGAAGTGTTCCCTATAGGATACTTCTTACTGCCTTATCCAATCTAATTTTCGGACATTTGAAAGAGAGGCTTTCAACCATTGCCTTGGAAAATTATACACAGTCCCAGAAAGGCTGAGAGTTGAAACAGGCACCTGTAACTGAACCCAAATCTCTTTTATTAATTTGTTCATCTACAATCAGGATTAGATCTGAGAGATATCTAAGGCACGCAAGTTTCATTTCCACGGTTACATCAAACAATCCAGCAAAGAGCAAATTTATCTCACTGAAGGCAAAGCACTGGTTACTATCAAGCTGATATAAGTACAGAAAAATGTAAAGGGAGTGTACAAGCATGTATGTATAGACTAGTAAGGCCAGAAATATTTCCTGGGACAAATATCCAGATCCCTCCCACAAATGCCATACCTATGAGAGTCTTAGCTTCACACCCTGAAACCCTTAAACTCTGCTACTGAAAGCCCACCTTTACAGGTATCTCTCCAGAAAAGCTACACCCGCAGGGCAGGGAGCGTGCAGCGCTTGCACCGTCACATTTCAGCAGCACACAACTGCCCTCAGAGCAAAAGGCAGGGAAGGTGAACAATTTCTGCATCTTTCTGTCTCTTCTTTTTCTCCTCTTCAGATGTGGGAAGAGTGCATGGTTCTCGTAGGCACTCATAAAACCTAGACACAGACTTTTTAGGATTTCTACCAAGGAACAACAAAAGAAAGCCTGGGAAGAACTGCCCTGTTACCTGCATTGCCTTTACATCTGTGCCAACAGGCTGGGGCTTATGCTGAGAGCAGTGAAGGGTATGACAGCACTCAGGCACAAACAGAGCTGAGGTCAAGTACTCAGTGGCAAAGCTTTCAGCAACAACTGTAACCAAATCACTCCACGAGCAGAAGTTGTGTCAGCCTTTGGCAACTCCCTTTTTCCAAATTCCTATGACCAAAGATTAAAAGCATCTCAGGTAGCTAGCTATTCAGCAGAACAACTCAGGGCAAAAGTACCCCACAGGAAGCAGAGCACATGGAAATTGTTTAACTAAATGAATGCAGCGCTGCTGAAAAACAGGTGATTGCATAGGTCAGTACCACCAGTGCTGATTTTGGCTCAGTGCCTCCAGCATACGATGGAAATCAGAAGCCCTGTGGCCCTCCCTATAGAGGACATGAAGCCAGCTCTCCTGTGAGACTCTCGGATTTATGAAATACCTGTGATCCACAATAAAACATCTCTTTTTCCTACTCCTCTTATGTTGTCCCTTACCTCCTCCTTGTGACGTAAAGTTCTTTTTTTAACATGAACAGGCCACAGCAGGGAGATGGAGTTCATTGTAAGATTGTCTTATAAACCAGAAAAGAGCTAGAAACTCTACTCTTTTTGTCCTTGGAAGGAGAAGAACCATTTGCTGGTGCTGTCTTAAGATAATGCTCCTGAGAATGCTTTGACAGCAAAAGCATTTATAACCTCAGCAATTTTATTAAAAAAAAAAATTAAAAGCTCAGATGCTAGGAGCAAATAGGTTTGAGCTCTCACACACAAAAGCAATCTGTTACAAGTGTCATTAAGCTTCTATGAAAGCTAGTGGTGTTCATGCACAAGCTACTTTTGGAAAGAGGCAACTAGGAAGAAGTTGTTCCTATGTGTTTTTAAAATGTGACACCATTTACAACCAATTTCAAAAGAATTCAGTACAGTAGCTTGAAAATATTTCATATTTATTACAGGGTGCTAATACAGAAAAAAGATTCATTCAGCAGTTCTGCTTTTGTGCTTTCACTTTGCTACAACATAAATTCTTTTGTAGAAAATTGTCACACTCCACTCAAGCTGTGCATCAGGCCCAAAGAGACACTTTCTGAAAAGGGAACCAGAAAGCAGCCAAGAAATTCACTTGCAGATTGTGGAATTGCCGCTATTGCTTCATAATATACAAAATTACTGCTATGGTGAATTTGTGAGGAAGTATCCTGCTTCGACTGCAAGCCCTCCTCTGCTCACTTGAGAGCTTTTCTGCCCTGTCATTAATGTGCTTATCTGTTTAGACTGTAAGATATTTAACTTATACAGGACACCTTTCAAAAAGCATTTCTTAACGCTCTAAACTTTCATCAAGTCCACCAAGTAATGTTCTCAGGCATAGCACTCTTCTCCTGGCTCAAACCATAAATTAGTAACATTTAACACACAATATCTTGCATAAATACCTTAGGACATGACCATGCAGCAAAAGTAAAAGGATCACAACTCTGCAATTTATTGCACCACTTCTACCTATGGTTGTATAAGAATAATACACATAACATTACAATATGGCACTATCTAGCTCATAAGCAAACTGCATCAAAATGTATTTCCTAACTGCAAGCTAATTACCACTGTGCTGAGAAAACTTTCAACTTACATAAATTTGAAGTAGCCTTTCCCTACTCCTATTTCTGCTTGTTGTCTGAAAGGTAAATGAGAGATCATGGAACCAAGAAGATAAGCAATGCTTCATTTATTTATTTTAATGCTAAAGCAGTTAAAGACACAACTTCTATGCAAGAAATGTTTGGGATTACCTGAGTAAACTATCAATTACATTATATCAGTGCCTTTCAGGTAAAAACCAATAGTGACACTGAAGACTCTACCTTCTGGCATATCTCCCTTTTTGAGGTAGAGTTAACTTGTGGTTTTAACTTTAAAAAATATTTGTAGATGGTGGTAGAGCCTGCAATGAAAAGTTAGCACAGGACAGTACGGACTTTTGGACTCTGTTGTTGTTGCACATTTAGCCCAATGACAGGGATCCTGACCCATAACTGAGATGCCTCCACAGACCAGCTGTGTGGATAATAAATACCAGCTGGTTTTCCTCTATGGCACTGATCAGCGTATCCCACATTCTATGTAGCAGCAGGAAGCTGCACCTCATACCCCATGATGGAAGAGGGGAGCTCCCGAGTCTTCCATGCCCTGAACAGTTCAAGAGGATGTTTACAAGTAACACAACAGAGGCAAAATCAAAACAGATGGTAGACAGATGTGAGCAGAGTCAGGAAGGGGAAAGCTGCCTGGAAATGTTTTTAGCAGTGTCACTTTCTGGCTTAGCCAAAAACATCCCACAGGCACCAGCAGAAAGCAGAAGTCTTTCATAACCAGAAAAAGCATCTGCATCACCTACATGGTGTCCCAGGAAGGCCTGAATTTTCACACATTGATCAAACTACAACCAAACCAACAGCACCTCTTTCCACTCCTCTGTATTACCACTTTCCCCCCCTTCAGAACACAACAGGCAGTACCTGTTCTTCATGACAAGGGGCGCACACCTTGCGCCACAGAAGCTGGAGCACTACACAGCCACTAATCTTAGGTGAGTTCTGGACAATTATTATCCATGTGTTACAGATGGAGAAAGAGAAGCAGACAGTAGAGGGTCATGCTCGCACTCATATAGGAGATAAGTGTCACTGATCTACGGAGGGATGCCAGGGCAGCTACCTGCCTGCCCATCCTCAGCTGCTCTGACGACTAATCCAGCTCCCCTCTGAATCCTGGGACTTTGCTGCTGATGTACAGCATCTGGACAAAGGAAGTTGGGCACAGGATATCCACTAGCTACCAGAAAATAAGTATATGCCTTTTAAATGAAAACGGGTCCTATGTGTCCTCAACAGACAGGAGAAGATAATGTATTTCTTCAGGACAAAATCTTGAATATATCACCCTAGCAGCCTCCTGCATTATGACCCTCATGCTAATCTTATTAAGAAAGAGGTTACTGGGCTCTTTGTTGCTGAACAGCACATTAATAAGATCTCCTTGAAATAATCCGATCTCTAATGTGCAAGGAAAATTACATTTTCCAGCATAATTACTATGTCAGTCAATAACCCCAACTCCATCATTAATTGCTTTTCCCCAGATTCCAACAGCTTCTTCTCAAGCAGTAAAACTCCAGGAAGAGGAAGGGGCAGTTCATCTTATGAAGTAAAACCAACAGCAACTCTGGGAGGCGTTGCCTAGTTGGAGTCTGTCGTTTTAACAGTGGGAGCTGCAGACATCCCAGCAGGTTGGTCAGAAGGAGGTCACTTTGTTAGGGCACATCCATCTGCCACAATATCCTCCCCATAACCTGTCCTGCCCAAACTATCTCGGAGGCAGTTCCAGGGGCACCACAGAGGCACAAAGCAGAGCTCAGACCCAGAAGTGGCCCATGAAGCCAAACCGTGCTCCCTGTGAGCCCTCAAGTCTCACAGAAGTGACAGGGTCCAGTCCAGTTGCACCTCAAGAGGAGAAACCATCACAATGAAGGGGAGCGTGACAGGTGACACCCATGTCCCTCTGCTCAGCCCTAAGCCAAGGACCAGGGAAACAACAGGGAGTTACAAGCTGTTATCTTTTAAACAAGACACAGAGATCTGACCAAGAGAAGCTGCTTCCTAGAGAGTGTCTAACGTCCCCTCAGGACTGGGGCTAGGGAGGGTGAAGAGGGATGCTGCTGGGCAGAGGTGGCAGGTAAGGCGTCACACGGAGAGCAATACCTACCATGCCAAGAGGATTTGCGCCCAAATGACAGTGTGGAGACCTGGCATCTGCAGGCCTGCCACCAACCTGCACTCAGAAATGGCATTCAGCTAGCTCCCTTCTTAAATTTGAGGCACTTTATTTTGTCTTAAATAAATACATTTCAAAGGTGGTGGGCTCACACCTTTCCATCTGGTAACAAAAGGGAGCTGAAGATCTCTTTCAGAAACTAAACACAGGCAAGTGTGAACAAGAAACCTAAATCTGACACCTCGCTTGTGAAAAATACAGCCATAACTTCTTCCACTTTCAACTGCTTTGTCCAAGAATTGTAAAACAATAAAAATATTGGTCTTCCAGAACCTCAGTCAGAAAATGGGGCTTACACTAGAAGGTTTGATGCAAACACGCAAGTCATAATTTGGACCTCAGCAAAATGTTAAGAGCTTTGGGTAAGTAATCATTAGACTTTGTGCAGGTGCTTTGTGCAGGAAACCCAGGTGGTTATCACTATGTATCTCTGCCAGACCACCCTAGGGGTCTTTAAGGATAACTGCCAGAGCATTGCTTTTAGTTCAGCTGGGCCACTGAAGAAATAGTTCTGACACTACATACACACATAGTGCTTTAAAGCGAGCAAGCTGCCACCCCAGTAAGCCTGGAAAATGGAACACAAGAAAGGACACATTTCTAATGAGCATTTATTTGATAATGGACAAGCAGCAGTGGGGGCTTGAGAAAACAAAAATACATATCTGAGAAAGAAGATATTTGAAGCAAGGAAGTAAGAATCCAAATCATGTCTTTTTATTCTTTGAGGGTTAAAACAGGCAACAGTTGCAAAATGTTAACAAACACAAAACCCACCCAGCAACAAAAAGCCTGCCTGAAGGGAAGTCTGTGGAGCACAGGCCCTGAGACAGCTGCCCAAGAGGAAAGGAAAAAGGGACCCCTAACCACTGAGATACTGGGAACAGGGAAAGAAGCAGAAGGGAAAGGGAGAGAAGGTAGACATTTCCAAAGCGTCTTTAAAGAAGCTGCACAGAAGAAGGAGGTACCCTGACCTCCTCTTTGTCTGTGCCCCATGGTCTTTGCCAACAGCCTCAAGTGAGTTTGCCATATGAGAGCAGCAACTGAAGAAGGAAAAGCAGTCAAGAGTTGGGAGACCCTAGAGACAGACAGACTGACTTGATGGCTAGTGCTTACAGCTAAGGGGCCCGCAGTCTTCTGTATGTCTCTGCCTTGTTACCACACAAGAGCCTTACACATATTATATGCAAGTAGTTACTTCATATCATACAAAACACCACATCAACTGCAGGATGCTAAATAGCTCTAGTTCAACCATTCTTAGTAAAAGAATTGTGGAGACAGAAGGCACACAGGTCTGTCTTAGTGGACACATCACCAAACCTATTTTCTCCCACTCTCTCATTTTATAGTCTCTCTCAGGTGCTGATTGTGTTGCTATTGTGTGGGTGAGAGTCGAGAGGTTTCTCAGCAGCAGCCTTTAATCAAAAAAGCCTTCACGCTGAGAGGGCCTAACCCCCGCCATTAACTTCTCCCACAATATCCCATTTTATTACACTACATGTGAAACACAACCTCTGGGTTGTGTTTCAACCAAGGAGAAGAAATCCCTGCATCACCTCCCTGGGCGCTCAGACTCTGGGAGGCAGCTGAAGACAGAAACTCACATAGGAAGACAGGACCATATCCTCTGTTTGTTGAGTGAGCATGGCAGCAGGTGGCTTCCTGTAGTCACAGGAAACTCTCATGATCTAGTGAGACTGGCTACAGCCAAGGGACCAGGAGAGTTTTCAGCAGCAACTTATGCCACCTCCTTCGCAGATGCTGCACACACTTGGCTCTTCCTGCCCCCCTAATGGGTCAGTCCCTGCACCTTTGGGAGAGGGTAACCTTCCTTACTGCTGCTGTTTGATATCTAGCTGTCAGCAGCATCTTTGAGACAGTCATTTTGATGAGCTGTGTATGTGCTCCAAGAGGTGCTGCACAAGTCATAGCTGGGATTTCAAAAGATACTTTCTCTAGCCTTGAGACACTCATTAGCAGAGACAAGAACACCCAGGTCTTTATAAAAAAAAAATAAAAAAACCCCAAACAAAACAACAACAACAACACCCCCCAAAAAAAACCCAAAAAAACCCCCAAAAAACCAAACCCAAAACAGTCAGCATCATTAACTGCTATTTGTCATGAAAATATTTATTTTTTTTAACATTAATGATTTTTTTTTAAAGACACTGCAGAGGTAATTCTGACGTGGCCATGGTGAGCCAATACAAGGTCTGCAGCTGGATTTGAAAACTGGAGCAAAGCTGGATGTAAGACCCTATTTTAATTTCTTTTTACAGCAGTATATGGATGAGATGGCAGAAACAACAGCCTTCAGTTCTTTACACATCTGAGTACAGACCCTTTGTCTGGGGCATAAAATTGCCTCAACTCAAGGGAAATTCTCAGTGTGGGGCAGGGTGGCACTCAGCTTTGTATCATCACGGCTGCATAAAAGTATTTTGAATGTGTCTTATTTTCTGTGCATTTGACTGGTTAACTGCTTACTTACAGATAAACCTGTGGGGTTTGGGTTTTTCTCAGAAGGGAAAACTTGGTATTTCAGAATGAACAGATTAGGTTAGTGAGGGAAAATTAACTCATTGAAGATCTCACTCCAGCCTGCACTTCCTGCAACACAAAATGACATGACTTTGACAAAGATGCCACAATATAAGTTCCCACATAAACTTAAGTGATCACAAAATAGATATGAAGTTCTATTTTGAACCATATGATACCAGCAGGAACAGAGAAAGTTGAAAACTAAATGCATGTTTAATATTGGGCACCAAAGAAAAACACATTTCCCTGGCCTTATCTTTTATTTATTTTTTAGGCTTTTCTGAAGCTGAGATCCCCCTCAGCCTCCACAGCTTGACAATCATTTCAATGATGCACAATTAACAGGAACAGCTTCCCAACTAAACCAGCACAAATCAAGGGAGTCCACTGGCCAATAATTAAAACAAGTCAGACCATCATTACAGATCTCTGCCATATCCATACTGACAGGTGCACCCACTGAAAGAGCCCTTGTGTATTGCTCTTTGTTAACTATGTGCAAAGTGGGTTGAGTAACATTTTTAAAACTGAAAACAATGTAGTCAAGAAAAAGTTGCCTGAGCATTTGAAGACTCAATCACATCTCTGGCAAAAATAACATAAACAACAAAAACATAAACCTCTTGAAGGACTTTAATTTTATCTGCATGGACTTGCGAGCTTTCAGTTTCCAGCTGATGTATTCACTATTTTTGGATGAAATGACTCAGTATCTATGTCTAAAACTCTAACTCAACTATGAAAATAAAAATATATCAAAGGGAAAGCAAAGCCAGAGCAAAGTGGTTCAGTCAGCTGTCTATTAGGTGAGAAACTTTTCAGTAAAATCCTACCTTTAAATCAAGCTGAGAAAGTAGCTTGCTGATTTCTGCTGCTTTCCTACAGTGAAACAACAGCTGCTAATGCCAACAGTTCCAAAAGACCTGCCAGCAGGTCTTAAAGGGATGGTAGGACAGTTGATATTGGTACTAAGTTCAGTGACTCCTAAGGGATATTGTACCAGGGTACTGAGCCATTCATACTACAAGGTAATTCCCAGATTTCATAAATAATTATCAGATGCTTTCTGTTGTAAGTCAAGCCCCTGGAGAAATCACTGCATGTATTTTGTCCGAGTGTCCCATCTCTTCTCCCTCTAACCACTAGTGATAACTCCCCAGCCAGATCCCCAGCGAGTGTTGGAAACCCCCTATGAGGGAGGGATGCTCCAGCAGCTCCTCCTGTGAGACACTGGATCACAGCAGGGTCTTCCAGACAGCCCACACTGGTGCATAGGCACCCTAAAACAGCTTGTACCACCTTGTGGGTACCACCTTGTACCCGCAAACCTCTGCAGCATAGCCAAAGAGAGGCCTCCATATAACCACCCTATCCCATACTTACCTGTTCCGTCACATCCCAGTGACCTGCCCAAGAGCCCTAAGTAAGGCTCACTGCCTGACTGGTGCTTTCCATGACAGGGAACAACTCCAAGAACTGAACTCCTACCTTTGCTCTCTTCTGCTCTCCCAAGGTCTGTGTGCACCTACCTCTAGTCATTCTCCCGGGCCACAGAAATCAGTAGTTCCCTATATAGGCCTATTCTACCTGAACACCATTGTGCAGCCCAACTATTTCTTACCAAAGATTTTAGGACTAGATTTCCATGTCTCACAGGACTCCTCCATTACCTCACACTGAGTGACTAAGGGCTGAGATACCCTCAAGTCTCACATGTCGTTTCTACAAAGATCATAGAACTACCACTATGGCTGCCTGGAAAAACCCCACAATTTGTCTATCCCCACTTGCATAAACTGTGGGCAAAGAAAAGGCCATTGTTATGCTGCCCAGAGAAAAGCATTTGCCTCAACAAACTGACACAGAGGGACTGCAGGAAAGGAAGTTTACCTTGTTCAGCCTGGCTTACTCTAAAAGGTGACACTGAAGCAGGCAATGTTGTCACTGGTAAGATCGATAGGAGTACCTAGTGCTGCATGGAAATCCCTCAAGCAGCAGCAGCAGCAGCAGCAGCAGCAGCACCCCTCTGCCAATGGCTTTTGGCTCTCTATGTTGCTCAGTCTTCCTTAAGGATATCCCCACCCCACCTCTTCATATGCCTGTAAGCATGATATTGTGTCCATTCCGAGGGGGTGTGCCACTCTGGGACAAACCACCCTCTTCTCAGTGCCATTTTGGATATGTTCAGGAGCCCGTTTCTTGCCATTAAGGGCTCTGTGGCAGCTCAGCACGAGGCTGTTAAGGACCCCAGGCAAAATGGTCAGTATTTACTTGGCAATATCGAGGTGCAGATGAGAAAAGGGACAACACAAGGCTCCACTTAGGTTTTAGCTACGGATCTGTTTAAAGTCCTCCAGATACTGTGGGATTTGACCATTGACACCACTGCACAGCTTATCCGTGAATGTGAAACATGGACCATAACCAAACAGAGAAGTGGCTAAAGCCCCTCTGGTACACAGGACAGTGGCTGAAATCCAACACAGGGAATCCTGGCAGATTGATTACTTGATATCATGTACTACCTCATTATTACTACCCATATTAATATATTACTACCTCAAACCCATCATAGCTCCCCAGAACAGAGCAGGGAGTTGGACTCAATGATTTGTATGAGTCTTTTCCAACTTGAGATGTTCTCTGTTTCTGCAGGCAGACACAGAAGGCCCAATGCAGTTGCACCAGCAATGTGTAGACTAAGTCTACGTACTACTCATGTTCTTGGTGAGGGGCATCTAGACCACACCAGAGGAATCGAGTACTCCTGTGGTCTGCTCCTGGCATATTAACTAGGGTGCTGTCAGGACATTAAAGAATCTGCTTCAAAGCCCAGATGACGTGGGCATGGCCTGAACACAGCAGACTGGAAGTTGCTATTGGTTTCAAAAACCTGAGCTGCTTTTAATAAACAATTAACAACAAAAAGGAAGACAGCCCACACATGACAGAGGGACTTGCATCGAGGCATTTACTGAAACCCTCTGACACACCTGCACTTCTTGTGTGCTCTGCTGTTCTTCAAAAAGCAGAGTAATGCACTGCCTGGTTGGCTGCTGCTCTCAACAACCCTTCCAGCTCCTTACCCCGAGAACACCAACACAAATCGAGCAGAGTCCTTCACTATGGAAAGAGACAACTGATCATTTGTAGCTTCTGTTCTCTTCAATTACCTTTGTCCTTAGTGGACTAAAGTTTGAAATGGAGCTACTGTAAAATCTCTCCTCTTCAAAGGAGAATAACATAACCAAGAGCATATTTACTTGAGAAGTTGGCCAAGAAACTCTCAAATCTTACTTTGGCTTCTGCCACAGTTACCTGTAGAAATTTAGCAAAACTTCCCAGTCTCATTTTCTTTATATGTCAAGTGGATGAGACTTGTCTTCTGAAAAGTGCCTCAAATGTGTCAGTCCTACAGGAATGCCTCAACATCTCTTTGAATGATAAATGCTATATGCCCGTATCCCATGCTTCCCTAGCCTTATGCCACACACCTGTGCTTCTTCACAAGTGCACTGAAATTAAGATAATGCAACAAATGAGCAATGGACCAGTATCTGAAAAATGGAAAGAAATGGCTGAAGTAACACTCTTGCTCTTTGGGCCACAAAACACACTTTGTGTGTCAATGCACAGCAGAGGGCAAAGAATTAACGAAACAAATGCTTCAAAGCAGAAAACGTTGCTTAGGTCACCAGTATGGATGCTTTACTCAGTGCCAACTATCTCTAATAAAAATGCTAATGTTAAAGTGAAAACAGAAGCCTGAATTGCCTGTTATGTATCCCTAGGGAAACTGGGAACTATTTTGATTAATTTTTGAATTACACTGGTTTTACCTCAGCAAGAGAGGCTTCTGTTTCCAGTATGTGAAAACTAATCAGCTCTGCAAGAGCAGTGGTGTTTCTAAAGCTAGGTTAGCCCTCCATGAGGAGTCCTGGCATAGGAAACACTGAAGGTCTGTATTCTAGCAACTGCAAACTGCAAAGATGTTATCACTCAAGTTTCCAGTTATTTCATGCCCTTTTTTTTTTTACACAACCTACTACTAAAGCAAAGTATGGCTTATACTGGGGACAGGAAAAGGGATATGAGCATTATATGGAGCCTGCAGTATTGCTTTTTGATATATAACATAGGGTAAATACTTGCCCATCAAATCAAACAAACCAGCTGCTTTTTCATCATCCCAGGAAGATTTCTGTGCTCCAGCTGGTAGAATTTTCCACAACATTTGCCATAATTTACCACTTTCCCTTCAGATTAAGCAGAAGGGTAAAGCCAAGCTGAACAGAAAGAAAACTCAGGAAGAGCAGAAATAGAAAAATGTTTCTTCAAAACAGGAAGCTTCCTGTTTAAACAGCCACTCTTCAAAACTATTCTTTGCAAAAACCATTTTAAACTGACTAAGAATTAGTTAAATCTCCATTTCCAGCCACATCAGAAGCTGTTTCTAATCAAGCTGAGACAGAAGACGGGCAGATGGGAAGACAATGGACAACTACTCCCCAGTGACAAAGCTAAGCTATTAGCTCAGTATTGGTCTGAGTAAGGTGAGCAGATTGTTCTAGTTCGTAATTTATTCTTCTGCCAGGATCCTGTTAACATCTCATTACTGTGATGAAGACAGCTTTAGCTTGGCTTGGACTCCCCAAAGGCAGTCCAGGGTTGAATGGGTGCTGAAAGTCACTTTTGGAAGTTATTTTAAAAACAGAGATCATCCTCGATACATAAAATTGAAGTCTTTGTAAGGGGGGCTGCACAAGCAACCCAAGACCATTAAAAACAGAATTAGAAATCAGTATCAGCAAAATTCAGAGAACTCCATGCAGGCTCTGTACACTGTGTGCTGCAGCAGGATGTTCAAGGCTCATTTTGTCCTTGTCAGTTTTAGTCTGGTCTCTTCAGCTTTCTCAGGGATGTAAGTGATGCTCAGAATAATTACTAACTGGACTCAGGAAAATGAGAATGTGGTAAGAAAGTATAGTTTCTGGCATACCACAGTACATGAGCATTGACAACACAGAAATGGCTAAAGGAAAAGCATGCTATGAGATGAGCTATTTGTTATGTTGCAGAAGGGAGTGAAGATAAATGGCAAAAGCAAAGTCATTTCTGACTTAGCCATTAAGGCAGAAAAATCGCCTTTTGCATTTCCAGAGGAGCTTTTGTCATGCTAGAGAACAGCAGTAAAACACAAAGCCATGCAGAAGACAACAACATAAGACGCAGAGAAGACGACCATGAATATCAAGGAAAAGCTGATCTCATGAAGGACGCACACTAACAGCCATACAAACTTCTGACTCCAAAAGTCTGAACTATAAGATATGGACTTTGACACAGAGTAGATCATGTAAACCAGAAGGGTGGTACCTTCTAATTGGCACCCCCTCCTACTAGAAGGAACCAAACGCTCTAGCTCTTGGTGAGCACCTCCCACTTTTCAGATGGGCTTCAGCCTGCATAGACTGTGACTATGCTGATGGTGCAGGAAGAGTTATGGTGGCAGGGGACGACTTTTCAGAATTTCCAGAGTTCTTTGGTGGGTTGGAAATAGCACAGGTCCCCCTGTCCAATGCCGTTGCAGTGTACCTATGGAGTCAGAGAGCTTTTGGCAATTACTCCTTTCTGTGCTGCAGCAGACAGCCTCACTGACAGCTGCCCAAGCCCAAGAAAAAAGGGTCTCATATGTTCAGTTGCAAATTATTTCTAAAATCTGCTGCAAGGGTCCCTAGGTGCTGTGGCCTCTGATCCAAACTTTGCAGTAGTTTCAGCTACATTCTATTTGCAAGGCCTGTATTTAACTTATAGAGTAGCTCCTGCTTTTTTAAAGCAAGCTATATAGAGACAGAGACTATATCTGTATATAGCATGCTTATATAGAAATATATACACAGTATATATATATGATTTCTAAGCTTCTCATTCTAGCAATTGTATCTATTGTACCTTTTCATGTTACTACACAGAATAAAGAGGCAGAGATAGAAAGAATAAACACTGACTATAATTGTCTGCAGTATCACATGGTCTGGGGCTGAAACAATCCAAACTGGTAGACAAATTACAGCTGCAATTTTGCTGTTATTTTTAACTCATTCTCCCACTCAGGCTGTCTTGTCACCTCTCTCCATCCCTGAGAAATACACTCAGAGAGAAACTGCAGTCTGATAGCGTTATCAGCACCTTTGTCAACAAAATAAATTCATCTCCCTTGGATGGTGAAATGTGTGTCACAAATGAATGAGATTCTGGAGTTCAGCAGCAATCTACAGGGAAGTGTTAATTAGAACAGACTGTGTCATAAGGAAGCTCAACAGACACAAACTAATTAGCACCAACAAGTGTAGCAGGGCTGCTCTGTGGAGGCAGCACTCCATCACCAGCTCCTAAGAAGTTAGCACTCCTTCCTATTCCCTGGCTTTAGTCTCAAAATGGCATCAAAACATATGGCATCAGAGCAAGAGTCCCACAAGGATACAGCAGAAAGATCTGCTTTTGCTCCATCCCCGTTACCTTCATCAACTCTTTCTCACCACAGCATTCAACTCAGTCTATCCACAAAGTCAAAGATCTCCAAGATTTCATCCAGGTAGGAGAGGGTGGGTCCTCAGAAAGGTATGCATCCCTCATGAGTCTCAGCTGGACTGGCAGCCTATAAACGCCACCAGTTTCCTTGCGGAAACTAAGAATATGGGGTGTCAGTGCAGAATTAAAGTAGACTGCTTCAGTGCAGAACAGTAAGGGGTTCTAAAAGTCCAACAGGAATCTGGGAAAAAAAAGAACTAGAAAGAGCCATTCAGCAGGTCAGCTTACAAGCTTACAGCTTAAATATTGCTGACTAGCTGACATCAGTCAAGAGAAAAAATGCTTCCTAAATAACACATCAGATGTTCTTTGGATGAGTCCCTGATTTTTTCCCAGACGCAACCTACCAGATGGACTTATGCACAAGTAATTCTGTAAGCTGATAAATAAGCCTGGAGATGCTAAAAAAATAAGATAAAAAATAGAAAGTAGTATGAAGCATCATATACAATGCTTGTTTCTCACACTCCTGTGCTCAGTAATTTCCTCATTTCTAAGAGAAAATATTTCAGAGAGAATGTAGGTTATACATAATTCTAGTAACCAATGGGTCGGAATCCAGCAGGGTTTCCCCAGGTTTTTAGTTATAAAATTAGAAGTAATATTGCAAGCAGAAGATCCCATACCCACAAACACCCAGCTTGTAGCCTTGACATGTCAGGTGTGCCCTGGGCAGCTGCTGCAAACCATCCATTTATTAACAGTCCATCAGAAATGATCCAGAGGGTGTAGAATACACAGTTTTGATTATACCCATACAGTAATAAACTGCTCCTAGTCCCTGTAACTAGGACACTTTATTTGGTAAATCTTTTCTTTGTAACACTACGAGTCCACCTGTTCATATTTCCCTCTGCCAGCTCCTTCTTGATTCAAGCACACAATTCCTTTAATAAACACAACAATGCTAAAACTCTTTGGTATCTTGTTCTCTCACCTCTTTTGGTCAAGAACTTACTTCACCCAACTGTGAGAAACTTTCTTCTCCACTCCAGTCTAAGCATGTCTGACAGGCATAAAAGAATATAGTGTAAAAACTGATTCCCAAAAAATCAAAAGTCAAAGCACAGGGCCAGACAAAGCTAACGGGACCTGTGGATGCGTAACACATGCTAAGAACAAACCATTTCAGCATGCTTTTAGATGTGTTTGAGTATTTTAACAACAAGCACCTTTTGGTGAAAATTGGATTAGAAGGTTTTACAACATTAATGCTGTGACCAGTCCCTACTGGCCCACACAAATTTCTAAAAGCATCTGCTCTCAAAACTGAATTTCAGATATCAAAGAAAGCACGATTAGAACAGCAGGGGAAGAAAGTATTCTTGCCAGTGCTCCTCATTCTGGCTCTGCAGGCAGGAAAAAAAAAAAAAAAGAGAGAGAGAAAAGAGAGAAAGTCAAGGGTGTTAGATTCAGCACTATAGAAAACCATTCTGTCTGAACCAAACACTTAGCAACAGGATAGTCTATCTCTTGCTGTCATTAGGGAAGACAAGAGCTTATGGGCTGAGGGCATCATCCTTACATATGACCAACCGGGTGAAGAAGGAGCTAACAAGACAAATGCTTTCATTCCCGCATTTAGGCAGCACAACAATATATGATCACAGCAATTTATGAAGAATTAATATACATGTACACCCTCTTTAAGATCTGCTTCCTTTCCTTTTACAATACTACAGAACTGGGTCCATTTATCCATTCACAGGAACACTGTGTTACCTGCTGCTATAGGAAGGAGCTGATCAGCTATCCACTGTGTACTGAAGAAGATGGTGTGTAAATACCAGAACCCTTATGATACTCAGTATTTCAGAGATCCCATTTCTTTTTCATAGCAGAGTTTAAATTAAACTGCAAATGCTGCAAAACACATAGGGACAAATTCTTTCTTCTCACAATCCACTGCAATAAGAACAAATTTCAGTCAAATGAATAAAAATTAGAGGTCTAAAGCAAGTATCAGAAGACAATCAATGTTCTTCAAAGCCATACATGTTACAGAAGGAATCAAGATTACTTATATCAGGAGGTTGTAACTGCATTATTTACACAAGATTAGTGCAGACTGGAGTTTGTACAATGGGCACACATAAAAAACACCCTTCCCCTGCTCTTCACTGTTTTCACCCAAGGAAAAGCAGAGGGACAGAACTGTACTAAGCAGGCACTGACTGTTAAGTACTTGGAGAATCCAGGAGGGAATTACGTTACATAAACCAAAGCAGTCATGCAATTTAACATGCTTTGCATAACTAAGCAACTAAACATCTACAGCATACCTCAGCACAGCTCAAACCACTTCAAGCACTTGCCGTTGAGGCCAGCTGAAGCCTCGTGGACAGCAGTTTGAAAGACATTACATTAAGACACCTTTGCTTACAGATAGTTTTTTTATTGTTATTTAGGCATTTACATGAACTATGACAATGTATATTACTTTCTCCTCTTCCTTATAATTCATGACCATCCACCAGGGCAAGGACAGAAATCTGGTTGCGTATGTTCACATACCCTACTATTTTTCACCCTTATACTAGGGACAGGCTCGAAAAAGACCTGAGACAGAGAGTAAAACACAAAGCCTTGTGGATAAGCAAAGAACCAGTTGGGTTCTTAAAAATGAATCCCTTCTCTCAGACTATTCACCAGACTGCTGCCTATGAGAGAAAGAATTCTAAAAACATGGCTCTCTTTTCATTATTATGCCGTGTCTTTCTTATTTCACTTTCTCACGCAAGAAATGGGTAAGGGAAACAGTGTTACTTTTGTTTGTAGTTCATTTTAATTCTGAACTCAGAGGAGAGCACAAGTGAGATGCAGTCTTGCGATCCATTTTGTTGCTTCGCCTGTGCTAACACAGAGACTCTCAAGTTTCAGTTGCAAGCATCACTGCAAGACTCACATCAATGGACTTACTTGAATGAAGAGGAAAAATATATAAAATACTTGTTTCCTCTACCTCTCCTCTAAGCACACAATCCATTCTAAAAACCATTTTCCTTTCCCCCTGAGCTCTAAAAAGAGTAATCCTTTGCATCATCAATTGCACACACATGAGGGAATGCACCTGGTACAAATTTGCTAATACCTGACAAAAAGCTGTATGTAGTATAAGGGAATCCAAATTCCTAACACATCCAGGGCCAGTTAATGCGACACTGGTATAACTACTCTGAAGTGTCTAGATTTAAAGCATGTACTGATTTGCTCCTTCGGTTTTGGAAAGAACAGGCCAGCTCTGGTATAATCCTACCAACTTGTTTGTCAGAAAGCAGGTCACAGAAGGTCCTTCTTACTTGACCCAACATGCTCTCAGTTGCTGATTATGAAATGAAATGTGATGATGAAGTACACTAATTAGCAAACTCCTGGGTCAGAATGGTGGCTTTTTTAGTAAAAAATTGCTTAAAGTATCTTTTGAACTTACTGTGTAACACCACTATGGTTCCCTGCAGGCACGCGGGTAATTGGGAGATCTCTGATTTGCTCTTCTCATCATACACACTGCGAAGAAGAGCAGAATAAAGGATCAACTTTTTATTGTTTCAGACAAACCAGGTAAGTCCCCTCAGAATATTTCACTTTAGTAATTTGTTTATGATGTGTCAACTTAAAAGGGTCTTGGTGCACTGTGCGTGATTATATTGGAAGAACTGAACTCATGCCTCTGTACTACAAATCAGATGGCCCACATGGTAAAGCCATTCATGACTCAAAAGCTATGACCCTACAGCTTCTATATGGTAAAGGCAGCAAACATCAGTTCTGTTTTTTCTCAGTACTCCAGGCTGCGTACCATTCCAAAGTGTAGAAAGTACTTCAGGATCCATGAAGTACTTACATTCCTTATATTCCTTTCCACAATATGTATAAATACATATATATATATATATAAAACATAATATATTACATAAAGATATACAGTACCCTTCCATACCTTTGATACCCTCTGACAGACAAGCAGGACAGTGCAACTTCATCTGGTACTATTCACAAATCACAGCCTGCACATAAGAGAAAATCCTGCTAAGCTCATATATCTGAAATGCAAAGCTGCAACAGCAGACTTATCAAGTTATTAATTATAATATGTAATTACTTATAATACAGAGGTATCCAAGGTCCCAAGTCTCAGACAAGGCATACTTCATGTAAGTCCTATAAAGTCCGATTTAAAATCACAGGGACCTTCACACACAAAACCCAGTATATGCTTCCCTAACACCTGGAGACAGTCATTTCCTGCTACAAATTCTACTGTAGAACTTGCACTTTAAATGCAAAGCCCCCTGGTGCTAGGAGTAATGGTTTGGATTAGCACTGTGATTCTCCCACTGCTAGGGAAATAAAAATCTCTTAGTACCACTATCAGAGATTTCTGTGGCAACTCAGTGAATAACGGTAAAAGCAGCTGCAAAATAGCAAGTGAACAAAGACTACGGAGATATAATGGTGACTCAACAACCTTTCAATTCAGCTATTAAACTGTCTGCAGTTCCTTTTATGCTGCAGGTGAATAAAAAGTGATTGAGCAGAATTAACCTCTCCCTAGAGCATTAAGAAAAGTTAAAGTTTCAGTGCCGACTTGCTGGGCTCTTTCAAATCTGAGTTTCTTACAACTTTTACTGCTGGAACACCAGTGAACTGAATGTCCAATGAACTGAATTTCAGCAGAGCTGAGTTTTGGAGAACTGAGTTAAAAACCATTATGTGAATTAAAAGTGTATATATTGAGATGAAAAGCTTCCAGTTTAAATATATAAGCCTTCAGGAAATATTAATACTGAACTGCAAACTCTCTTGGTCTCCCCCAAGAACCTACACAGTGCTAAGCATGAGAGGTACTGACCCTGCCTATGGAGCTTTGATTGACTGCATGAAATTTTGTTTAAATTCCTCATGGAGACCACAGATATTTAAGCACGTGCACAGGCATTCTATGAGTTTAGAACTAATTTAAACATCAGTTTAGGAAACCCATGTGAAGAACAGTCTCCACAGCTCTGGCTTGGAAACCTGAAGCCCTGACTGATATATGTGTATACAGCACTTCGGTTGCTTTACGATATAAACAGAGAAATTTTCTTCACCTTGAGACAAGTACTGAAACTATTCATACCAAGGGTTTCATGAAGCTTTTGCTGAATGAAAGGCAAAGGAAAACAAATCGATGAGTAAAATGATTAATGTGGAAAAGTCAAAGCTGTCTGGGGAAAAACCAGAAACCACACCACAGGTTTTTGAAGTTTACAAGGAAAATACAAACTGTACATTTCCAAAATGTTTGGATAGGTTTCTCTTCACCTTCCCACAACCATGGATTGTCCTTTACATCTTTGTGGTTTTGTTTCAGAACACCCAGGGTGTCATATGAGACTTATTTCAGATGTATGAGCTCTGAAATTTGACTGTAAGTAAATTTTGGATGGCAGTTTATCCAACCCAAATCTTACCTACCCAATACTTACCACCAAAGTGAGTGGGCAATAAAAAAGTATGGAAGGATAACATTTCCCCTTCAGGAAACAGAAAGGAAAACAAATACATTCTAGAACACATCCAGAAACCTTACCATAACTGAGGATAACACTGAGACGTGAGATTTTCATTTGTATATACTGCCAGCTCCAAGGACAAGTTTACTAATGGAAAGTGATTAGCAGGTAAGTCTATTTGCAGAAGAATGGGAAACCCAGTTAGTTCAAGCCATTAGTTTTGCTGCCCTCTGCAAAATTCCTGCACTCTGGGCAATCACCAACTGCATGAAGTTTAACATGGGCAAGTGCTGAATTCTGCATCTGCAATGAAGCAACCTGTGTAGGGCCAGGAGTTTGACTTTGATGATTCCTGTGATGGATTCCAACTCAGGATATTCTATCATTTGAGTGAAAATTCTATACATCTCTGCCAGTCCTCGTATGTGGTACAGAGTTAAAGAGGAAATTCAACTGTTCTTCATCTACCTTACTCTAGGATATCCCAGTATCAGTTACTGCAGGAAATCTGGGAAAGCAGAGCTTTAAAATACAGACTTAGAGCCCCCAAAAGTCAAGAGCAGTTTCTTACTCCATGCAATCAGAATTATCAGTCTTACTATGCCTTCTCATCTCTTTAGTTGTTTTCTACAGGACCTATTTTATTTTTTGTCTTCCTTAGGTTTGTTGGAATTTCTCCATATGTACATCTGTGCCAGAAGCCAAATTTCTAGATATGCAATTTCTTGAAATTACTTCAAGCCTCCACATGAAGAGCTATAATATTAAGGGCTGCTTTGTCCAAGTAAGAGTGTGGAATGCTCAAATCTTCATTGCTCTCTTTCATTTTTGTGCCTAAGCAGAATTTTGAATATAAAGATTTCAAATCATAATTGAGCAAATGCAAATCCAAAATCTGGCAAGAAGGGAAATCCTTCACAAATCTACCCCTATGCACAGCTATCCAGTATCAAGGCAACAAGGAGAAAGCTTTGAGATGCACAAGCTATTGGGGATCTAGATGAATTAAGAACATTCTATTTTCTAGAGACACATCTGCAATATTAAATCTACAACAGTTTTTACTTTCAAAAAGCATTATTGCAGGGAAGTGATTGGACTATAAGGGAGTTTTGAATAGCTGTATGTCCCTATTTGTCATCTAAATTATAAAAATTATAAAGCACTCTTTCACTTTTTATGAAGCAACAGCAACACTCAAGAATTTTATGTACAATACACCAGAAATCATGTATTAAGTGGCTGAAGACATTTGGCTTTTTGCCCCTCATAACCACTAACAATATGTAGGCATCTAAATGTGATTGCACAACTTGTCCTGCATTATTACACATGTCATGGCTTATCAACCAGGATACTTAGTGGCATTTATGAACATATTTAATGCTGATACAAGCAACACAAGAGTAAGCCATCTGTTCTCAGGTTTTACTCCAGGTTTGAGCCAGGATAGCTCATTGAAGGCAGGTGTTGCATTGCCTTTAGGTTTCTGCTGATCAGATTTGCCACATGGACACAAAGTTCAGTTAGCACTGCCGTCAGAAAAGCAGCAGCCACTGCTTCATGCAGGTTCTCAAGGAGGAGGGCATTCTGGTCCACCTACAAGACAGTTTACCAAACCGTTGCTGAATATATACTTTTGCCTCTCCAGGTTACCTGCAGGTCTTAGGAGAGAAAAATCCCTTCTTATAAAGCCTACACTGTTCATCCTCAAGGAACTGCCTGGCTGCAGATAAAGTGTAACTGAAACACATACCTGGACTTGGGCTCCTGGACAGGCCTCAGAACTGAGTCCAAACCAGATCGTGTCTTGAAGGGGAGAGTTTCACCCTGAAACTTCCTTGAATGAATCATCCTCTTGCATTAGGATGAGAATCCTCTTGATCATCCTCTAGAAATGCAGCACTCACAGTTCCTGGGATACAGCACAGATCCACTACTAGACCAGAAGAATGCGAATGCCTGATATCTGTCCAGAACCTGTGCATCAGAGTACTTCTGAGTCTCTGCTCCTACTGAGGAGAACATCACCAAATGTAGAGTCTGATAGAAGATTCTGGAAAGCAACGAAGAAAAGATTCTGAAAAACAAAATCCCCTCTAAGAATCAATATATGACTTGAGAGAGGTGAGATCAGCTAAAGTGGGGGAGGCTTAAAAAAACTGACAGTTACCAGATACTGGCTACTTCAAACTTCTTATCTCCATTACTAACAATTTGGCTACAAGCAGTAAAAAAAAGCCTCATTAAAGTAATTTAATGTTTCCCAGGGACATGAAGTTTAATATCATGACTGATTTTCTGGTTTCATCAGAGGGACTGATATGAATAAACAAACAGGTTTTTCTTATCAATTAATTATCGCCCCCTTCCCCCATAAAGCAGAGTATGCAAAACTTGTAAACATATTTTAAATTTACTGCCCTTATCTCGAAACAAAGGTCCTTGAGACATAGGTCTTTGTCCTAATATTTGTGGAAATGAAAGCATGGGGTCACTGCCAAACTGAAAGTCTTTTGCACTAGACTGACAGAGGAGAATTTGTCCCTGAATTTGACAGAGGTAAATGAAGAGTAATGCTGCTTAGAGGATTAAACCATTCCTGAATACAGTGGAATGACTGCCCATCTTTTCCAATCTATCCTGTGTTACAGACCTCAGCAGGTAACTGGCATCACATGAATAAATAGGAAGTTTTTAAAAGGTGCATTGAGTTGACAGAATGAGTCTCAAACCAGAGAATAAAAGGAACACATTCATTACGCTGGCAGCCAGTTTTGACACCTCTCATGCAAAAGATGTTGCTAATCCTGATGAATATTCATTCTGAACAGGAGGCTGAAACACAATGCATAAATTCACACCTCTTAAATAGGACATTTTTTGGAAGACATCAAAATACAACATTCTCCACACATTTTTCCACTTTGGCATGTCCTTTGTACTTCAATTAATTAAATGTTACCTGCACATGACTATATGTACATAGCAAAGAAAATCAGTGTTCTCAAAGTTCAGGCCTCAATACTAGGACCACAGACTGGCACATTAACTGGAAGTATTCTTCTCCCATAACACACACTGTTCATGCAATAAAACACTTCCTTGCGATACTATAATTAATTGCATTTGATGGCACCACAAATATTCTAGGGGAAATACAAGCACAATAATGAGCATTTTTTTATGAGTAGCCAGTACCAGCCCCAAAGGTTTAGAGGCAATGCTGGCTCCACATCCTGATGTAGCCCCAAAAATAAAGCAAAAGTTTCACAGGTCTTCCCTGTTATCAGGGAAGCCTGGAGAGACAGACATTCTCGTGACCCAGAAGATCCTCGGGGTAAACCACAAATCATTCTTCTTCTCTGTGGAAAGGAGAATCTACTAGAGGAAGATCACCACATAACAATCACTGAAGGTGGGAACTGAAATTATGATCACAATGAACAATTACAGAATAGTAATTGCCACAGATGACCTACAGGACTCCTCTATAACACACAAAAGGGGGACCTTTCCACCAAGCAGTTACTTGAGAGCCACACTTTTCCTGCAAAGCAGGTGACCTCTGTGGAGCTGGCCAATTCTGAGCTCCAAAAAAAGTTTCACTGGCAACCAAAGGACAATAATGCTGTTATTACCTTCTCCTCACATCTAATGTCACTGACTAGATTCCATTAACAATTAGCATCATTTATTAAATGCCAACAGTTCACAAGTGACAAGTGCCTTACAACATGCAAAACGAACATTTTTTATTTGTGGAGGAGATGGTGGAAGACTTGAAGAACAGTTCAGGTTTTAAAGCAAAACACCACAACGACTTCGAGCAAGTGGCATAGCACTTATTTGTAGCACTCTTTCTACAAAGAAGTTCCTGTATAGACTCCAAAAGGCAGATTCCCAAGTTGCTCAGCACAAAACACGATGAGCACTCTGAAACCTTTTTCCCTTGTAGGAGCAGTGCTTTCAGAAGAATCTGCAATGGGAAAGCTAGAAACCCTTTTAGTTTAGGAAGGCTTTCTGCCTAAAAGGTAACTCTTTCTCAGAGGCAGTTTCAATGCTTTCTCCCCTTCTGCATAGCAAGAAGTTCTCAGCCCCATTCTCTAATATGTGAGAGGGAAGAGGTAACATTTGCAGAAAGGGAAGAGGTAACATTTGCAGAAATGCTACAGGGCTGTTGTGGCCTGGGGAGAGTTGTGGGAGGAGAAGTGATGATAAAGCCTGGGAGTGAATAGGAAGTTTGCCTTTTTATCCCTGGGGCCTGGTGCACACCTGACAGCACTGTCAGGTATTTCTAAGTTTCTCGTATTCTGGCCTTTTAAATAAACTTTTGAATTCTTTCCACTGCCTTGGCATTTCTGGGGATAACTGCATATCTTACGTTACACCTTTATCCTAACCCCTGAAAGGGAGTTTCCGCCCAATGTCTATACACCATGTTTACCTTTCCTCACGCAGGCATTTCAACGTGTCCTAAAAATGCAGTCTCAGATGCTCCTCTGGAAGAAGAGCAGAAGCTTGAAGAGCCAACAGCACGTCTTCTGGACTCTGTGACCTCATTCTCTTTGGAAAGATTCTCATGTAAGAGGTGAGACAAGATGTGACAAGGAGCTAAAACTTAGAGAGGCTGTTATCCACATGGAAGTGGTTGGAACAGGTTTGTCAGTATCTGCTCTATTTCACTGCTCAGAACCAGGCAACTTTCACGGAAAAGTAGCATGACTACAGCTAGTCCAGTGCGATGGTGCCAAAATGGAGATCTTACTTTTCCTCATCATCAGAAGAAAAGTCATCTCAGGAAACAGGAATTCAGCTTCAGAAGGCTTTTTCTGTCAAGGCTGTTAACACCACCCTCTTATCTAAAACCCACTCAGCTAACTGCTGCTACCAGGCCCTGGTATTATTCCACATGGAACACCACTAAGGAAGCATGCACCACCATTCTCCCTCAATGAAGCTTGAGTTACTTCCATGAGTCACCCCACAAAGAGCACAGTGCAGCAATCTTAGAGAGTTTTTTGAGTTTTGCAAAGATACTTGAACTCAGGGAAAAGTTCACAGACAAAAGGAGAATGACCTTGCTTCAGAGTGGTTTTCAGCGCTCCTCAGGGCAGAGACTGTCTTTGTGTCTTGTACATAGAGAGAACATAGACTTAGCAAAATAGAAACTTTGATCTAATTTCCTCCTTTACCTACATGCAGTTGAGTGCACAGTACATGAGGTAAAATCTCATCTGTTCAGGATGAGGTCCTCCGAAGGATAAAGGAGTAATAATGCTGGGACTTGGTGTTCCGGAGAAAACGACATCACCTCCCAACAGGGTCCCCTTCTCACTTTAAGAACTGAGTCACAAATGAAAGGAGTATCTTTCTGTGAGCTGATAAGAAGGTACTGAGAAGGCTAAGCAGTTTGTAAATGCAACAAGAGGACTATGATGTTTAAATAATAGAATTGCTTCAATTAAGATTAATGAGGAGATCTTCTTCAAGCATTCAAACAGTTCTGGGGATTTTTTGCAGGGGAAAAGAAAAAAATCACTAAACTGACCAGTGTAATTGCTTTAACCACATTGTTAGATCCTTTCTCCTTGCCTGCTCCATCCATTCCATACAGTATGGCCTCTGTGACAGACAAGAAGGGATGCAGTAACTTTCATTCCTCTATAACCTCATTCAATCTCAGAGTAGACCTAACATGATCAAAACTACCTGCAGTCTCAATAATGACCTCTTCTACGTATGTTTTATGTAAGTCAAAATCAAAATTAACTGCAAGAAGAAATTCTGGAAAAACCCAACTGAACAAAAGTACCATAAAATGATCTCACATTGTCACCCTCAGAGATCAATGCAAATGTTTAACCTACCTGCTCCACAGACCTCCTTTACTTGGACAAGCACATCAGCTTACACCTGTAACAGTAGTTGACCTTTGTATTGATCAGCGGGAGAAGGAACAAAGCAAACTACTAGTGGGGTTTAAATGCACTAGCTGCCAGCAAGTTCTGCAGGATGTGTGCCTACAGTGAAGTGCAGACCTTCTCATCCCATACTCCTGCTTCCTTTGAAACACCATGCAGACTTGTCCTACCATGGGGAGTTGGGTCAGGCAGCTAACAGGTGAAAACTTAGGTAATTTTCCCTGGATCCCACATGGCAAAAGAGAGAAGGGAGAGTTGAGCTGCCAGCTCTGGCAGCAGAGCAGGCTAAGATCCATGCTGATAGCAATCGTGGGTTCCTTTCTAGAGGGTGTAGGATACAGCACACTTTCTCGGGTACAGACTATCCAGCCTTTCCTCCTACCTGCTTTACTCCTCCTGACCTGCCCCTTCTCCTGTCTCTAACTAATGGGCCGCATGTCCATCTTCACTTGCTCTGCTCCTCAGCAGGGTGGTCAGCAGGAAGTGATGGGATAGATTTAGCCTTTCAGTGAACAGAAAACCCTCATGTTAAGCAAGAAAACTTTGAAATCACTACTACAAACACATGATATGGCTTAATACTGGGCAACTTCGCACAGAAGGGGAAATGATCACTCATGACCTCAAAATCGCAAAACTGGCTTACAAGCTTTCAAGGGACTCCAGCTCACGGAGAAGGCAGATGTCAGGATGTGTTCGCTCATTTGCTTTAATGTAAAGCAATACTCTCCTCCTAGTCCTGCTGCTGGAAAAGGCTGGACTTTTTTTTGGATGACAACTTAAAAATAATAATATGGTGAGATAGCTAGCTCAGACAGAAAACTTTAGCCAAAATGCTTATTATTTGGTAGCATTATAATCCATTGAGAACTCCTTAGGACTGAGTGTTGAGGTGGTCTTGATGTACTACTAAAATTTCTTACTGCAATTTCAAGAGAGAGAGAGAAAAAAATCCTTTATAGGTCATGCTAGGCAGTATCCATAGGCAGCATCTTTGAACTGGCACAAGTTAACCCTAATTGATTGGAAAGGGCTGGTACCAGCAGGTAACTTTCTACTCTACAGATTTGCTTTGAATTAACATGATTAGATATTGGTGGATGCCTGCATGGAAAGTTCTCTTCAAAACTGGGCATCTTCCAGTAAAAACTTGCCAGGGTCAAGGGTAGGAAGCAGCACACACAGGCAATTGAACTGGCATGCTTACTGCAGATGCACTTACCCTATTAACCTGCCATCCTGGCAGATACAAAGGCTCTGTGCCTCACCTTATGGGGCATGGATTAAAATGGCAGTGGAATTGAAAGCGTAGACCTAACAATAAAAATCAAGACAAGAGCATCTTCTCAGATACTTATCTGAATGGCTGCTGTTTTGAAAAGAAAGAGAGATAAGCAAAAAAAAGAGCAAGGGGACATACACTTTCTGCCAGGGTCTGTCCTGCCCTGTGTGCATAGCAGCAACAAGTCACTAGAGCCCTGCCCTATCCATATTTTAAAGGTTATAAACTTGAAACAGGAATTTCTCCATTTGTTCTCAGCAGATTTATCTGGCTGCTTTCCAAAGTCCTGGTCTGCTCCAGGGGTGATGCACTTTGTTATTCTTGCTTCAAGAAGTTTAATTAGGCAACTGGAACCAAGCACAAAAAATACCCTCTGCACAGAGCTCTTCACAAAATAAAACCTGATTACTAGAAGTAAGGATCATGCATTGAGAGAATTTGCAATACTCACACTATTTTCAGTCCAGCTTTTCTCTTCATTCATTTGAGACAATAAAAAAACCAAAAAGGTAGGGACCAGTCAGGTGAAGGTATGTCTCAGTGGCACTTACTGAGTATTCACTCATCAGCTAATTGTTTTTGGAGCTTCAGATGCTCATCTAACACATACCTGGAAATATTCTTTACACAGAGGGATACCTGAATGGTTACACATTTGCAATCTGAATTTAAATTTAAAGTCTCTCTTGCAGGTGACACTGTAAGCAGTTAGACTGCTGCAAAGCAGCTTCCCAAGAATTCAGGGAAATGGCAGCAATGTGACAGTACCATGTCTTACACTTTAGAGCTACTTACTTCCAACAGTACAGCAAAACTACTGTAACTTTCAACAACTTCTGACTGACACATTACTCACCAACTGTTGCATGGTTAAATTCAGCATTGCCTTGGAAATTAGAGAATACTCCCACTTACAACAAAATTCACAGAAAGAAGGCCGGCAGTCTTCCCACTTGTGTTGTCTAAATGGGACTTTCTAGAATGAGAGATAAACCCAGTCTCTGTTAGGAAAAGTCTGGCACTGATGCCGTCCTGGAAAGAATCCATCTTTCTCATGTCATGGAGGAAAGCCCTCAAGCTAGTGAAGCATCTTTTTCTACTTCTTGAAGTTCCATCCAAGTTTTATTGATTTATGAACAGCAGGGAAAAAAATCCAACTTGCTTTCCCTTGCTTGTACTCCTCAAGAAACAATGGCATCCTGTCAAGTAATAACTGAATGTAAAAATAAAATCTAAAAAACCTGAAAGAGCTGTGTCTGTTGTGCTGAAGGTGTTCTGTTCCCCAGCACAAGAGCAGATGCCAGCAGCAGGTAGGGGCATTCCCATTCTTCACCAGATCCATAGCTGGCCTCACTCATCACCCATTCTGTGAATCCCGCATTGGGAAAGTTGTCTGCTGCGAAGGAGCACTCCCCCTTGGAGCCAAGGGTCCCCTTCCTGCTCTCTGGGTAACAACACACTCACTGGTGGTAAGGAGATATTGTCATCCACAGTAATGCCAAATGCAACATCCACCCTGATCTACAGTCTTCACATACCAAATAAAATTGTGAAAAAAGGTCTTAGCCCCTCAGTGGTCCAGGGAATTAATGAAGGGAAAAAGATCTCACCCTTTGTACAAAATCCCTGAAAATACGTTAAAGCCTTAACGAAAATGGCAGCACCAGCAAGCGATCAGGGCAGCAAATTCTATTTTGCTCTCAAAACAGCCCTGTCTTTTACAGTACATTTGTACAGTGCTCAAAGAGGAGAAGTGCAGGTAGACAGCTGAATCTCCTTGTTTTAGTGTTTTGTTTGGGTTTTTTTAAACATAGCCTTAACAGTTCTGTTCGGTTTTAAAAAAAATCTAGCTGTGCAAAGGGAAGTTTAGACTCAATTTCATGCATCTTTAAGATGCAATCCTATAACGTTTGAACCACTGTACTTTACAAAAGTGAAAACTTTCACTTGAGAACAACAGGTCATATAATACAAGGAGTGAGGCACAGAGCAGCTGCTCTAAGCAACTGCAGGACTAGAGAGGACTCATCCACAAGCCTCCCCTCCAGCCGCACTCCGAGCAGCTGAGGGGGACGCAGGCACCTTGTGTGAGTGACCTGCCTGGGGCCAGATCAAGTTTACAGCTGACAAGACACTTGAGTTCATGTCTCCTGATTCTCACAATCTGTTGATTTGTACCTTGTGCAGTTCTTGAGAGGGCAAGGGCAGCCCACCTGCTCTTTCAGGCAACTGACAGGATAGGACAAACACTTCTCTGCTCCTGGTCCAGACACTCATAAATGCAAAAAGCAGGCAATTAAAACCACATTTGCCCCTCTCAGCAATTTCAGGAACAGTCTTTTACATATGCCCAAGTTCATCTGTTTAACATGCAGTTCAGTTCCCCCAGAAACATGTCTCTAACAATAGCTTAGCATCTCCTTAGCATGATGTGCACATTACCTTTTGATGGCCACTTGCTTGGAGTGGCCACGTAGATTGGCCAGTAAAAAGGAAGGTTAATGAACAGCAGTCCTTTCTCAACACAGCTGAAGAGTTCTTAATTTTCTACATATTCAGCTAACATTTGCATCTTGCTAGAGCATATCTATTTATTGAATATCTCAAAACACATTCTAATTTATCTGCTGTAAAATAAACCCATATAAGGAAATGATAAAGAAACACGTAGCCTAAAAGCAACTCTGCCCAGCAGGCTTGCAGTGTGATGTTGCCCAGGCACAATTAACACTCAAAACATTGACATGCACATGCCAAACCCATGCAGTTTAACAGTCCGGAGTTTGGTATGGGATTAGCATACCTAATCCCTGCTGCTCCCTGTACAGCAGCTGCAGCAAAACCATGGGCTCCTGGTCTGGCAGTGAGAATCTCTTCAGTATCTTTCCCACAGTCCTTACAATACTGTGCTCTCAGCACCTCCCCACAACTACTTTTCTTATCTCCTGCTTGCTTGGGTGTGCTTTCAGAGTATTTATCCTTCTGTGATACTTAATCTTTGTTCCCTAAATTCCAGTCTATTTTCCTGTATATTTATCCTTAGGTCCACAAAAAAGTGAGACACTTTTCCCCTTCAAGCTCCTCAAAGAGCCAGAACTCTGATGACTTCCGTTACCTCTGATGGTTGAGCTAAGGTCCATTTATGGCACCTGAGGTAAGGTAGCCCACCCAAAGCTTCCTCTTCCTGCAACTCATCAACTCCTTCACCTCCTTCTTGCTGTCCCACTCAGGCAATGAAAAATCTTACTGCAGTCTGCACAATTACACCAAAAATTGGCAAATGTCTCCTTTCTGCTTTGTCATCCCATAAATGGCACTATCGTATAGTGCTTCTATGTGCCTGACATATTAATAGCACAGCTAATTATTCTAGATTGCTTCAGCCAGATCTCTCCAACCCTCCCCCCATTTTACTTAATGAATTAATCTCAAATTCATGTTAGCACGTCTGGTATATTTTTGTAAGTGGGAACACTGAACAAGACACTTATTAATAAGGAATAAGGACTTGCAATAGTTATTCTTAATGAAAAATGGAAGGTAGTGGTGGTAGGAGTACTCAAGAGCTAATAATAGTGGGTTTAAATTACAGCAAGGAATATTTTAAAACAGACATTAGGAAATGTTTTCGAATGCTCAAGGTATCAACAGACTTGCACTCACTTCCCAAAGAGGCTGTGGAGTACCACTGAAGGTCTGCACTACAAGGTTACACAACATCTGTTGGAAACGGCAGATACAAATGATCCTGCCCCAAGGGAAGGGCAGGTTTTGATGCTTCCTGGAACATCTTTCTGCTTGCATTTTTTGAGGGTTTCTATGTTCTGCTTTGGCAGCGCCAATGGGATGGCTGTAGCAGTTCTGCAGACAGCCCCGTGCGAGCCCCACCGCCTCAGCTCCTGCCATCACTACAGCAGATGTCTCTCATGCAAAGCCCTAAGCCACGGTCCAGAGTTATTCCCCATAGCACTGCAAAGTATGCAACACAACAGCTTCATCAGAAAGGAGGTGCTGGGTCAAAACCAGCTCCTGAGTGAGGTTTGAGGAAGACCTGCCAGCCATCCCTTGGGCAAGGCTATCTGCTGAGATATTAAAAGCCCTGGCTTGCAGGCTAAGCAACCTTGACACAGAAAATGTACAAAGAAGCAGCACGATTGCAGACTGTTCATGATGCGGACTGGGGATGGGCATCCTGACTAGTCTCCACTGGCTGTTCTCTACTGCAAGCATACAGGTATGCACTGGAGCTAAGTTTCATCAGGGAACTTTCAGCCTCTCTGTGTGAGCTCTTTCTTCCCTGTAATTTAATCACATCAGGAACAACTGCACACCTTTTTCATCACACATACTCTAAAGTAGCCCCAGGACTCTCCAAGAATAACAGGACAATTTTGGGGGTTTGGTTTTTCAGTTGTTTTTTTTTTTTTAGTTATGGGTGTTGGGGGGGGGGGTGTTGTTCAACAGCTATCTTATCAACTGCTAAAAGCTGGAGAGAAACAAGTGCACTCCATACAATTACAGAGCAAGCTGGTTATTGGAAGTGACACAAGAAGCTGGGGCCTTCGTGATGTAGGCACTATTTTGAATGCCTGATGTGGAATGTTTGTTCTGCTCCGAGGAAATCCATTCCCCCATACTGTGCAATTCCCACTCACTTTAAATTAAAAGACTTCCAACACTATCCATCTACTCTTTCTAGTCTCTGCTGTAGGACTGGGTACATAACTTCTTCACGGGAAGCACATTAGATTCCAGAGACTCTGCAAAACATTTTTCATCCTCCTGTAAGAATTTACCTCCCAACTGCTTTACCTACCAGCAGTAGCACAAGGACTGCCTCCAACACACACTCACAAATACTATTTTAATCTCCACATTAAGAGCATGACTCACGATGGCTTTTTCTCACTGCTCAGCTAACACAAGTGACAAAGCATTGGTGTTGATCCCAGTAACAGTGCATTTTTAAATGGTGGAAGGCAAAAGGAGAAAAAAAATCAGCTCAGTTTTGATTGTCCCTGTATCTCCTGAGGCAAGGACTGTGTCACGTTTTGTACGATCAAAAGACTAAATCAGCCTGTCTTCTCCAGGACTCAGAGTATAGTCAGAAGGCAGGATAGCTAGCATGTGTGTGTTAGGCATGAAAAATAACACGTGTGTTTAAGATCTTGAGTCACTGAGACGAGGAGGTTCAAGTTCTGCTGCTGCAAAGGGCCTGTGGAAGTACACCAGGGAAGTGAACTACATGGACAGTGCACCACTGACTTGATACCACCTGGGCCCCAGCATTACCACCTCAGCTCTTTCCAAGTTTGACTGCTTATGAAAGACAGACATATTGTCCCTGTCATTTGCTCCTCCATCGCTCCACTCCAGAACAGTGCAGCCCATGCTCCCCCAAGGGACAAGCTGCCATGGCATCACTGACCTCTTCTCCCAGGAGCTACTGGCCTGACCTGCTTTCGCCTGCAGGATAGACTAAAACACCATCAACACTGATGCAGTTCAGTGTGATTTCAGAAAAAAATCCAGTTACCTCCTCCTCTGTACAAACACAGCCTTATGGATACTATTAGTGCTGCTTTTTTTTTTTTTTTTTTTGGTGAGAAATGCACACCGTGGCTTAGGTCAATACAGTATGTGGACAAATTACAAACAGAAGGTCCTTCTGTTCTGCTCACATTACCCCTCACACATTCCTTCTCCTCTGCATAAACTCTGCCTCGCAATTTAGCAGTGAGACAGTGAAAGATCTCATAGCCAGAATAAGAATCAGAGTTAGATCTTTATCTTCAAGTCAGGCCTCCTCAATTCATAAAAAAAAATTCAGGGTTAAGTCTCCTCCTCTGCTTAATTCAAGTCATATCCTTCAGCCCAAATTGAACACAGAGATGCACCAGGAGAGAGGAAGAAAAGAGTGTCAAATCCAAGACTCAGACACTTTATCATTATTATCATAGTAAAGCTTTATATGCAGGCACCGAGGGTTCTAAATTAAATGTCAAATATTATCTGGCACCAGGAACATGAAGTATAGTCGTCTACAGGGAAAAGGAGCCTGACAGCTTTGGTCTGCTTGTCAAAACAGCAGTTGTCTCATTCAGCTCTTCGGGCAAAAGAACCACTATTTGCCAAACCAGAAGTTATCAGAATCAGCTCACTGACTGCTACCAAAAAGAGGTGCTGCTCTCTGATGGTACGGAGTAAGGGTAAATTTTAAATCCTATTCAGATGTTGAGAAGATTAATTTCTCCACTGGCAACATCGAAACAAAAGAAGATATAGAGATGTCTCCAATTTTAAAAATATTTTTAATTGAGATTGAAACAAGATCAATGAATCTTCTCCCCTTTCAGCTTGCCTGTGTCTTCCTCGCCAGTTAAACAAAATAAATGCCCTGAGCTTACTTCCCTCTCAGCCTACCCAGCAACTGTTGCTGCCTATTTGAACAGACTCCAGAAAGCTTGCCAGCTGAAGCTTATGAAGTCTAGTTAATTGCTTCAGCATATTCATTTCATGTTTGTATGGGGAAACATATAATTGGAGACACCCCTAGCTGGTTAGCCCTCCAGTGGCTGGCACTGCAGCACAGCCACGCTGAAAACCCTGCTTGGTGGAGGAAAAGGTGAGATCCTCTAACACAGCAACTACTGCTGTGTCCAGAGCAAGAAAAAACCCCAAACTTCCCAAAGCCTACCACACTGCTGCAAAGGCACATTACTAGGTATTGCTGATAATCATCGAGATTTTAGAAAATGTTGCACCCAACAGAGAAATTGGGGTTTTTTTTGCTTTCAGAAAAGCAAAATAGTTTAGATATCAATAACTTTTCCTGATTCTTCATCAAGGGACGTTCTGTGCCCCCCCAGACCAGGAGTGCAGCCCTACCGGTGTATGGGACGCAGGACTAGGAACATGGAGAAAACTGCAGGTCCCAACTGGCACAAGTGGGCACACATGCATGCCTAAACACATGCTGGAAAATAAATGGCAATTACATCTGCCTCCTTGATGCATCAAACTCATTTTAAGTGGGGGTCTGGTCAGACCATAACACCACGGTCATTCTTGAATGTGCAGAGCCCAGGAAGAAGAATGCTGCACAAGACACAAGCAGAGAGAGACACAAATTCATTCTTGACGTTTTTTATTGAAAAAAAAAGTCTTCATCCACACCAACACAAGCACAAAGCAGGAGCCTGCTGAAGTCAAGCACAGGTATGTTAGCTGCAGGAGGAAGAGGGGACAAAAACATTGAAGTAGAAAATAAAGCAAGTTTCCACTACGAAAGTTCTGTTTCGCTGCTCACATGCTTAAACTATCTTTCTTCTCCCAGCTCACAACAGAAAGTGCTAAAAAGGCTCTTTTCAGGATGAAGATTTAAGAGTTTTAATGTCTGCAAACAAGAGCTGAACATGCTGAACTCCAGAAGGGACTCGGGACCCACTCTGCCCCACGGTCATGAGGCAAAACTGCTGGCTTTCACAGCTCTTCAGTTAAAGAAATAAAAGGCAATTTTGAGTATTAGGGGGAATGCTGGAATCCATCCAAGTTGTAGCAGAGAAAGGAAAAGCTGTGAGACTTGCAGGAGACAAAATCATAAATTTCCATCTACCCTTTGCAGAGCTCTAACATTAATGCTAAAAATAACTAGAGCCACCTGCAGGATTTCAGCGTTTGGATTAATCAAGTCTTACAGAGTTGGGGGCGGGGATAAAGCGCTAGAGGAACAAAGGGCAGAAGGATTTCAGGACCTGAGCGTACCAACAAGGACGTGGCATCCAGAGAACAAGCTGCCGTTTGTTCCTGGCTAGGGCAGATGTTCCATAAGGATTACAGCAGGGGAAGGAAGGTGAAAAAAATGGGGCAGGCACAAAAGCACATTGAGAAATGGGTCAGGCTAGACCAGAGCTGTCAGACTTCCCTAACCATAGTATTAAAGTTTAATTAGTCTGAGTCCTCTTATAAGCCAGGATAACCTATCTAGGAGCAGCATGTCTTCAGATACAACTTTCCTCCGTGGCCTTTCATATGTCTAGCTTTGGCTTGCCACTGCTACACAACTTCCACACTTGATGCAAACTCCACAAACGCTGAAGTGTGCAACTCAGCAGCTCTGAAGGGCAGAAACCACCATTGGGCTCCACAGGAAAACACGCTGAGGGTTAGAGATGGGAAAGACCTGTTGGGGTAACTTGTCTAGTCACTCTAGTCTCTGGATTATGCTATTATTTTATCTTGTTCAATTCATATCAAAAGAAGGCATCTAAGCTTCTGGTGTCTTCCTGAAGGGAAGATTATTACTGACTTTGGGGTTGGGATTTTTTTGTAATGTGTGATCCCTATTTGTTTTTCCTTACAATCATGGAAATCTTCTTGTACCAAATACTGTAATCTCAAGCCTACCAAAATGCTTTATTTTACAAATATGTTGTGGATTAGAAGCCATCTCTCTTCTTTTAGAGCCGTTTATAAAATGGTACTACTAGACGGCTTTGTCCCGTAGCTTTCTCTCTCTTGATGCCTCAGTGGAAGATCCAAAGCCACATCAGTTGATAGTTCCAGTTTTGGATTTTGGTTAACGAATTGGGATTTACACTAGCTGTAACCACTGGTGGCTCTTGCTCCAATGTCAGATAGAGGATCCAGTACTCCAGATGTTGCACCTTCTCTCCTATTTACAAATAGACCTTACAGAATGATTCGTCATATTCACCCCTCCTGATCACATTCTCGGACATTGCATGAAAAGCTTAGAACAGCTTTGAGCTCTCCATGATGCTCCAGCGTGACCCTAGCTACAGCCTGGTAAAGTCTGGACCTTTCATGTGATACTTGTCCCAAGACATTCTATAACAAAATCTAGCCATTAAGGTAAACCCTGGGGTAAAAGCTCATTAAGTGTTTGTCTGCAGTTCAGAGAAAAACAAACAAATAAAACATGAAACAACAACAAACGCTCACATAACAGTTAAATGTTCATAGTCAGAAAACTGAGGGTGAGAATTCAACTTAATACTAAGCACACTCAAAGCCTGCTTTCTGAGTTTTTTTGATTGGCAGCCTTAATTAGAGTTTAATGCAATGTTCATATAGGCATTAACAATACACTGAACTTAGATCAAGGAGAATGAAAGGCAGCAGCAAGCAAGCAAACGCTCAAACAAGCAATCAGTTCTGTAACTTACTTTTGGGTCTGTGAGCTTGAACTTTAGCCTTTCCACCATCTCCAGTCTGAACAGGTTCCACACAACAGGCTCTGTTGTGTAAGAATGGGGAGCAGAGGGCACGAGACAGCACTCATTTCAACCCTACAAAGCACAACAAAGATTCTCAGTAAACAATGGGAGGCAGCAATTTTTCAGCTTATTCTATCAGCCAAGTTGCAGCAAAACTATGAATACATTAGCCTGCCCTTGTGGGACTGCTTTTGTTCAGTCAAAAGGACCAAGAAAGAATGGAGAAAAAAATGAAAGCAAGCATGAATTGGCAAAAGGAAAAAAAAAAAGGGAAGAAAGAATAGCTGCCAAGTGAACTGGGAAACTTTCTAGAAAGAAAATTAAATGTAATTGCACAGGCAATTCATTTTTCGCATGGCTTTTTTGCATCCTTGTTAATGAAGTCAGGCTATGAGAGATGTTCCTTGATGCTGCACTGCCACTGCCAAACTCAGTGGCTCAGGAGCTTCTGGGGGCCACTCGTTCTTTGCAGGCACAGGTGTTAAATTTGCTTTTCTAGGATGCACATTGAGTGCCTGATGAATTAATACTCTGAATATCTATTTTGATTTACTTATAAATGGGAATAGAGATTTTAAAAGTACTAATTAAGGAAGCAATCAAAGATTCAATCTTCAGGAGAGAAAATGTGAAGTGTGAGGCACTTAACAAATACCTGAAATATTTGTTTAATTCCCTTCAACAACTCCCTGCAAAAAATTATTGCTCTTATTTGAGAGGCAGCAGCTTGTTGACAAATGAAAAAGTTGAGGCAAAGTCTAATAAAAGCTTATCCAGGAGCATTTTCTGATTTCATCTATAGCATTTAACAGAACAGAATTTGAAAATGTCCTGACACCTTGCTAGCAGGAGGCTTAGATAACTAAGCTTTGATTCAAATGCTGACTTCCAAAATGTCAATCCCCAACCTCCATCTAATTCTAAAGACACTTCAGTCTCTACCAACAAAATACTTCAGATACCGTTTCTCTTCTCTAGCAAGGCGACTGCCCAAGTCTCAGAGACCAAAAAGCTTGGCAGCAGCCAAGCACATTGTTTCCCATCTAATTCATCCACTGGACCATTCTTTTGCCTTTGCCACAGGCAGACCACATGTAAAAACAAAATGAAGCAATGCTTTCATAATGCCCTTGTCTTGCATAGCCAGCACCCTTCCAACAAAGGTCAGGCTTACATGCTCTCCGCTTGACAGACCTGAAGCCAGGTCCTCTCAAGGGAAGCTCTTGGTCTGCTGGCCCTCTGGGACAGGACTCAGTATCTCCTCATCTCTCCATAAATAATTAGAATACAGAAAAAGGAGAAGATTCATTGCTGTATATTCCAGTATGAACCAGGCATGGAAGCTTAAACTACATATTTCTCCTAAGCATCTGTCAACCTCATGGATCCACATTCTGGGTTTCCTAAATCATCTTCTCAGTAACTGTTCTCACCGGGGAAGCCTAAGCCCTAAATCGGAAGAATATTTGATATTATAGTAGTTGCCTGATGACTTCAGGCATGACTTCAGGGAGATGTGAGACCGAGGTTCTTGGCCAAATCTAGCCCCTCACAGATACCACTCTTGACAAACTCCCTCTAGTTCACACAGTGAAAGGCAGGAAGAATGCTGGAGGTCCTCTTTGGGTTTCTGCCCAGAAATGCAGACCATGTCTTAACAAGACAACTGGATTTTTACATCAAGTTGCTGTTATTTTTGCTTTATCCTGATACCACCTTCTGCCATGGCTCACTGGGAACAAGAGGTTGCTATACCAAAGAGGCATCATCTGCCATCAGGCGTTTTGGCTCTTACCTCCAGTCACAATGGAAACAAAGAAGTGGTGTAGATATCCTACCTAGCCATGATTTCAACCCTTTCAGGGATATGTCCCAGCACTAATGAGAGCGGTCAGTGCTAATACAGAAGCCTTCCAAAGTGAGTGTGGGGCAAAGACCAGGCTAAACTAAGTGTAGTACTGTAGACAATGAGAGGTAAGAAAGGAGATCACCTCTAAAGGGCACTCGTGGCTTCCAACAACACAACCAGCAATGTGGGGATTTTTGGATGCATCTTGACCGAGCCTAACAGAATTCCTTCTAATGCAGGTGAACGCTCCCTTGCCATCCCACCAATTACCACTACCTCAAGACACTGTTAACGTCACAGTACTCATTCCACTGCTGAGGGCCCTTCTAAACATCATTTACCAGATGCTCACAAAACAAAATCAAATCCTATTTCACACATATTTGGATTCTGGTGCATGGAAATGAATGAATTTCCTCTGCTCCTTACCCACCTTTCCCGCTCTAAGTCTCATGATGCTTCTTGAGTGCCAATCACTAGATTTCCTAGGTACTGCATCCTCCACTTTGGACAGCACAATTATCACTTGAGCAATCAGCTTGTGACATAACAAGCATAAACAGCAGCAAGAGATAAAAATCAAAAGCCACAATGTTTTCACACAAGTGCCCCAAGTTGCCAAGCAAAAGAAACCATAATCTTATAACAGATATGACGCTGGCAGGATTTCTTCCAGAAACTTTTTTTTCCAAGCAGCACCAATGACAATTGACCTGAGGGACTGGTAATACTCAAGATGGAAGGCTGTCGTGGGTTTAAGATGATTTAAACATGTCAAGAAGCATCCCAGTAGTCCGTTAACATCCCCGTAAAGTGACTGATGCAGGTGGAAAACAAGAACATTTTTCCTTTTTTCAAGAGACACTGCAGACACTGAGCATGAAATGCAGAGATGTATCTGTACATTCCACCTGACTCCAGCTTCAGCCATGACCTGGCTCCACTGCGGTAGCTCCACCGCTTTTGCTTTTGACCACTGAGGAGCGTGGGGGCACCCACTGCACTTTTGGTTTCCCTTGCAATATGGCTCTTCTGCAAGATGAAATACTCTCCCAACTGGTTTGCATTACTGTTCTCTCTAAAGGAAGCATTCATAAACTAAGTGAGCACAATGGCAACATACAGGGGCACTTCTTTGTAGGGACAGGAGGCAAAGCCTTTAGGCTTAAACACACATTACAGACAACGTGATCTATCCCAGTGCTAAAAAAATCTTAGCCATTAGAGCCTTTCCAGCCTGGACAAAGCCAACAGTTTGAATTATGCACAAACACTAATCCACCTTATTTGGCCTTCACTTGACCCACCCTCTCTTCACACAGCAGGAAGACTACCAACTCATAGATGTTGATGCTCTCCTGCAGAGCACTCATAACAATTTTACCTGAGTGTCCTCAGCCATAGCCCACCTCACACAGATGGTACAGCAAGGAACCAAGTACCTGGGAGGGTGTCAGCAGGACACATGATGAACACATGCTTGCTAGCTTATTTCAAGCAAAATAGTTCTCCAAGGAAGTGAAAGCTTTAGCTAGCACGTATTAATCTTGTCATTAATGGAGATGGGAGCATAATGATTAGATGTGGGTATACATAAATCAGTAGCATTCAATTAATTTAACCTGTGTACATTATGATATCCGTAGGAATCAGCATGGTTATGCACAACTTCCAGGAAGGGGGGAGGAAAGGGAGGAGCACACTGTGACAAATGACTGTCACTAATCTCACTGCAACACCATGCATCACTTTGCTCCAAACCAGACTCTAGAAAATACCTCAAGGGCTCAAGCATCAGTACAGTCTTTTAGTACCAGCACAAAATATAACAAGGGACTCTTGCGTTCTCAAAAAATCCCACCAAAAACAAACAAACAAAAACTCAGCTATCCACGTTTCTCCCTGGTTTTCTGGAGTTCTTGGTTTGCTTAATGCTAAAGATAGACATGGAAAAACAACAACACAGTTATATATCAATCTTGCTTGTAAGAATGGGTCTGTGGTGTGAAACTTCCCTTAGCAAATAGAAAAGCCCTGATCTTCAGGAGCAACTAAAGTATTAAAGAAAGAAAACAGCCTACTCCCTAGATGAAGACTTGAAGTTCACATTTCTTCCATTCCCCCAGATAATAGGAGGGCCTATTTCTCAGAACAACTTTAATATGCCCAGTTTCCACTGGAGTCACAACACACCCTGGGAACAAAACAGGAGGTGTTTTTATAAATCCTGAAGACGGAAATCCCTACTTTATACACAAAATATGCTAAATCATATGTTTTTCCCACTGTGCTTTAATCTAGCAGTTGGGAAAAAACCCTTATCATTAGCCTTTTTGCTGACACTGCCAGACAAGACAACACTTAGCTACATGCACTACCAATCGTAGTTGTCACATGGCAACAGCCTTCCGTTATTGTTGGAAGCAATCTGAAGCCCGGAGGATTGATATTTTGCTGACAGACCCCCCCTGAACCATTCCATTACCCTCTCTCACCAGCACTAGAATAGGGGAGGAACTTCCCAAAGCATCCAGCAATGAAGTTATATGGGGGAACACAGGGAGTGCCTTCTTCTTCCACTGACCGTTTTGTGTATTAATGACTAATGTGGCTATCAACTGAGTAATAAGCTTTCAATCATTGATGCTGCTTCTGAGTATCCTCCCTGTCCATGTCTAGTTTAATAGTTTAAAAGCCTCCCATTGCTTTGCCCTTTTATTGGACTTTCAGTAAAGCAGCCACTTCTTGAGAAATACATGATGAAACCTGCCAGCGTTACGAGGGCATCTTGCACCAGCAGGTTCCTGGAACAGCCCTCAAGCTGCCACCTGACAGGGCAGGACTGCAGGCTCAGCCACCTCCTGGAGGGACACGGCAGGAGGCTGGAGCTGTTCATGAAGGTCCGACTGGGTGGCACAGACATCAAGGAGACCCACACTTTGGTAATTATCAAGAACCACGTGCGCAATTGCAACTTATGTCAGGAGCTCCCAGCTGTTTCCCTCACGGAAAGCGACCACCGCCCCGGACGGGTGACATCTACCCGTCACTCGCACGGCCAGTGTTTTGCCTCAGACCATCCCTGACCTTGTCCTCGCGTCGTCCCCATCCGTCCTTTCCCCCGCACGGCACCTGTGCCTGCCCACGGAGCGCTGGGCTCTGCGCGACCGCGGGTCGCTTCCCGGCTATTTCGGGCAGCCGAGGACATGCCTGACCGGTGTCCCCCCGCCACGGCCACGGCCCACGCTGTCCCCACCGCCGCCACCGCCGCGGCTCCCCCGCCTCACGGGCCCCGGGCGCCCCCCGCCCCGCTCCGCCCCCGGGGCCGGCCCGGGCCCTCCGCAGCCTTAAACCGGCGATGCCGCCCGGGCCCCTCGCTGCGTTGGGGCTGTTGCTGGTGCGCTGCCCGGAGGGGTCGGGCACCCCCAGAACGGGCGCTCCGCTGACCCAAGCACCTGGCGTCCGGAGATGCCCGCACGAACAGCCCGCAGAGATCACCCGGTGACAGCGAGTCCGCTGTGCATCGCCGGGGACCCGCTGCGACTCCGGAACAAGCGATTATCGCTATCTTGTTCATTATCACCGCAATTCGCGTGTTTTTTATCAATGATGTCTGTCCTGAACATCGGGCAGTGTAACAACATTCATTGGAAGTCCTTTATTATTTATTTAGGGTAAGTTTCTGCTGCAGCACCGCTACCCAGTTCGCTTCAGTTTGCTTCTTGCCGCTGATCGTTGTGTCCTCTAGTTTTGCTCTTGCACAGCAGGGAATGAGGATAGTGCATTCTCCGATTGCAAAATCCATCAAGCAACACTCTAGGGGAAAAACGGTCCTTGGCGGTGCCCTCTTTTACTGCACTAAACGAAGGCTACAGGGATGCTATTAGCTGTGCCACAGCTTTTCTGTGGAGTTGTTTGTTTCATGACAGCTGAGCTCAGGCATTTAATTCAGTCAGGTCCAGCTGCCCCAGCGCTTAGGCTGGAAGCAGCTCACCTTTTGCCTGCAGATAGTGAGCAAGCTGCTTGGGCAGAGCTGAAACAGCAGTGTCTGCCGTGTGCTTCACCTCGTTTCCTTTTACATGGCCAGAGCTCGCTCCCGCACAAGCCACAGCAGCCAGAACCATCCTTGCACCCAACATTACTGATGGAGTATTGGATGCAGGGGCACATTCCAACCCATGTGAGGGGAGTGCTCAGGGCAGGAGCTGTGCTGTGGCTCTGGAAGAGTAGATGGGTGCAGGTGACTGCAAATGATGGTGATAAAGTGTTTGAAGTGATCCATGGAGGTGGCCCTAAGCTTTCACCAGTGCAAAGTACAATGGCTGTGTTTTGATGGGAGCAGGCCTTGGCATTTGAATTCAGAACTGCAGTGATGCAAACCTTATGCCTGTAAGAATTTATCAGCTTTCTTTCATACAAAATTGCATTTGCAGTCAAAATGCCATCCAAACCCCAATTTTAGCAGTGTCTCTCCCTAATGGAGGTGTCCTATGGAGGGCTGGCTGTGGCACATTTAGGGACATGAGCGTTGTCTTCTGTTCCTCTCTGTTTTGTAATGTAATGGACTACCACATCTCCTTGGCACGGTCCTTAGGGGCTTTAGAAATGAGGCTTGTCAAGAAAGAAGTCAAAGGCCCTAGAGAGCTGTCTGATGAGGAACAAGCAAGTTTTTATGTGCTCTAAACCCTCCCACCCAATTTCTCTGCTGCTTGTAGGCAGTCCAGCCCTTTCAGCACACATTAGCGAACATCACAAGCCTATTGGAAAAAGTGCTGGAAATGAAAAATGAAAGGTACTCTATTTAGTGTTCAATTAAGGAAGAAGAGTTTACTCCATCTCTCTAGGGCAACAAAAACTGGAGCAGAGTGTTAGGTTCATTGAACATTAATGATCTTTTCCTATTATGCTAAATTATTGTTTCCTTAAGCAGTGATCAAATACAATAGCTTTATTAAAGCCCATTTCAGCTAGAAAAAGAAAACGCCTTTCTGCTGCACTAGCTCTTATGAATGACAAAGGCGTGAGAGCCCTACAACCCGGTGATTGTTGGAAACAAGGGAAACAATAGTCCCTGCTGCTTCTGCAGATGCCCTTACCTTTCCCCTGCCCCAGTAACAGAGACCTTGAGCTACCCAAACGAGAAGCTAATTTCAACTTTGTGCTCACCCAACTGCAGGCTCCTCTGGCCCCCTCCACTGTGAGCCATGGACTGCTGAGCGGGGCTCTGCCCACAGGTATGCAGAGCTTGCCCCACGATGAAAAATGCAACCCCCTCTAAAAAGGCATTTAACACATAACCCAGGCTGGAATAAAGCATGTGGTTACAGCAATGAGGAACAAGCATGAGCTGTAATAATGCAGTCCTGTGGGGGGAAAAATAATCTGAAGCAAAATGAGTCAATTTTGGTGGAAGTCTGTGGAGGCAATGCTACACTCTTTAGACAAAATTAAATAAAACAGTTTTAATGGAGTTCTGTGGAGGTCACAGTCCAACATAATTCCAGTGGAAAATTGATGTTCTGTTAAGTATGCTGCTGCTGCTGAAAGGAAAGGGTATAAAGCCATGGGAAATACAATAGGTATAAAAAATAAGGTTGAAATTAGGTTAGAGGAACATTGTAAACCACTTCTGAAATGTTTATTTATACCACACCCCCGACTGTGTCCCTCTCTGGCACAGGAGCACTCTTGTGAGATGACTGCCTCTTGCAGCAGCTCAACACTACCCCATGTGCTGTTCATGAAAACCAGGTGCATGATCTCATCTGCTGCAAGAGAAGAACACAGCGGCTGAGGTGTTGTCTCCAGAAGTCCCTGAGCCATGAGTGGCGGTGTGTTCCACTCTCCCTACCTGCTTGCTCTAGATGGATAGGCAGCTTGACCCAACTGGGTTATTCAGCAGTTGAGGATCCACCAGCACCACTCTCAGACATTCATCTTCACAGCACTCTACATGGAATTTAAAATGCCATTGTTCTCTAATCTGTGGCATACACAACAAATCTCTTATCTGGGACACAGCTCAAATCTGAGTGGGTTTGGGTGGGAAATGGGAATGAACCATGTTATTTGCATGGTGGGAAGAACAAGGAGGAGAGGAGGCAGTGCTGGCAGAGGAATGCTGCCGAGCACATGAAAAACAAGTTCAGCAACTTCCACAGGGGTCAAAAGAGTTGCTTTATTTCAACAAGACACTTTTGAGCTATGGGAACTTCCATTTTAAAGTAGTTTCTCCCTTCCCCAGTCTGTCTCTGTCTTGGCATCCGTGCTGTACTACCCTCTGATGTTACATATTCTGCTTGAAATCTACCTGGAAAAGGGGAGGATCAATAGGCTCTCAGCTTTGCATCCATGGCAACACATACTTTACATATCATTTATCCTGAACAAAGGAAAATTAAAGACTTGGGGTTTCAGGGAAAGAGGGGAGTGAAGGCAACAGGCTTTGCCTCCAGGTGCAAACTTGTCATATTGAATCCTTAATGCAGTGAACTTAAGAAAAGTGTTGATAGAGCAAAACTTGAGGCTCTGTGAGGAGAATATGAATGCCAGATTTATTTCCACTGACAGTACTCACAGCCTAATGCAAAGTAACATAACTATCACCAGCTTTTAACAGACAAATATGCAAACAAGTCATTCTCAAAAAGTAATTATAGGAAAAACCCAGCCAATACCTCACTCCAAAAAAACCCCCACAAAAAAACCCCAAAAACCAAATGAAAAACCACAAATAAATGAACAAAAAACACAACAAAACAACAAAAAAACACCAGGCATTATCAAACATTTACATTTTGGACTAATCATATTCTAAACCTTATTCTGATCTGACTTCTACTGGCAGAAGGCTAGAAAATTAGTTTTCAAGCTGCAGTAGTTTAAATTAAAAAAAAAGCCCTTCCTGTGTTCCTGAACCCTGGAAAGTGTTGCTAATACTAGGTGACATTTGTGATAACATTGGATTTGATATCTGATGTACAGAAGCCTCACCTATGTCTAGTGATTTAAGTTCATTACTTCGTCATGATAAAGTCGGTTTGGTTTTTTGTTTTCCAAACTCTGTTATTCTGAAGTTGGGTTGAACAGTGATTAAATTAGGTAGTCAACAGCATACAATGGCCTGATTTCCTTCTGCTGTGTCCCTAGGGTTTTATTTACACAATCATAGTATGAGTAAAATGCATAAAACTACACATTTTTTGTATGGTTTAATTTTGCAATTATTTAGATCCACACCTTCAAAAGTGCAACTTCCTACACCCACAGCAAGGCAGTGGAAAAACCATTTCTTAGTTTTCTGTCTATCCACATCCACATGAAATCGCAAATCTTTCCAAGTCATTACTGTGCTCTCTGTAAGTGCATATGCCTGTGCTAATATATAGTGTTGCACTGACTCCTCCAATCAGAAATTTTCAGATTTCAAAGCTCTGCTTTTCCAGGGATGACTTGGAACTGGGTCTGCTGTAAGGCTTCATGTGCTCCTAATAAGGCAAGGGGAACTCAGGAGCAGCATCAGGCCAGCTGGTAGGCAGGAGTGGGCACCACTTGCTAGAAGCAAGTCCAGAGACAACCGCAGAGGAATCAGTGCATCACAGCAGACCAACCACTGTGCAAACTGCTACCTGCACATTGCAAGCCTGGCACTCCTGGGTCAACATTATCTAAGGAGCAAGAGCTTGACTTGAAAAGCTTCACCAGCATAGAGCTTATTCCTGATCTATTGTTAATGATGTATCTAAAGATGCTCAATCTGGTTGCTAGTAAAGGCAGGCACAGAGACCACAGTTTCTGCAGAAAATATGTGCAGTTAATACAGCACTGTTGGGTAAAACCATACAGATTTTACGGCATCCTTTAAGGCTGTGTATTAAGCCATCTCTCTGGGGTCAGTATCCCAGAAGACAACAGATGTAGGCATGTGAGCCATTGATGTCACGTTTGTGCTCATTATGAACAGAAAGATCCAGTCTAAATATGGAAACAGAAATTATTCATCTGGATACTGAAGAGTGTCTGCAGTTGGGTTATTCCATTGAGTCCACACTAATGCCCTTCAAGGTATGTGTCTCACAAGGACTCTGGGAGAAATATGAGACAGACAAAGATGTTACAGCTTTCTTTTACTTACAGTTATGACCCCTATCTATAATGCCAGGACTGTGTTACCTTTTCTTTACTCTGAAGCCTGCCTGGCATTGTTGGGAAACAAGGTGAGCTCTGCAATGTAGCTGTGCTGCTCCTGCAAGGGCAGCAACATGGCACTGGGCAGAGGTGTGGGGGAAGCCAAGCAGCCAGAACAACCTTTCTGCCAGCTCCCAGCAGCAGCATGGGCAACCCGAGCTGCCAGCTGCCAGCTCGGGGGAAGTGGGTCCCCTGAGGGGCCACAAACAAGGGCCCCTCCTGCCAGTGGCAGATGGTGAAGGCTCCCGCCAGCCAGCAGCATCAAGAGCACCTCTGAAGTGAGAGAGTGCTGCTGCCAGCACAGCATGGCCAGTAGAAAAAAACCTGGGGCCAAGTCTCGGCGGCTTCAGGGCAAGGTTTGCCTTAGCTTATGTCCACCTTCAATGCCGGCGCCAGGCAACATGTTCTTGGCTCCTCAGTTCCTCTCTGTAACATGAGGGCAATAAGACACTAGCCACAAGAGCATTGTGATGCCTAACTCATCTTTGTAAAATGCTTTGAATCCGTCATGAAATGCTCTGCCAAAGTTCAAAGCACATCATCAATATTGCCACAATATTCATTGTCTCTGAATGGTCCATGTCATTACCATTAAGCATGAATATTATTCTTTATTATGCACCTATGTTATATCTTAGCTCCTTGGCAGTTGTTCAGAAAGTCTGTAAATGCTTTTCTTGTATTTGCCCTTCCCCAACAATTTCAGGAAGATGTACGCACATCTAAAATGTTAGAAGTCAAAATTCTTTAATTTCTAATGCATAAAAGACTCCATCTGGCACACCTATATTTTTCAGCTATTATGCAAACTGAGAACTGAAATATTAACAAGCTTTGTGAGTAATTCATATCAGGCAGGATAATTTTAAAAGTTGTTCAGCAAGTACACTTTTCTTTCTGAGAAGAAATTCTCTTGATGACTGTGAACATACTGATGGTTGCTGGAATTGAAAGAAATGGATGGGTATCATTAAAATGACAGGAGATTGAAAAATTACAATGAAGAAAACACTTATTTGCATTTCAACATAAAAGAACATGTCATGTGTTCCTTACCACCCTAGCTGGTGTTTCTGGGGCACTGTGTGTAAGTATGGGTAGGTCCTCCTAACATAGAATAGCAAGTGGAGGGAGCATGCCCCATGGGCAGGCAGACTTGTCTATGTATGGTATAAAATATACCAGCATGTGTGATTATCAGTGACATCTGAGAACTTGAAGTGTGGACAGGAGCAAAAATTATCTAGATGGTAAAGGAAATGGTAAAGAAAATGAGTTGAGCATTTTGAACAAGGCATGGGGTCAATACACTCACGTTCTCTTTCCAGATAATAAGGATTTAGGCACTTTAAATGTCATCAGAACAGATGAGTTCACTGTAGCATGTTCCTTCCTGCTGGTCAGACTCTGTGGAGTCTCTTGCAGAAGCAACCATCCCACCTCTATGTTTTAGCAGTGCCCCTCTTCCAGCTTTTCCACTGGCAAGGATCACAAACCTGAGCTGAGCAGCTCACAGCTGCAGCCTCGGCTTGTGGGACATGTCTCCCTGCTTCTGGAAGGATCCTTCTGCTTTTGCTTCCCAGCTCTGAGGTCAAACTCTGTGTCTCAAGAGCAGCCTTAGCTGCCAAAGTGCTGAGGATGATCCTGGCAGGGAGAAGCAAGACCATACCTTGCATTAATAAATACACAGAAACATCCCTGGTTTTGCCACTCAGTATCTGCTAGAAATCGTGTGTTGGGTTTCCCACTTGTGTTGGACGAGAGCTGTGCCTGTCCCTACTCCTGGCCCGAAGCACAGCTGGTGACATGGGCAGCCAGAGCAAAGAGCTGTGACATGGTGCTCGTGGCAGACAGGTTGACTGCTCCCAGTCTGGAGGAGCCCAGCCCCATCCTCTGTGCCAGCTGCCACTCTGGCAACGCCGGATTACACTGGGGTTAGCAAAGATCTTGCAGCTTTGCGGGCCACCTGTTTTCATCCTGTCTGAATATGATTGGGTAGCTTAAACACCTATTTTCAACTCAAGGGGGTGGGAGGGGAAGGAGGAAGAAGGGAGATGGCTGCGCTGGGGCTGATCCTGAGGGGTTTCTTCTCCTAGGGCAGAACAAAATCTCTCTAACACTTTTATTCACTAATGTCATGATTCATATAAATTTCTGACACTGCATATACATCTGTGATCTACATACTAACCCAAACTGTCCATACATTTACAAGGCATCAGTACATCACCCATGAAGCAACCGAGGCTTAGATCCATACTTCAGTAAATAACCTACTTGTCCTATGTCTCTCTGATCAGAGACAGATTTTCTGATGTCACCAAAAGCACTGTTAAGACAGATGGGATTGCCCTGCTGTTGAATAGGAAGTAGATGCTGTCATATGAAGCAGTTGTCTACTCTCTGTTCAGCATAAAGGAGCTAAACCTGACAGTTTCAAAGACAAAAAAATTTGTAGCCTCGTTGTTAAAATTCACAAGGAAAAAATCCTAAATATTCTTTTATAAAACTATGAATAATTTTATTATTTCTATGGAAATAGCTTCATATCAAGGAATAGTAATTGTAGAGTGTAGAGTTCAGTTACTGCACTGTCCTGATCGTGTAGGAGAGGCCTAGAAAATGAAACTGCCTGGAAACTCATTACTGACAAAAAATGTGTTGTTTATGTGCCTTGACTGGCAGGAGCAACATACAAGTAAAATAACTATCTGGACTATTTACTGATAAATTAATTAAATTTCTAATTTAGTTTTAATCATCTGAAGCACTAGTAGAAACCTAAGGAGGGGAAATTATTTAGGTTTTTTTCTTGAAGAATAAGAATGGCTCCTTCTCTGGAGATACTCAAAAGCTGCCTGGACACAAGCCTGAGTAACATGCTCTAGGGGCCCCTGCTTGGACAGGAAGGTTGGACTACACGACCTCCAGTCTTCCTATCTTATCCATTCTGTGATTCTGTAATTAAAGAAAAAGAGAAGACAACCCAGGAGCATCCGTTTAACTGTACCAGCTCCAACGACTCATCTTCAGAAGATCAAATACTCATCAGCTCCCATAATAAATGACAAACTGATAAGAGAACTGACAGTCATCGGTTGTGGTCCGTTGTTCTACAGCTGACAGGCACCTGAGGAGCCTAATTAGGAGCTCCTCTGTGTTGGCTTGAATGGATGGATAAATGACTGCACTGGGCTCTGTCATCTCCAATTTCAGGAGCCTCAGGTTCTGTCATGGGACAGCATCCCGTGTAACATGTTGTGCTGGTCCCCAGGCTCTTTCTGTTGCCCTCTGCCCTGTGCCATGTTGTTAGGAAGGGAATAACTCAGTGCTATCTACTAACCACTTTAATGAGCCCTGAAAGTAGTATAGCTGGACTTAGTGTAGCATTCCCAGTTTACTTTTTTTTTCTTCTTCTTCTTCTTCTTCTTTGCTGCTCTTTTGATAAATTTCTGCACAGGTAATTGTTTTTATGAGCCAGAAGATGACAGCCTCATTTCTGGCACAACCTGAAATATTTCTTGCTAGAGGAGCTCATAAAACCTCCTGTCATCCTGACTCTCACAGCAGGCTCTGGTTAGCTGGGCTCCCAGCAGTCTGCTGGGTTAGTCGGCAAAGAAAGGAAAAAGAAGCACCATGGTCAGTCCCCCTTGTCATTTCTAAAAGAGGGATGAAGCATATCTTTGTTAATACTCGTTGTGGATATACTCATGATCAGTTTTTACATCCTAACTGCAGGGAAATTCATGCTCTTACCCCTGCAGGGCAGTAAATCAGAAAATATTTTAGCGTGTTACTTGCAAATCACAAACAGAGGGCCTGATTTCGATCTCTGGCTATCAAACCAACTCCACTGGACAGTTGCCTTGCTGGATAACTGGTATGAAAGGAAATAATACTGTTAATATCCTCCAGGTCCTTGCCTCCAGGTTCATCCATAAACTGTGCTACCTTACTTTGCACTGCACTGTTAAAAAAAAAAAAATAGCTCTTTTTCTGATGAGCAGTTCCTGTATGGTTTTAACAAAAAAAAAAGGAGGCAATTACCCCTCCTTAGCTTGAACATACTAAAGGGCATTGAAAATTTTGGAGATGATGAAGGTGACCCAGTTAAACTAAAGCAAACTGACTAACTGCAATCACTTAAACAAATAGATTCTGCGAGCAGAATCCTTGCTCATCTACAAGAAATCATGTATAGCTAAAAAATATTCACAACTGCAGCTTCAAACCATAGTTTATTAATGCCCTTTCCCCCACAGCAGGACATAGAAAGGAAACTGGCAAGATAGGCACATTAAAAAATGATGACTCCTCTGACTGAAACGTATTATACTAGAAATACACCTCCCTTCTTTTGTGCTGAGGTTGGAGATTCTGATAAAAAAGGTGTTTGTTCCTTATCACATTACCGGGCTGCACTCCTGTGTTGGTATTACTTGAGGTAAATGCTTGTCTGTTTTCACGGCAAGGCGGTTTTTAAAATTCCAGCCATGAGGGGAGGAGGCTTTTGGCAGAAGAGGGAGTTTAAGGGAGGGTTAGTTGGTAGGGAGCAGGACATGATGGACGCAGACACTCAGAACAGCTGCCTTTTGCTTTCTGGGAAATACTGTTCGGAACAAAGCCCTTCAACTACATTTTAGTTAAGGGAAAAATCAATTTCAATTCAGTCCATACAGACCAAGAGTAATTTTAACTCCTGCACATGCTTTTGGGGAACATAAGGAACAGTGAGTGGCAGCAGTGAGGGGGCCCTCCCAGCCTCACACCTCACCCAAAACCACACCTATCCCAAACGTCTGTGAATCCTGACCATCACACAGCTTCAGGTGTAAGCTCTGAGGATGCGTCAAGGTTGATGGCATGCCTTAGTCCAAATAATTTGGGAAAACCTGAACTGTTACATACCTGGATATTAAGTTATATAATGGATTTTATGGCACCAAAAGGGAGGTTTTTAGTGAACTGCTCACAACTCAGAATGGGGAAAGTATTTAATGAGTTTAAATAATATTGAATAGGTTGAATTGAATATGGAGGGCAGTAAAAATTATTGAGGACATATAATGTTACACAGGCTGAAATCCACCAGGTAACAAAACCATTTAGTGACAGGTTTTGAAAATGAGCCTATTATTTCAAAATCATTAATTGTCAATGGTCTACACAGGGGAAGGGCAGGTCCCCTGTACTCAAGTGCCGAAAACCTACTGATCCACGCATTTTCCTCCTTGTTCTGTGATGCAGATTGCCTAGAGAAGACCCATTTTGGACGTTGTTGCAGGAAACTCACAGAAGATAGAGAAGGGAGCTGTGGGGGACTCGCTACCTCTGCACCCATACCCATCACGAAAGGATGCTTGCCTTTGGCCCCAACATCAGGAAGGGAATTTGTGTGCTTTAAAGTACCTCAAGGTCTTTTGTTTGTTTGTTTGTTTTTTATTAGTCTTTGGGTTTGGTTTTGTTTGGATTTTTATTGGGGTTTGTTTGTTAGTTGGTTGTTTTTCTTTTTTTTGAATTTTCATGTCTTTGACTACTAATTAAAAAACATTTCTGCTGGATTGACACCGAAGACTGGCTTGACACTGTGTGACGCCTTAAAAGGCCCAGGTGACAGAGGGCAGCCAAGCATGGTGGCATTCTGGCAGTAAAATTTAAATCTGCCTGTATCATTTCATTAGAATGTACTGTTACTTACTCTTGCCCAGCTTGCATTCTGTTTGTAATCCACCTGAAATCCCCTTATCTGCATATCCCTCCTTGGGATAGGAACTGGAGGGGTCTGTGTCTTCAGGATGTCTGCTCAATTTTCCCTGCATCAGCAATTGCCACATTTTGCAGTCAGTTTTCCCTTGTGTTTGCTTTCTTGCAGAAATGGCACCAATGCCACACACGCAAACCCCCACAACCCAAACCCCACAAGAAGTGGTTGAATAGCAGAATCACACAAAACCCAATCCATTTGCAGTGTCAGACCCTCTTTGCTGTGCTATTTATGTTCATCCTTCAGTAATCCGGCCAGAGCTCTTTTCCTTGAGTACAGCACCGGTTTGCTTTCTGATGGGATCAGTCTCCTTCACCCGCACAGCTCCTTTCACATCTGCACATAGCAGCAGTCCCAGTTCAGGCAAGCTTCTGTGTGTCCTTTCCCGTGAACTCATCCTGCACTGGAGAGGGCAATGGAAAGTCACAGCATAAGAGGGTGTTAAGACATTACAGGTATAACACTTTGTTTCTGCCCCATACTCAAAGTACCCTCAGATTAGAGAGTCCCTGAGGGTGGGAACTAATAATGTTTGTTAAAACACCAGTTAATTCACAATAAAATACTGTTTGCAGACACAAGTGTTGCTGTTGGGAAGTAAGTTCTGTTCAGGTGAGTGTGCATTGCTTCAGAAGGAAGAGCTACATTAGCACCCAAGACAGCAAGGTAAAGGGTTTTCTAGATCATGGAGAGGCACAGAAGCTGTGTGGGTGCCTGGCATGCACTGCTTACTGTGCAGCCCAGCCCATTCTCCTGGGAGCTTTGCCACATTTAACCCAGGGAGCACAGCTCTGAAGGAGTGATTAAATGTCGTGCTGCGGTTGCAAAGTAGGAATAACATGCAAAATGGGATTAAGTTTTAATATAATCTCATATCTCCTAGTCCTGGACCACCTAGTAGTGTCAGTGAGAAAATTCTAAGTCTTATTAACATTAAAAAAATGCATCAAACTTCAAAGGGAAAGCAAACCACAAAAAAACATGCTGGTGATTTCAAGAGCATGCTGTATGACCAGTAAGTCGAAGTGTAACTAACTATATTTTCACTGTCTTCCACTGGCCCCGAGTTATTTTCCCAATCTTTGAACGGGCTGACACAGCCTCAACAGGGCAGCGAAGCGTGGCACCAGAAGTCAACACAGCTCTGTCCCCAGGGCAGCTGCTTTTGTGTGAGAGGTAAGGGGACTCTGCACCTGGGATGAGCTTCCCAAGCTGTGAAGGAAATTCTCAAAGGAAACCCACAATGAAAATAAATCCAGACTGGAAATTACTTCAGATGCAAGCAAACAGAAGCAAAAGAAGATTTGTGCGGCAAATGCCAGTTTTGCTTTTTTCACAAAGTGGGAACCCCACTGAATTCACAGACTTCTCTGTCTGGTGCTCCCTGAGGGTGCAGTAGCCACCTGCAAGCACAATTTTGATATCCATTAGTTCTCAGAAACTGTGAACTCTATCCTCCCTTCACACTAGCAGGGTTTGGAGGTAATATCCCAGTGACTATGAACCCAAGCTGGGAGTAGCAACCACCACCTACCCTACAAGACTCCTCAGATTCCAGTGAAAGAAAAAATCTGGGGAGGCATTCTGAATTTAAGTGGGGAAACATGAATATGAGACCGAATGCAGAGCATTTAAATTAAAATATTCTCTCTACATTTTTCCTGCTTGGTTTTTTTTTCAATTTTTTTTCTTCCTGATTCTAGTGTTATCAGTTAAGCACCTAGGTCCTGAAAACCAGACCATCTGTCTCGCATCTGGGACAGACAGCAGGCTGAGACTCCCACCCAGCCTCTCCAGATCTGTGCAACAGTCCAGATCTGGCCAAGGCACCAGTGCAGCCAACCTTGCTAAGCACATCCTTCACTGAAAGCCTGTGAAAAGCTGTGGGAAGTGCATCCTTTAGTGTTCTGCTGAGCGAGGTCTAAAGCCCTACAGGCCCATTCTGATACAGGTTGTGCAGATGATTCCTTAAGCCTCAGGCAAAGCGCTGCTGAGCTGCCGGCAATGCACAGCCAGAACCAGACCATCCCGCTATTGGCAACCACCTTCTACTCACAACTTCCAGGTCCTGAAGTCTTCCTGTTCTCAAATAAGCAATGGTTTTCCTTGCCTGACCATTTACTGTAACTCAACTGGAAGTACACAGTCAGATGAGTGCCACTGAAGTTATGTCAAGTTTACAGTTCCATCCCTTGGTTCTGCAGGAAGATAATCAAACCTAAGACAGCATATACAGATAAAATGGCATGCAAGAAGTGTACCAGACCATTTATCTACTAAGCAGTCTTTGCTTTTAAGAAATCACACAGAATAAAGTAAGGTTTGCTTAATCTAATGATAACTCAAAGCCTTTTCTGGCACAGAAGACGATTTGCACCGTAAGAATAGGAGAGCAAAAAAGTGAAGTATCATTCTCCATCTATGCTAGTTTTCTCTGTCCTTTGTGAATGAACACATATCCCAGGGCACTGCTTCTCTAGCACAGCATGTCTAGTTTCACACCAACCTACAACTACATCATTTTTGAGCACGTTACTTATATATAATTTGAGGAAGTTACCAGTCACCAACTAGAAAATCATGTTTCTTCTTGAAAGGGGTAATTATCTAGGCTCTGGCTCTAAAGACATTGCAAATGAGATTTACTTCCCATTAGCCATCAAAGCCACAGTTGTTCCATAATTATAAAGGTACTTTAACAGAAATGAAACCTTAGATGCTTGTGGCACAGCAGTTTGCTCTTCACGGTGGTTTAAAATGTATGCCAGCAGTTTATTATTTAAATGCATTTTCATGAGGTGAATGCGACAGTACTGCTGTATTTCAGTTACAAAGCAATGCTAAAGAAGAATTAAGAATTACAGTTAAATTGTGCATTATCATGTAAATGGCAAAGGAATGTCACATGGGATTCTGTGCATTGTTCGTAGAGATAAATGCAGTGAACTATAAATACAAGTTCAATAGAGAGCCTTGACAGTTAAGCAGCTGAATGAAAGCTAGTCTCGGAGGCTGCTGGGACATTTTGAAATAAATACACATACATACAGATGCAATATCTAACATATCTAATTAATCAACCATTAATTTGGGGGGGGTTGTTGTAAATCTGTTTTTTCCTATTAAAAAAACCCACAAAAACCTGCTGTAATGGGCAAAGACAATTGTCTTTATGTGAAGTTTAACCTGAATAATGAATATTAATAAACTGAAGACCTCCTGCAGGTATGAATGCTCGGCCCTCCCCGAGTTCATGGGAGGGTTAGCACTCAACACTGAAGACAGTGCCTACTTGAGATGCCACCGAGAATGCTGCTGCCTTCATCAAAAGAGGTGCCTGTCCAGATGTAGGAGAGATTATGCTGCTGTTTGATTACAGCAGGATATATACTGGCATTGAGGATCTAAAAAGGATTAGTTTATCCTTTGTCTTTATTCTGGCTGTTATTTTGAGCTTTACAATGGCCTCTTCTGTGAATGCTGGTACATGGAAAAAAGCAAACAAGAGGTACAAATATTTTATTCTGTATGCCCACTGCTACTGCTTCACCCTACCTAGAACAGAACATTTGTAGGGAAAAAAACCCCACCAACTATTTCAGCAAGACTGAAAAGGCTTCCTGTTGTTCAGTTCTGCCTCAACCCCCAGTGCACAGATAGCCAAAATGGGAAGAAAAAACTCAGAACCAGTATAAATACCCACTGAAAACAACCACCATCTCTGGAGATGCTTCTGGTGCAGTAACAGCTGCCATCAAATGTACTCAGAGGTTGGTATCCAGCCCCAGGACCCAAAAAGGCTGATGGCAGCTAGACCACACAAGCTCTATCAGTTTGCCGAAACTAACTGCTGCAGTTATCTCAGGGCTAGGCAAGGCAGTTCATTTCAGTCTTTAAAAACCAGACAAATGTCTATTCAGCCGAAGTACTCACATTACTTTAGCCACTCAAAGAGCTTTTGCCCTTTCAGTGACACAACAGCTAGGAATGAGAGAGAGAGAAGAGTAGTGTTTGAAAGCTCAACTCTACCCCTTCTTGCCTCAGAGGGAACAAGTAAAAGTTCATTCAGTTCAGTGGAGTGAGAAGTTGGAAGGTGGTGGCCTCCACTGCCCATCAAAGAAGGATGAGGAGACACATGCTTCCCTGTCAAAGATCAGGCAAACATTCAGGCCAAAGGCAAAACATTAACACGCTTTACTGAAATATCAGTTTCTTTAGTATGTCACAGAAAAACTTATGAACATATATAATGTACATAAAAAAGCAGACTTTGTAAAATAAAAAGGTCTTCTATAAAAAAAATATTAAAAAGTCAAAGTAAAGTGCATGAAAGAGTTTTTCCTCCACTTTAACTATTGTGTCAAAGTCTTAGCACATAGTATTTTTTAAAAATGGGAGATCTTCTTGTGCCACCCATTAGTCAGTTACTTTACTGGTCAGATGAAAGGATGATGGTGATGATTACAAACAAATGCTTAAGAATCGAAACAGTTTAACCCGATGCAACCACAACAAAAACTAAGAGCTAAGGGAGTATCAGCTTCCTATACACTTCTCACCGACAAGATTTAACAATCAGTGGAAAGGTTCACTTTCGTTAATCGGTAGGAAAAAAGTTTCATAAATAGGGCAGTTTTGCTAGTTAGGGGCTCCCCTATTGTGCAATCAGTTCTTGGTCTATGAATATCAACATTCATACTTAAATATGCCATTGCAAAAGAAAGAATATATAAAAAAATGTTTCTGTCTGCGTCCTTTGGAAGAGATACTCGACCCCAATCCAGACAAAGACAACAGCTTTTCTATACGGTTTCTTATGAGGGCAAGTGCACCAGAAAGTTAAGGAAAGCACTAATGATGGTGAACCCTCTCATTTTTTTTCGAACTCTGAGGGCAGAGTCCTGGAACGATACTCGGCCATAATTATACCGATTCCGTTCTGCATCTTCAGAGATCTTGACAAACGCGAGTTAATCGCTTCTCTCGACAGCCCCGGCAGGCAAATAGCCCGTGATTCCCGCCGTTCCCGGCGGCCGTTCACATCCTCCGCATCCCCCCATCCCCGGCAGTCGCAGCGATTACGGGGCACCGAGCACCGGGGTGGCACGCTGGGTCAGCTCCTGCCTTCGGCAGCTGCCGGGGCAAGTCCCCCTGCCCTGGAGGCGAGGAAAGCTGGAGCCCTCGCCGCCAGCGTTCGCCCGGCCCGGGGCCATCAGAGCACGGCGGCCTGTGCGCGGCAGTGGGCGATGTGGCGGTGCACGAAGTCGACGCGGGCCTGCAGCAGCTCTGCCTGGCGCTCCGAGAGAAAGCCGAGGCGCGCCCAGAGCGGCTCCCGCGCCCGGTACCGGCGGCGCAGCTCGGCGGCGGCGCTGCGGCGGCGGTGCAGCTCCGCGACGCGGCGGGCCGTGCCCTCGCGGAACACGCACACGGAGCGGAGCAGCGGCTCGTTGTAGGGGTCCCACATGGCGAGGAGGCGGTAGCCGTGCACCAGACCCGCCTCGTTGTCCATGAAGACGAGCCCGCCGTCGGGGGCGCGGAGCAGGTTGCTAGTGGCACGGCGCATCACCCGGGGATCCCACTGCAGGCTGAAGAGGTTGCTGACCAGGCGGTCGAAGTTGGCCGTCAGGTAGTCGAAGAGGATCAGATCGCTCCACTGCACCAGCTCCACCAGTTCCGACGCCGGCAGCCCGCCCAACTCTTCTGCCGACAGCGGCTGCAGCCGCCGACCGGCGCCCGCTTCAGCGCCCCAGGGCGCGGGTGCCACCACGGCGGTGAGATTGTCCACCCAGCGGGTCAGACTGACCACGGCGCCCTCGGCCCAATGCGAGCCGCGCAGCTCCTCCCGCACCGGCTCCCACTGCCGTCCGCGGGCCTCCACCAGGGCGAGGGCCATGGGCGGCAACCGCTCCTGCATGCCCAGCACCCCGGCCAGGTGGTACGAGAGCGCCTCGCCCTGGATCTGCTCCGGGTTGATGCCGTAGCGGACGCAGGCGCGGCTCCCGTCCGACAGCCGCGCCAGCCGGTTGGAGCTGCGCCCGCAGCCGCCCCGCTCCAGCGAGGACACGCGGGCGGCGCGGGCGGCCGAGAGCCACGCTGCCGCCTCCTCTGCCGCGAAGCCAGGCGGCACCTGCTCCTCTAGCTCACGGCTCCAGAAGATGCCCCGCTCCACCGGAGAGGCGGTATCGGCCGGCGGCAGCGAGCCGGTCACGACGAACCGCTCTTCGCCGCCCCGCTCCTCCCGACCCGTCGCCGCCTCCGGCACCGCCAGTAGCGTCCGGAAAGTTTTCTGGCCGCCGCTGCCGGACTCGCCCCGCGCCGCCGGGGAGCGTCCCCAGCCCCACCGCCCCGGGGGCGGCTCCGCGGGCGGGGGAGGCTCCGGCTCCGGCTGCGCCGCCGCCTCCCGCCGCAGTAGCACCGTCCAAAGCCCCGGCAGGGCGCCCAGCAGCAGCAGCCCCAGAAGGGGCAGGGGCCCCGGCGCGGCCCGCCTCGCCCGCCTCATCCTCATGCCGCTTCACGCCGCTGCCGCGGGACACGGCGGCGGTGCAGCCCCGCCGCTCGGCCGCTCAGCGCGGCGCTGGCGCATGGCCGCGGGCCGGAGCTGCTGCCCGGGGAGCGGCGGCGGGAGCGGGGTAGCCAAGCAGCAGCCCCGCACCGTGTGCGCCCCGCTCCGCCGGCGGCCGGGGACACGGGCACCCGCACCACGTGGGGGAGCCGAGGGGGCGCGCCCGGCCCGCCCCGTCTCCCGGCGTGGCGCTCCCCTTAAAGCGGCGATGGCGGGGCGCCCCCTCCCGAGGTACACGGGTCGGGAGTGGCCTGGGGGCCGCTCCTGCCGACCGCCCGCGGGCAGGGAGCGCGCTGCAGCGGAGGCGCCCGGCCCGCCGCGTCCTCCTCCCCGCTGCAAGCAGCACAAAGGAGCCTGCACGCCGAGGGAGGACAGCGGGGAGGGGGAAGGGAGAGGCGGTGCGCAGCCAGCGGGGCCGCCCCCCGCCGCCGGTGCACGAGATTCCGCGGAGCCTCCGGGGGCGGGCGCACCCGGCTGCACTAAGAGGTCGCGCCGCGTTCAGGGGCACAGCGGCACCCCGTCCGCTCCACCACTCTTTCGGCCCCCAGCCCGGCGCTGGGGGCCGGGGGCCGGCAGGTGGTTGCACAAAGGGATCGCTCACGCACCAGCCTGTGCACACACGGACACGCAGCTGTCTGCCCGCCCGGCAGCGTAGCGCCCGCGGCCAACGCGGGACACCGCGTCGTGATGCCGGGGTTCCCTGCCGGGCAGGGCCACCGCGGGGGAGGCGCGGTGGTGAGATCGCACGGAGCATTCACCTCTTGCTGCGCCTCCTCCCGCTTCGGGGGCGGCAGGTGGCAGCCGGTGCGGGGCTCTTCTGCACGGCGGGGAGCGCCCTCCGCGTTCTTACACACCGGGATGTGCGGCGTGATCACACACCAGGTGTGTCAGGGAGTGTGAGGACCAGCTTTTACAAGCATTTTAACTTTCTCCAGAGAAAATTTCAAGGCTGCGGAGCCGGCGGCAGGACACTGTCCCACCCCGCGGATTATCCTGCCAGAGGAAACAACAGCCAGCTATTTCTTTATACTCTATTTCCATTTTTCTGCCTTCCCAAAGCAAAGAAGCTTAGTTCTGTCGTTCCTGTATTTTTCTGGGGACCTCTCTTGGGAAGAACACATTTGTGAGCTGCATTAGATTAAACACCTCTCCCTTCTGCTCTCAGTGCCGTGGCTATCCTCCAAAGTAGTTACTGGAGTTGGATCAGCATAGCAAAACCACCACACGCAGAATCTTATATACTGCAAAAGAAAAAATCCCTTTCTTATCTCCCCAACTCTTTCTGCTCTCTTGAGATATCACGGCAACTCCTAGTTTTTCAGCCACACACTGCCTTCCAGGTTAGATAGAAGATCATTTGTTTTAATATAAAAAATAGGAAATTCTTTCTCTTCCAGGATTTTGTTAAAAACATTCAAACTCTGCTAATCCACCCTAACAACTTACATACACACGCACACACGCATAAGCACCCCCCCCAAAAAAAAAGAAAAAAAAGAGAAAAATACTCAAAAAGCAGCAGCTGAATTCCCTGTCTTTTTTCCTTGCCGTTTGCCTCATAATTCCGGGCAGGGAGCAGCGAGAGCCTCCCCCCCCCCTCCGGGCGGCCGTGTCGCACCGGCGCCTCCTGCCGCTCACGGCGCCACTTTGCAGCCACAGGCGGCACGGGTGATAATTACAATAAGAAATAGTCACCATTCTGGCTTCCCTCAAATGCAATACCAGCTGTAAAACGTTCATCTTGTTGCCCAGGAGTTCAGCTCTCATGCTATTCCGACTCTGAAGCCTTATTGCCAGATGTTGCTTTACACTTTCACCCTTTGAAAGTGTGAGGTGAACACCAGGTGTGATTGCTGCACTTCACAGGTCGATAAGAACAATACCATTACTCTAAGCAGGAGGCTTTTATCCAACAGTACGCTGATATTTTTACCAAAGAAATGACACAGAATTGCCTCTGTTTGCTGTCACTTTACAGCTTGAAATAGCTTTAAGAAAACTCCTAGCTGGTTGATAAAAGATTGAAAGCCGAATACTAATTTTATTCTATATGTAGGTTGGACATGTATTTTGATTTAGGTGAATTATTTATGTTTCTTGCAGGGTGAGTTATGCTTCTATTGAGCATCCAACTGCCAGTGTCTGTACTGGGAATCCCCCCTGGAGAAGTACCATTGCCATGGATAAGGACACTATGTTTCCTGTTATTAAGGTAAATATAAGCTCCCAGTTATGCGTGGTATTAATTTCAATTACAGTTTGTCCCTTGTAAGCTAAGCAGTTAATCAACAGGCTATACTGTGACTACACCCTTAAATCAATAGCTGGGAAAACATAACCTCCCCCAAATACTTCGCCTCCTAACTACACTTTTTGGAAGGAGTACAAGCCAGAGTTTAGCTGAGCCATCCCACTGGCTAATAATCCTGCTTACAAGCTGCAATATTTTTAAAACCAGACAATTAGTAAAGGGTTAAGCATCAGCCAAGCTGTTCAATTTACAGCATGTTAAGCATTCCTGAAACTGTGATCACTGATATATTTGGGTCAATCAGATGTCTTGTTACTGCTTTGCAGACATTGCAATGAGCAGCTCAGAGATAAAGGAGAACAGACTCCAGGCTTCACAGTCCTGTACTGGGGAAGGGAGAGCTGGCCCCTGTCCAGACCCAGAATTCTAGCAAGTAAAAAGATAACAAAATAATTTCTGGCTTCCCTATGTTGTTTCTTATATTAACTTGATTTTAGCTGCCTAGCAAAGCTAGGCTCATAGAATACCTAGCTGCTGGTGTTTCACAGTGATTTTAGCCTAGTGAAGCCTTTGTGCTCCTCATTCCCCTCCTGACCCACCAGTACCCAGCATTTCAGTGATGCGGGGTAGCTGTCATTACAGGCAGCAATTCCTCCCATCAAAGGTAGAAGAAACAGGAACTGAACAGAGACTTGAAGATTTCTCCCCTGCAGCGAAAGTTGTTCTGCATTCAAGACAAATGTCAAACTCTAAAGGGCTTTGATAGGATTAGGAAGCAGATGGGGACTTTAATTTTCTGGACACTCTACCAGTGCTGGCAAACCTTTCTGGACACTCTACCTATGCTGGCAAGAAAGGCTGGCACAGAGCAAGTCTCCATTGCACCAGAGCCTAAAACGATAACTCCAAAGCACTCAGAGACTTACCAGTGCTCTCCAGGGCAGGAGAGAGCCTCCTCCCATGGCTGGAGCTGGCAGAGCTTGGGAGGACTGTCCCAGCCATGAGAAGGCAACCCTCTGGCTCAGACAAGTTCTGGCCTGTGGTAGCATTGCATATCTTTGTCTGATATTCTCCCACAGCCCAAGGCTTCAGTAAATGCCTCCACACCCACCTTTCAGAGGCATTGCTGTGGAATTTATTTCCCAGCACAGGCCTTTTCGGGCTACCAAAATTAGCCCCCCCCCCCCCCCCAGTCCTTACCAGGCTCATGAAGTTTATGAAATTTTCATCCTCTTCACTGAGTACCGACAGACACTTTCAATTCAACATTAGTTTTAGTGTAAACCCAAAGCCACATTTAACACACCTTAATGCCAAGTTACTGAGTCTGGTGACTGACACATTAACCTCAGCAGGGCTCTGAGCTCCTTTTCTGGACACTGCAGGAGGTGAGCCTGAAGGTTCTTGCTTCATAGTGATGACTAGTACAACACAGGAAGTTCTTCCTTTGCTCTGAACTGGGATTCAAGAGCC
>JAWMRA010000161.1:19376193-19412675 GCA_035584735.1 Pseudotriccus pelzelni | reverse complement strand
TGGGAATAGGATCCTTTTACTCCAGTCAAGCATATTTTTTCTTCATTTCATTCTCCTAAAACTTTTTATACAGCTTGTTCCCACTTCGAGTGCTTCTCTGGCTCTCTCTGCACTCTTTCTTCTTTATCTGTCAGGTTACCAAATACCTCTATTTCTATCCAGAATTTCTTTAACTGTCCATGAGCAGCTTGTTCGCACCCCTATTTAGTACCTTTGGTTCCTAGCACTGAGCTGGTGCCAGTGAGCTCCCAAACTGGTGACAGCCATTTTTAAAGCGACCACCTGAGATTGCTGTCAGGAGAGGAGCATTGAGTACATGGTACAGTGTGCTTGCACCCGTGGAACTGGGGTCTGCCCTGGCAATGTGAAAGTGCTGCTGCAGACAGGCTGTAGCAAAAGTATGCCCCTGCTTCCTCAGTGCTGCATGTTTGGGTCCCTCCACATTTCCTCTCTTGGTGTTTTGAGTCACTGGATCAGGGAAAATGTTGGTATCAAGAGCTTTCCATCAGGGCAGTATCAGTTTCTCCATGCCATGATCACATACCAGTGATCTGTATACACTGGGTGATTTACAAGGCTCCTTTCCTGCTGATGACACGTTCCTCCCAGTACAACCTCCCTGGTGCCTCGGTGGTGAGAGCATCTTATGCTGCCCTTCTGTGCTGCCTGAACCTGTGGCCTCCTGAAGAAATGGCAGCTTGTGCTCAGAGGCCCTTGTCCAAATGGTCTGTGTGTTTCAATTCTTACCTTTGCAAGGAAGTTACTTAGGCTAGCTGGCTGGGGTGGAAGAGTTGTGCCTGCGAAGCTATCTAGTACAGATGCAGGGTCACCATCAAAACACTGCTAAGACAGCTTGTTTCTCTTGTGGAAGGGTGGGGATTTTGGAATAAACTATACTGGCAACAAGTTAGTGTGCAAAAATATTATGTGCTTAGCGTGACTGTAAGTTATTTCCAAACTAGGAGTGCTTGGTGCAAATTTATAGGCAGCATAGCCCATCTATATGCCTGACTGGCTCTGTCAAGGTGAATTTGTATTTCTCAGCCTAAACCCCACATCCCTTATGACAAGATATTCCAACAACTGAAGGGCTTGATTTATAGCTGGTTGTGACTGGGGGAGGGCTGAAGATGTTAAGGTGTTCTGCATTTCATAGCAGGGAGGTGAACATTAGAGATCTTACCCTGCAGGCGTGTTTGCAATTTCTAGAAGTATTTACAAACTCGTCTCAGCCTGGAACAGAGAAATCTGGAAGCTTTTCTATTGCTTTGACTCCATAGTTGATTTCACAGAAAAGCTCTCAGACATATGAGACTCTATAAGGAATGATGGGTTTGCTTTGGTTTTATTTGTTTGTTTGCTAGCTTGGTTTGTTTTTTTTCTGGTTTGGTTTTTTTTTTTGTTTTGTTTTGGTTTGGTTTTGGGTTTTTTTGTTTGTTTGTTTTGGTTTTGTTATTTTTAATCTGAAGCACCATGCAGAATATGAAACTAGGCAATTCAGTTTCTGTACACAGAATGGATCCTATCTGTCCTGTATTCTATGACTCTCTATTTTTAATATCAAAGCAATAAATGAGTAAGTGCTTGAGTTCTTGTGCCTGGTTCTTGAAAATGTTCATAAGACATGTCAGGTGCCTGCTGATGTTCAGTCTTAGAGGTGATTTTTTCTCATCCGCATTAAATGTGAACAGAAAAGATGGAAAGACATTTGCGTTACGCTCACTCAGGGTCTCTGACAAGCAGACTCTGCAGAACTGTCATGAAAGAAATGTATTGAAATGATAGGTTAGCAGCATTCATTATATAAATACAACCCAGCCTCTCCAGACAGCTCATGATTAAGCTGTGAGGATTTTTCATATGAGCAACATCAGGCATGATGCTTTTCATGGCTTGAGGGGGGATATCCTTGGCTGATCCGAACTGGCAAAGTTGAATAGTGGTGAGCTGCTCACTGAAACTTCCAGCATGCACATTAGAACAGTCCTGGGAGGTCACTGCTCCCTACTCCCTGCTCCCTGCTCCCTGCTCCCTGAAATACAGTCCATCCTGGAGGGAAACACAATAGCCATTTGTGTCCATTACAAAGGAAAAAAAAAGTGTATATATATTTTACATCAGGAAGTAAAGAGGTTCAAGACTTCTTCAAATGAAACTGCTGAGGTGATTTAGGGAGAGAAAAAGGTAATTACCATATGAGAGATAAATAATACATTAGGTGCAAGCCTGTGTCTCCTGAAAGGTCACACTCCATGGCCTATACTATTCATATCATATATATCAATAACTTTTCTTCTCTCTTTCTTCTGTCTGCCAAAATATGTGAGTGAAGAATATTGTTCAATACAGTTCACAGTAATTGTAGGCACCTGCCCTGATGTAGCAGAACAGAAGAGAGAGAACTCCAAATTTGATGTCTTTCCAGAAGAGAAAATGTCAAACCACCTTGATAACAACCCATAGACCTTCTTTCCTTCTGACCCCTGCTGCAAACCCATGAAATTTTACTAGAAAAAGTAGATGTGATTTGTCAAGAGCCTTTAGACAGAGAATCTCCATCACCTTCCAGTAAGCTGTGCCAGGGGTTAAATACTCTTACTATTAAAAATATCATCACTTTAATGTGTTCTCCAGGCAGTCTCTTAGACAGTCCTATGATGGGCCCAGTTAAAAACTGAGGTGGACCACATTTGACTAGAAGAATAAGGCAGACTAAAGGCAGAGTTACTGTTATCAGAGGAAGGAAAAAAAAAAGTTCATAAAATTTAGCTTCTATTGCAAAAATACACCCAGGACACATCTTAAACTTTTCAGCAAGTCTTAAAAAACTTCGGCTTTTACACTGCCACTGAAACTGTTCTAATTAGTCTTAAGGTAAAAACCCCAGCTGTGCCAGTGGAAAGCCAGCTGTTCAGCTCTCTCTAAGTGAAGCAGAGAAAAGGACCAGCTTAAATAGCAAACCTAGTTTCCCGGCCTCTAATATCTTCTTTCTGATGTGTTGCCTGGAGAGGCTGCTGGATTGTTTCCAAGGACAGAGGAGCCCCTTTGGCTGCCAAATGCACTGAAGGGGGAAGACACAAAAGAAATAAATGTGTAAATTCCCTGGACGTTTACTTTTCTTCCCCTAGCCTCTTCCCATTTTGAAGGTGTCCTATGCCCCTGCATGAAAGGTGTCAGGTGAGGCAGTAAGAAATGGGGAGCAGTGTCTCAATCCCCCTTCTTTGGTCCATCAATCCTGTCAGAGGAGGTCCTCTCTACACTTGCCTGCATGGCACAGGGTTTCTCAGGTCTGTCTCTCTTACCCACACCAGGCATTCCAGGGAGCCCGTAGCTTGTCCATAGGTGCATGGCTGGCCTGACACTCAGATGCTGAGGGCTGTACAGTGCCAGGCAGGGTGCACATCAACATGTGCGGCATCCTATGGGCTACAAGATGTGACCTCCAGCCACGTATGGGAAGTGACTTGACCACTGAGGACAGGTATGATTCCATCTCAGGTGACAATATAGTCTTTTGCATCAGGCCACGCTGAGGCTCTCTCCTCACTTGTGAAGGCTCTTCCTTCTCCACATTCTCTAGTGTTTTGTTTTATCCAATTTTAAGTGACTCAAATGATAAGATTTTCACTCTGCTCTATCCAGCAGATGTCTCTGCTGGGAGCATTGATTGTGGCTGCAGTACCTAGTGTAATAGTTTTTCTGCACATTCCAGCTGTTGGGATCAAGTTATTGACTGACACTCTCAGACTTCAAATGAGAATAGGGTCTTCCTATTACTGCTCTTCTGTGTGGTGGGGTGATGAAGTCATAACATGTAATTCAAGGGTGATCAAAGGGGACTTCAGGGCTCTGGGACAGTTGATAAAGGAACGTGAAGCACGGGTTATTATCTCATGAGGTTCAGCAAGGCCATATGCAAGGTGCTGCACCTGGGTCAGGACAACACCCATATCAACACAGGATGAGGGATAAAGGGACTGAGAGCAGCACTGCTGAGAGGGACTTGGGGGTGCTGGTGCATGAGAAGCTGGACATGAGCCAGCAATTAAACCCAGATAGCCAGTTGTGGACTGGGCTGCATCAAAAGCAGTGTGGCCAGCAGGTTGAGGGAGGGGATTCTCCCCCTCTACTCTGCTCTTGTGAGACTCCACCTGGAGTGCTGTGTCCAGGTCTGGGGTCCTCAGCACAGGAAAGACGTGGACCTCTTGAAGTGAGTCCAGAGGAGGGACATGAAGATGATTAGTTTTCCTCCTATGAAGACAGGCTGAGAGAATTGGGATTGTTCAGCCTGGAGAAGAGAAGGCTCTGGGGTGACCTTATTGTGGCCCTTCAGTAGCTGAAGGGGCCTACAGGAAAGCTGGAGCAGGACTTTTTACAAGTGTGTGTAGTGACAGACAAGAGGAATGGCTTTAAATGGAAAGAGAGTAGGTTTAGATTGGATATAAAGAAGAAATTCTTTACTGTGAGAGTAGTGAGGCACTAGAACAGGCTGCCCAGAGAAGTGGTAGATGCCTGATCCCTGGAAGTGTTCAAGGCCAGGTTGGATGGGGCTTTGAGTAACCTGGTCCAGTGGAAAGTGTCCCTGCCTATGGCAGGGGATTGAAATGAGATGGTCTTTAACATCCCTTCCAAGCCAAGCGGTTCTGCGATTCTATGTTTTTGTGTACATAAGGACAGCCAAACTGTCTGAAAGTAAGCCAGCTGAGCCTGGGTGTGGTCTAGCTGCATTAGGCATGCTTCGTGTCTGAGTTCAGAAGCCCAGGTTCAGGTTTTTAGCACACTTGCATGATTAGCCTAAATTAAGACTCAAGTGGACTTATGAGTTTGTGTCACTGCAGCTTCAGTGATCCATACACCACTGTCTGTTGTGCAGGCAGATGTTCCCTGTCAGGACTCTTACGTCTGACAGGGTGCAAAGCAGGAATCAAAAGACGCACGCACACACCCCCCCCCCCCCCCGGGTCATGAAGGTGTCCCAGTTTTGAAGGTCCCGGCTTCTGATTTTTCTGTGATTCGGTTGGTGACCCAATCAGGTAAAACTGAGAATTTTCCCTGTTGTGCCCTCAACATCTTAATGTGACCCATTTAAAAATCTAAGGTTTATTAAATGCAACATTAACTTTCAGTAAATGTCTTATTGATTACATATTTACTTAACTAATATTTAAGTAGCATTCTCTTCAGGAATGAATGAAGAGTCAGAAGCAAGCGATAGTTATTACATGTGATTTAAAAGGGACTGGAAAAGTAACCTTCTAATTTCAAGCGCTGCAGTCAGGAACTGAATCTGCCCTCTATCCAAGTGCCATGAACATTTTCATATTCAATAAACTATATTAAAAATACCATAGTGCTTTTGTTGAATCAAAATGTATTTTAACACTAAATGAAATCCACTTTATCTACAAACAGGAAAGCATTCCAGTTTCTGCATAGCTGAACTGGCCCAAAGCAATACTTGGTTCCTCAGCCTGCAAAGCCTATGGCTGTCTCTGCCAGCAGTAGGAGTAACACTGGTGTGTGGCTGGAGCTTTGGGCTGTAAAACTGCAAATTAAAGACAATTTATAGTTCTCCTGTAGCTAAGCTGTACATCTTCCATGTACTCTGGTAGGTGCTTCGGGAGCCAGGAGGTCCAACCATGTCCCAGGGGGCATCAGGCACAGCATCGTCAGTGGGTCAAGGGAGGGGATTGTCCCGCTCTGCTCTGCACTGGGGCAGCCTCACCTTGAATATTGTGTGCAGTTTTGGTCACCACAATATAGGAGAGGTATTAAGCTCTTGGAGAGTGTTGAAAGGAGGGCAACGAAGATGGTGAAGGGCCTTGAGGGGAAGCTGTATGGGGAGTGGCTGAGGTCACTTGGTCTGTTTAGCCTGGAGGAGACCGAGGGGAGACCTCATTGCAGCCTCATTTTATCACATTTTCTTGTGAAGGGAAGAGGATGGGGCAAGAACGGATATCTTCTCTGTGGTGACCAGTGGCAGGACCCAAGGGAATGGCCTGAAGTTTTGTCAGGGGAGGTTTAGATTGGATATTAGAAAAATGTTCAGAGGGTATCTGGGCATTGGTACAGGCTTCACAGGGAAGTGGTCACAGCACCAAGCCTGCCAGAGTTCAGGCAGCATTTGGACAATACTCTTGGGCACATGGTGTGACTTGTGGGGATGGTTCTGTGCAGGGCCAGGAGTTGGACTCAAAGATCCTTCCAACATACCATGTTCTGTGATTCTGTGACACACCTCCTCCACCTCACTAGGGAAAGAGGTGCTGCTCATCTTCCTCCAAAAGCTTGAGACAGGTTTAGGAGTCCTGGCAGCTGATTCATGAGCAGTGTAAGACTCTTCATATTGTGCCTATTGTACACACCACATGCTGCACAAAGTGCGTCTTACATCAGGAACAATGAAACACAAAAACATAAGAGTGAATCTCTCCCTTAGCCTTTCTTCCATCCAAAGTTTGGCAAGACAAGGAATGAAGGTGTTAAGTTTCTACAGCTGGCCCTATGCATTTCCCCTCTGCAACATTGGATGAGACATTTAGTTAGCCAATGCCTTGGTTTCTCCACTTGCAGAATGGAATGTTGTGATGATAATATCAAATATCAAATACAGGTCTTTTAGTTCTCCTTGAGAGCTAGGAAGAACTAGTGGACACTCAAGAAAGTCAACACAGTAAAATTTCATGTAACTTCTGTTTTGTGTAGGTCTGTGTCCTTCTCACGGATGTCAAACTGAAGACTGGAAAAAACCCAAAATTTTTGAGGGGTAAGTGAGCTTCAGTATCTTCCAGACCAGCTACAGTTCAGTTTTCATCCCCGCTCAGTTCCCCATTTTATCACATCTGAACTTCTCCAGTATGTGGGTGGAGAGGGAGAGGAAGAGCAGCATAGACATTACAAAGAAAAAGCTTTTTCCTCTGGGAAGCTGACCAACATTTTTGTTTTAATTTAGCTGAGTTTTCTTCCAGAATGCTTTCTGCCTTGCTGTTGAACTTTCAGTAAATAGTTTAGTGAGAGTCATAAAACAAATCCCTCAAAGATGAGAAAAATAAACACAGTCATGAGTTACTGAAGTGAGCTCTCTCTTCCTCCTGCTCATTGTTAGGCATCACAGGAGTTGATTTTCCACTGAGTCATAAGAAAATTGTCCAAGAGGATAACGGGAGATAGCACAAACAAACAAAAGCATCATGGGGAAAGTATATATATATATATATAAAGCTTTCAGATGGATTTCAAGAGACATCTGAACTTCCTCAAATACGGAGAGCAGTAGAAATGTGACTTAATGTAATGTGCTGCACAAGAAATGGCAAGTTGGTGGTAGGGAGGAGCTGAGCTGGTGCTGGGTGGCACTGGACTGGAAAAGCAGCTGCATGGGCATGTGTGCTGTGTCACCCCCCTGTTCAGATCACCAGGATCCTCCTGTACCCCTCTTTGGCTTCCTGTCCTTACCTTAAAGATTGTCTTTAAGTACTGCCTTAGGATTTTGAAATCACCAGTGCAGGCATTACAGGCCCCTTCACAAACTCTATACCTGATGTTCTATTATTCTGGAACAGAACTAAGTGTAAGAAATACATTGCATTTCTCTAATTGCCCTTTTACCCAGTTTTTCAAATTAAGCATCAACAAGGAGCAATTCAGCTTTGTAGGGGCTGCATCACCACAAACCTCCTCAGGACTCTGTTATGCCACTGTATGGAATGCAACCTCAAGCAATTATCTAAAATGACTTTTGGTGCTCTCTCCTCTGCCTACTAGGGAAAAAGGACAAAGACAAAGCCTGCATGAAGACCTTGGACCTTTTTTCTGTATATCCTCTCATCAGGAGCTGCAGCATTCAGCAACCCACACAGGACTTTGAGAACTTCCTGTCTTCTGCTGCCAAACCCAAAGAAAGCACAATATTTACTAGGTTAAATATGCAACATGAGGATGATGCTTAGGCTCTGATTTAGACTACAGCTGCAGCATGCTCCGATGGGGTCATGTCATGAATTCTGCTCAGGAAACAAAATAATATTCAATGTGCAACACCTATCTTAATTGCTGTATTATCTTCAAACATGAAGGTTGAATCTGCTCATGGTCAAATGTTCTGAAATGTCCAAAGTTGTTTAGGTGCTGACAGTGTATCCCTAAGAGTCTCTACTGTAATGCAAGTTATTCCATGATTTATTCGTTTTAGTAGGGCTCAATGGTCAGAATATCAACATAAAAGTAAACAGCTCAGCTCTCTCAAAATTTGTCTATATGAGACTTTTTCCCCATCTGGGATGACATGAGGTCAAGAATGCAAAAGGCACATGAAAACAAAGTGTTTTGAGCTCAAAGAAGTCACAGAAATAAGGGAGGTCAAATTTTTTTGTGAATAAGCAGAAAAATAATTTGGATTGTATTTTCACCATGTGCAGCTTGCACAGGATTTAGATTCATAGAATCACAGAATATCCTGAGTTGACAGGGACCCACAAGGATCAGTGAAGTCCGTCTCCTGACCCTGCACAGGACCAGCCCACAATTCACACTGGGTGCCCGAGAATATTGTCCAAACATGCTGTTCCAGTGCCAGCTACCTCTGGGTGAAGGACCTTTTACTGATATTCAACCTAAACCTCCCCTGACACAGCTTCAGGCTGTTCCCTTTGTTGGTTGTCACTGGTCACCACAGCGAAGAGATCAGTGTCTGCCCCTCCTCTTCCCCTCATGAGGAAGCTGTAACTGCAATGAGATCTCTGCTTCTCCAGGCTGAACAGACCAAGTGACCTCAGCAGCTCCTCGTATGACTTCCCCTCCAGACCCATTGCCATCTTTGTAGTCCTGCTTTGGACACTCTCTAATAGCTCAATATCTCTTCTATATTGTGATGCCCAAAACTGCACACAATATTCAAGGTGAGGCCTCACCAGTGCAGAGCAGAGCAGGACAATCCCCTCCCTCAACCGGCTGGGGATGCTGTGCCTGATACCCACCAGGACATGGCTGGCCCTCCTGACTGCCAGGGCACTGCTGGCTCATATTTAACTTGCTGTTGACCAGGGCCCCCAGGACCCTTTCCATGGTGCTTCCAGTGTCTTGTTCTGCAGTCTGTCTGTACATGCAGGGTTGCCCTGTCCCAGGTATAGAGTTCAGCACTTGCCTGTGTGAAACTTCACGTGGTTGGTGACTGCCCAGCCCTCTGATTTGTCGAGGTCTCTCTGCAGAGCTGTCTACTTTCAAGGGAGTGAACAGCTCATCCCAATTTTATGTTGTCAGCAAATTTACTTAGTATACGTTCAAATCTTGTGTCCAAGTTGTTTATCAAGACATTGACGATCACTGGCCCTAAAATGGAGCCCTGCAAAACCCCATTGGTGGCTGGTTGTAACCCCATTTGCTGTAACTCTTTGTGCCCAGCCCATGGACCAGTTGGTCACTCATCACATGACGTAATTATCTATCTGTGTGCTGGTCATTTGTGTTTGTGGCTCTCACTGTGGGTGGGAAAGTTAAAACCACACAACCAAGACCAATCCTCATGATGAAAGCTCTAGAAATTGGGGTGTCAGAAATAGCAAATGCCTTCTGTGCACATGTGCACGAAGTCCAGAAGCCAAGGAGAGTCAAGCACCAGCTGAGACATTTCTTGGAGCTCAGAGCCTTTGACGCTCTGTATTCTTGGATTCAGTTGACTGTGCTGTCAGGAGTGTATTTGGCAAAAAGATGATGTAATCTGGGGTCTGGATCTTTAAAATAAAACAACGGAAGACGGAATCAATTTTTGCTCCAGGAAAGTTGGTATGAGTTCCCTTCAGGCAGCCGTAGTAGAACAGTTGTGCTATTAAATTTCCAAGATGTTTCTATTGGTGGAAATTCAAAGACAGAATTTAACTTGTGTATTAACTTGGCTGGTGAGGGGACAGTTAGCTGGGCAATTAGGTCGGGCTGGTGAAGAGGTAGGAACAAAAGATCATCTGTAGTCTGTCATGTACAGAGGGGAGCTCAGGGTACAGTTGCCCCTGCAACTGACTTACACAAGGGGTAAGTCAGGAGCCCTGTGCTAATAAGAAACTTGAGCTGAGGATTTCCAATGTGTGGTTTCCATATGTGGTTGAATTTCTCTAATCTTTGTGAAACTCTGTCAGTTATGGATATTTATTTAGGATTCTCTAGAGAATCCTTTAAATTCCTCTTTAGGATTTTAGGTGCAGCTTGAGTTTTCCCCCTCTCAAGCCATGGTTTGATTTTCACAGGAAAATTGTTTGAATTTGGCATCACACTTCTCATTTTAGTCTCATGATAAGTTCCAGGATTGGTCTTGGATTTTTTTTATCCTTGAAATCCATGAGGGTGAAGAATAGAATTTGGATGAAAAAAGTGTTCAGAATTAAAAAGGTACTGTATAAATGTTGTATTTGCATAAAATTTTTACTTCAAATGTAATTTAATTTCCCCATTTTAAAAATTAACTGCATTTTTAATGTAATTTCTTGATACATGGCTAGCATGCACTTCTGCTTCTGATATATTACAATATGACATAATACAGTAGCTGAAATATTTTATTATTTTAGTGTAATTTAGTGAAATGTATAATTTTAATAATTAGCAGTAGCTGCTACTTAGAGCTAGTTTAGAACTTCATGCTATATTTCCCAGAGTATTTTATCTTATTCTTCAATCTGTAGTGCACTGTAACAGATTGACACTTAGTGCAGCATAAATAATTTAAGTGCCAGGGTGAGTCAACAGCAATGATTTGCAAAAAGCAGTGTTAACACTGTGGTAAAAGTAGTTTAATATTAGTGGTACTTTGTGCTTGGATTGTATTTCCATCCCTATACCAGCAGACACTTTACTAAGACAATTAAACATCCATTCATTACTTTGGTTTTCCAGATAGGCAACCAGAAGCTCAGACCAGTGCAGTGATTTCAGGGCAGTGTTAATATCTGGGATCTGTGTTCTGTGATTCCTGCCATATCTTTTTTCACCTTGATGTTTTCTAGAGTTTTGCAGATGCTGCAGCAGTCCAGAAGAACATACAACACTTATACTATACCCAGCCAAAATTTCCCTCTGGACTCTCTGGTTTTCAGGAGAAGACAGTTCACTTCAGATGGCTCAGCTTATCTCTCCTCTTACACCAGCCACTTCTGGTGTCTTGAGGGACCCTTAATCTTGCTCATCCCTGAGTAGCCAGGGCAGACTTGACTCCAGTTCCATGCATAATGCAAAGGTGGGATGTAGCAAATGAGGGGCCTCTACTGGCACACTTTGCTCTGTGTCCACTGCATGCCAGCATAGTGACATAGCCACCTTAGTGACAACAAGGGACCAGCACCACTTAAAGGACTAGCTGAGTTTCTACAGTCTTGGCTGTAACTGAGCAATTTATTTTGAATTATTTTATTGTTGAGTGAGTGACACCATCTCTCACGTATGGCTCAGACCAGGCCCTTATATAAAGGTCAGTACTTCAGGTGGGTCATGCTGCACTTGGCCATCTTTCTTGCAGTTACAACCTAGAGACAAATATCTTCCACACCAAAAAAACACCCCAACAAAACCATAAGGATTGCTACTGTGCCAGAGAATGGCAAAGGTCTGTTCCTGTCCTTGTCCTTGAAAGCATTCAGAGACATGAGATGAGATGCACAGATATCTGTTTGCTTCTTCCTCTCCTTTCTTATTCATCCTCAGCTGTGCTGCTATTCCTAGACACAGGGACCTAAATCTGAGCCACAGGCATTTACACGGCTTGATATTTTTATAGCAACAAAAATTAGTTCCCCTTTAGCCAAAAGTGGCTGGAATCCCAGGTCTGGAATTGTGCTGATGGGGTAATGTCTGGAAGGAAAAAAAGTAGGAAATCTCCACCATGGAAACACTAAATGCTATGGCAACAAAAGGAGCAACAAACAAGGCTTAAAGACACAGGCTCAGCATTAATTTAAGCAACGGGAAGTAGAAAGAGGGAAATATCAGCAGTTTATAATGCTGTGTTTTATCTGGGATGAGAAGATGGGATCCTGCGTCCAACAGAAAGCTGTATGTGCTGTAGGAAGACAGACAGGCAGCATCCTGCTGCAGTCTGCTGGCTTTCATCAGAATCTCTTCTGGCCACTCAGCTGACATTACATGTGAGTTCTTCTCACATTATCCCGTTTTCCTGAGCCTTCTTTCCAGTCATGTGCTGTAAACACAAAGGAGGGAGCATATCTCTGTAATTTGTTAATCCAGTGATAGGAGCTGCCTGTGCTGCTGCTGCCAAACCATCTGCTCTTGAGTCATGGAGAGATTCCTCCCTTCCCTGAAGAGCAGAGATTTTTCTCCAGTGACATCTGACTTGCCCTATTGCTAATTGACAGCTCTCTGTTGAAAATGATGTATGTATTCAGGATGTGCTGGGGTTTGTTCCAGTTTATCCTGGCCCTAGTGACGACACTTCACAGGTCTCTCTTCAATCCCTAAATCCCTGGCAAATAGATAATTTCCATACATAAACCTTCGGAGTTCTATCCAGCGTAGCCCAAAGGAGGTTTCTCTTCTTTCTTTTATTTCCTTTGTGGATCTGAATCTTTAACCATCATGCCACAGTAGTTTCCAGTAAACATCTGGAGAGGAGAGACAGGGAAAAAGTGCTCTGCAATTGCTCAGTGAAAGGCAGGGGCTTTTGAAGTCAGGACACAGGCTTTAGCTCAGCAGCTCCGAATTTATTGTGTTTGCACTTCTGCAATTTCCTTTGAGATCCCTGACAAGGCATCCGCTTTCATTATGCCTTCAAGCTCTGAAGTGTCTGTGTTAGAGAGACCATAACCCACCTGGGTAAGGGTCTCTCACTGTGCATGCAGAGCATGAGGCTTCAACCTGAGCTGAGACCTGGTGAAGCTACTTCCATGTAAGCACTGGGTGAACTTCTTGTGTAAAATATTGATAGGCTGTTCCCTTACAGCACATCCAGGTTTCTGTAGCTGCTACCTCCTAATGGTGTATGTGTAATAAGCTGGAAGTTCATCTTTGTGAAACAGACATACTTTTTTGTAAAAACCAGAGCAAGTTTAATTGTTTTTCAATTAAAAAAAAAAAAATCACAAGACTCTGCTTCTCAGCATCCAGTGGCAAGTGAATCTATCTCTTTCTTACTCAGGTGCTCTGAGGATCTCTTTCCCAGACTGGCAGATTTTCTCCTCCTGTAAGGTGATGCTGTATTTCCCCACTGTCCTTGCCCTTACCCCAAGGCCCTTCCTGTAAGCCTGTCGCATGCTGTGAGGATTCATAAGGAGAAGACATATGGCCGGAACATCTGCTGCTCTGAGGACAGGACAGGCTATTCCCACACATCAGGACTTCTGTGGGCCACGGTGTGCATGATGTGAGCTGTCTCTGTGTGTGCAGCACACTACTTGGAGCACTGACTGCAGCAACGCAATGACAGTGACAGCAAACCTGCCTTCTTTAGCGATGTATGTGTGCCCAGGCTGCTCAGGGTTTGGAGAAAGCATGTGCTAGGGTGGCAAGAGGGGATGAAGAGTAGGAGCAGTAGCATGACTGTGAATTCCTCCCTCAGAAGATTAGACTGAGGAAGCAACCCTCACCTTCAGCATGTTTCACAGGGCAGGCTAAACATGTGGGACAGGAATACAACAGTGGTTATTTCTCTCCCACTATCTACGCTTTGATCTTGGAATAGTTCCTTCATTCCTTGTTGTGTAAGTACCCTTTTTTATAATGATAGGATAAGAATACTCTGCTTTGTGAAGTCCTTTGATATTCAAGGAGGAAAAATATCATATAGAAGTTACAGATTATTAGTTTTATCAGCATTACAGCCATATTCCTCGTGAATAAAGTCTCTCCTTTGTACAAAGAACATCATTGTTGAATACCTCTCTCTGGTGTCACACTGAAATATATCTGCTTTCATTGTACAGGAAGAAAGAGAGTTGTGTTCCTTCATTCAAGGACCTGTTAAACTTCTCAATGTGTGTCCTGGCAAGGCATCAGGAGGAGAGGGTAAAAGAGTAAATGAGAATAATGACAACCTTTTTCTTTGGCTTCTGTCTCAGCGGATTTCTGTTCCCTGAGTTTCAGTAATTTCCAAGTTAAAAAAAAAAAGGCAGTTTATGGTTTTCATTATTTCATCCAAATTTCCTCAGAACTGGGGCCAGGTACATTCCAGACAAAGGGATCCTTTTTGACCAAACTTCCCGGTTTCAAGTGTGCAACATTCATCCTACGCAATCTTGTGTTTCAGCTGAGCACATTTCACACAGCTATGTTCAGGACTAGGACTCTCGTATTACACCAGCTTTTAGAGGACAACATCGTGCAGTGCTTTCATCCTCACTCACCTGCCTATTTGTACACACATGAACAGCTTCTGTCTGTGTTAAACTTTAGTAGAGTACTGCTCAAGGCACAAGGGGAATCCCAGTGGCACTGCTTCCTGATGCAATGCTGGTACACATGGCATGGAGGTAGAACCCAATGGTTTTGAAACCATAGTGGGATCAGAGGTATTGTTGTTCAGATGAACATCTTTTGAAGACTGAAAGACTTTTGGTTTTCACTACATCAGCTGTGTACCTCTTGTATCTGGAAAGCAACCTACAGACCCAGAGCAGGAGAAATCAGCCAACTCCTAGAACTGTAGAATCATTTAGGTTGGAAAGGACCCTTAAGATCACTGAGTCCAACATAAACTTACCACCGGCAGCTCCATGTCCCCAAGCATAGTGTCTACACACCTTTTAAACACTGCCATGGTGATTCAATCACTTTTCTGAGCAGTCTGTTTTCAATGCCTTTTGGTAATGAAATTTTTCCTAATATCCAAACTAGACCTCTCCTGGTGCAGATTGAGGCCATTTCCTCTTGTCTTGTTGCTTGTTACCTGGGAGAAGAGACCAATCCCCACTTCACTACAACCTCCTTTCAGGCAGTTGAGGAGAATGATGAAGTCTTCGCTGACCCTCCTTTACTCCAGGCTAAATGACCCCAGTTCCCTGAGCTGCTTCTCATCAGACTTGAGCTCCAGCCTCTTCACCAGCTTTTCTGGACATGCTCTGAAACTTCCCTTCTCTGGACACGCTCCAGCATCTCTATCTTGTAGTGAGGGAGTCAAAACTGAACATGGGATTTGAGGTGTGGCCTCACCAGTGTCAAGTACAGGGGAATGATCACTGCCCTGGTCCTGCTGGCCATACTATTTCTGATACAGGCCAGGATGCCATTGGCCTTCTTGGTCACCTGGGCACACTGCTGGCTCATGTTCAGCTGGCTGTTGACCAGCACCTCCAGATCCTTTTCCCACCGGCTTTCCATCCACTCTGCCCCCAGCCTGTGGCACTGCCCGGGGTTGTGGTGACCCAAGGGCACTTCATCTTGCTGGCCCTTGTGGTGCAGTGAGTGGGCTGTCATTGGTGTCAGAGCTCAAAAAGGGTGGCCATGGACTCTCAGGGCAGCTGGAGCCATGACATCCTGGTAAGAGTTAAGTTGAGCTTATTTGAGCTCAATTCAGCTCTTTTCACTGCTTTTGGAGATGATGCCAAGGGAGGAACAAATAGGTCCATGTCTTTGTTTTTCTCTTTTAGCTATAAAGAAAGACTGAAAGTTTTTGTGTTTTACAGATATTCTGAGAGAACTTTTCAGCAGGTACCTTGTACGTGAAAAATTCAGATCTTGTCTCTACTCCTTTTCTTGATATACACTCTAGACAGATTGAGAACTGATAGGATTATGATATCTATGATAAAGGTATAGCACAAATAGCTGAGAGAAAAAGTAAATTTTATCTAGGCTGTTTAAAATTCTGGGTTTTGTTAGGGCATGTTTAATGCAAGCCCACTATAGGCAGCTGGAGAAAAAAATATCAATTTACCAAAGATTCATCTCAGTCTGATCTACACAGTCAATACCACAGATATCTGTGCAGTTTCACAGGAAGAAGCAGTGAAGATAAGCCTTGACCTTTCTGATGCTTGAAAGAAAAGTAAGAGAATGGAGGTTTCTCAAAGGGGAGAAAATGTCCCACTTTTCAGGCCTTTTCTTTATTTGTCTCAAAAAGAAACAAGAAGAGCACAGACTCACCTTGCACTTCTTTTGCCATTTCACCTTTCTGCTTCCCCTTATAGCTCAGGAAGTGTCAGAAATGAGCTGTAGTCAAGGCAGAAGTTTCTGTCTGGAGAGTCACCAAGTCACAAGCAGCCCAGCTGTGCATCTCACCCTCAGCCTTAAGAAGCCGACCTTGCAGTTGATTCTGGGCTTGAAACATCCCAGAATGTTTAAAACAATGGAATAAAAACAAAACAGTGATTGCTTAGACAGCAGGGTTTCCTGGGAGCACTGAAAGTCCTGAACAAGGACACATCATCCAAACAACCATTACTACCAATTGCTGTGCGTATCTTGTACAAAATGACACAAGGTAGAGCTTTGTCAGATGTTACCTTACAGTTTTTTAATAAGACCTCTGCCTTACATCCTGCAGGCATTTGCAGTACTGTGGAGAATTAAATCAGGCAATACAAGAAAGAGAGGGTGTCTTCTGCTCCAAGAGGCAGAATCCAGCAGATTTTATCCACAGAGCTGTTACAGAGTGGCACAGAAGACCCGAACACCTCAGCTGGGTTTCTTAACCCAAGCTTTTCACCTGTTTGTGTTTGATTTTTCCATGTTCCTTACCTGCTGTCTGATCACTAGGAGGGTGGGCACTGACAGCAGTAAAGGAAGCCAATGGGAGTTTGCTCTGGTACTGTTAGAAGAAACAACAGAATTTAAAAGCAAACAAAAAAAAACAGAAACAAAAAAAATTGTCTAAGAATCTCATTTTGAACCATGTTAACAAATGTACTTGTGAACTTCATCTGTCAGCCCATCTGTCTCAGCCTCTCGAGTAAAAAGTGAGATATAGTCATCACCTTCTTGCTCAGAGCTGTGAGAGAACATTCATTAATTGTTATGAGGCATGAGGGTAGGATACCTATTCAAGTATGTTTAGAAGAAAGATATTCACAGCCAACTACACTGAATCTACTATTGGCATAAAGTGTTCAATTCCCTTTGTGTCTTCAAAATCTAGTCAGGAGTTGTATAGAGTCATCTCGCACAATTGCTAATATCAAGCCCTCTTGCTAAGATTTCTGTGATGTATGGGGTTCAGTGTAAAGTCACAAATGCAAAGTTACACATGGCAGTGGGAGGATGTGTAAGGAAGCATAATGCTTGGGCAAGTGGTCAGAAAAGAATGGAAAATAACACCTGGTCCATTGCAGAGAAAGTCAAGCAACCCACATTTTAATGAAGAATGATCCAAATCCTGACAGAATAGAAAAGAAATTAATTCATTTCAGGGAGAGGGATCAAACCTGCCTGCATTCTCTGGAAGGCTTCAAAGGGGAAACCAGTCAAAGTTTCCTGTCATTATCTGCCCAGCTGAGCACTCCTGTGGGTTAAGCCTGAGGTGAAAGGCATGCAGACATAACCATCCCTGCCCTGTGAGCAGAGCATGGAGAAAGGCTGAAATGAACTGCTGGGAGAATTGCAGAGAGAAAGATAAGTAAAAGAGAGTCCCTGTCTAATGAGTCTCAAATTATCTTTTTCTTCCATAGTTTCACCTTTACCTTTTATAAATTTTGAGACAATATTATCTATTTTGGATGTCATTAATATATATTTTTATTTGTAATTTATTGTGGCTCGAATTAAGAGCAATTTCAAGGCAACAAGGCACTTTTTACCCAAGGCTATGCCAACTTATAGAGTGGGATGCTAGAGTCACTTCAACAGGCTCCCTTGCTCCCAGTGCATTCTCCACACTGTGACCCTAGAGGATTCGTACAAACCTAGAGAGAGGAAATAACCTTTATTATGACTAATTATATAGCTGGGGAAAGCTGACAAGTTTCTGGGCTCACTTATGCTTGTTTGCTTGACAGGTTGTCTGTTTTTCCCAGCTATATTACTTGGCCTGATCAATAATTTTTCTCTTCCTGTGAACTGTGTTGTATTATTAGCCATGCAGTTTTGATCATGTCTTTTCCCTCTATTACACAGGGATAATATGTTTTAGAGGCTGAGTTAGGAAAAAAAAAGCAAAGGATAATAAAAAACCCACAGTTAATTCCTTATACCAGAAATAATTACACTTCTGGAGACATCCCATTTGATAGTTTAATTAAGATTATGATCTTGATATGACAGTTCTTCCCCTTAGGGCAGTGCAAAAGCTGTGGCTGGTGAACATGTTCCTGTCCATCCACATTCAAGAAAGCACTTAAGGACCTATTCAACTGTAAACATCATCCTTATGAAGATAAGCATCTATCTGGGAGGTTTGTTGGCTGTCTATGCCCCACCATAGGATGGGATTGCCTGTTTCCAGTGCAGTTGCACATACCAGCCAGCCACCAGGTCATGACTGGGCCTCCCCCTGAGGTGCCTGCTCTTCCTGGTTGTCTGAGGAGATGTCTGAGGAGATGGTTGTGGAGATGCTAGGTTACCCTCTCCAGCACACCACTGTGTCCAAAGTGCCCTTATGGAAGTGTCACTGCGGCATCCTCACTGCTGCCATCCCGTGGGGTACAGGAATAGGAGCATCTCTTTCTGGCATTTCTGTCCGGAGGGTGTTTGAGGTAGTGTTGTAACTCCCACGACAGGAAAAGTAAACACTCTGGATGTAAACCCCTGCAAAATAATGATTTCCTTAAATAAAAGCAAACATACAAAAAGAAGTAGTGAAAAAAGTAGAAAAAATGTGTCTTAGTTTTCTCTGACGGGCATTTGAATTGAGCAATAAATGAAATTTACTTTTTTCTTCAGTCATGCTGTTTCTCTGTTTCTCTCTTTTCTTCCCTGCTACAGAACATCTTGCTTTGACTACCTATTCCCACACACACGGAGAAGACCTTCTGCTGCAAAAACTTTTCTTTGATCCTCTCACCTGCTAAGATTTCCTGTCATTTGTGAATCCCTTCGTTTTATACAGCCCATCACCAACGTCTGGTCCTTTTTTTTTGCACTTCCCCTTTCTGTCTTGCAGAGAAGTTGGAGAAGGTCATGAGCACCTGTTAGCAGCCCATCCTCCCAAAGTGTTTCCCTTAGGCAGGCTGACCCCTCTTTTTTTTTTTTCTGGCAGGCACTTTTTGAGATGCTAACAGCCCTACTTTCCATGGCAGAGCAGTTCTGGACACCAGGGTTCATACTTGGGACTGAAACACCTGCTCCAAAGCAGGGTTTCTGCTTCCAGTGAAAATACTCTTAGAATGTGCTATGGAGTTTGCTGTCCCACTGGCTCAGCACCAATTTAGTTCTGTGTTTCATAAATTAAAAGTTATTTTATACAGCAGGTAAGATGGGCAAATCAAAGGCAATTTGGAATGCTAAAAGAATCTTTCTAAGAAAGAGAATTTTTTCTCTAGTGACCAGTGACAGGACCTGAGGGACTGGCATGAAGATGTATCAGGGGAGGTTTAGGTTGGATATTAGGAAAAAGTTCTTCATCTGGAGGGTGGTTGGGCATTGGAACAGTCTTCCCAGGGAAGTGGTCACAGCACCAAGTCTGCTAGAGTCAAAGAAGTATTTGGACAACACTCTCAGGCACATGGTGTGATTCCTGGGGCTGCCCAGTGCAGGGAGAGAAGCTGAACTTTGGTGATCCTTGTGGGTCCCTTCCAACTCAAAATATTCTATGATTCCCTGAATAATGTGTGCCCAAGATTGTCCCAAATAACTCTTTGGTAATTGATACTCAGAACATCCACGTGTAAATTTACGAAGAGTCAAAAGAGAGTATACCAAAGGTAAATGCCTTTCCTGAGAAAGCCACTATCTAGATATTAATCTTCTATAAATACACTCCTAGTTCTGGAAAGCTACAAAGAATAAAAGAAGCAGAGATGTTTTTCTGTGAAGGCTGAAATTAGATGTTCATTGCCTTTGACCTCTAGGGAGATCATATTTATTTTATTGAACATTTTACCAACACTGGGAAAATACTCTCTTTTCCTGAACATTTTCCCTTTGTCATGTTGCCAAAGCCTTACAGAATGATGAATCATTCTTTGCTGACAGTAGTGCTATTATTTCTCATTTGTAACATAAGCAGTATTTTTGGTGCAAAAATTTCAGACACCTTATACTGATGTTGCAATGGGACCTAGTGCTGTGTATTTGAGCATATGAGAAAGAAGGGCATGAAGCGATAAAAAAAAGTTATTCCTGTGGTAAAATTAGTCAGTGTTCACATTGATCAATCATACCAATCATACCAATAGGGCTGCATGTGTACCTGACAGTAAGATCCAGATCATAAAATATGGAACTACACAGGTGAAGACACAAATTCAGCAGGAACCATCTGATGCTGCAGCAGAGGAGGACAGTGGTAGCTGTGCTGGTGCTGTAAGGAGCTCTGGGCTCAGAATAGCAATGGGAATTGCAAGACAAAAATCCAATGAATTTGCAGGACAGTAAAGCAGTGGGTAGAGGGTGGGTGGTTGTCATAGCTTGATTAGACTTCGCTTCAACCCCTTCTGAGGTGCCCTATAGAAGGACAGAAATAAATTTAAATTAACATAGCTGAGAAACCAAGCCTATGGGTCAAAACTGCCTGAGATAGGAAGAAACAGTAGGAACAGGTCCTTTTTTTAACTCATACCCTGACAACATAGGTGTAGCTAGGTGTCTAACATGGATGTGAATCCATATGTAATTTAAAACACATATTAAAAAGTGGTGAGCTGAGATCTAGCAACATGTGGCAGGTAGCATAAGGTTAAGCTGTCTGTCAAGACCAAGGAAAGTGTATGAGGAATTTCCAAAGGGTCCTAGCACAGTTTAAGGAAGAATAAAGGGAAGCAGACACACAACAAGTAGAGTTCAATACAAGCATCAGAAGACTAAGTTATCCCTGCACTTCTCAGTTATAGGTTAGTTGCATCAGCTCAGGCAAATGAGGTGGCCAAAGAGGTGGTGGCTACCAGGGCAGCTGCATCTCAGCAATCCAGCAAGTATGGACAGGGAAGAGCATGATCAAGAGAATGATGCAATGCTTTGATCTAATCAGTGGCATCTGACCCTTGTAGGATACTCAGCTCATCCCAATTACTGCATTTCAAATGGACATTGTGGAACTAGAGGATGGTGAGGAAAAGGGGAGAGGTAGGGTAAAAAATACTAAACTGGTCTCTTGGTGGCAAGTAAAAAACTGTGAGCATTGTCTTGCCAAAAAACAGTAACCTGTGGAATCAAGAAAACGTTAGAGATGTTTTCTTGATTTGATTTAACTGTTTGTCTTCATTTTTAGGAATCAAAGCCTAATTTAATGAAATAGAAGGTGCAAAATGTAGCTAGATCACTTCTACCACATACTCCTGGGAGCAAAATCTTAGCAAGTTTTAAAAGGGTATTAAACATATATATAGATAGCAAGAGGTAAAGAGTATAATTACTAAATCATAAATGCTTCAGGAGCTGAGTTGGTCTTTATTAGTGGAGAACAAGATAGAACTGTGAACTAGAAAGGTTATCCCAATGAGTTTACCGTTTTTATCTGTTGAAGTAATAAAGTCCTGGTCATTTCCGGAGGCAGAACGCTATAGCAAGAGGATACTTAATCTTGTCTGGCCTGACTGTGTTTATGTGACAATATTCGAGTAGATCTATGAATCCTGGGACTGAAAGAAAAGAAAGGATTGACGAATGTGGATTTTTGGCAAAGCATTTTGTGGTCTGATAATGAAATAGCAGGGGATACTTCAGGTCAGTCCTGAAATGCACTGCTAGAGCCATCGAGTAATAGAAGTCATCCATTATCTCTTGGGCAGAAATATTTTGAAAGGAAAATTTCTGCACAGGCTTGGAAAAGATGGCTGGCTCATCATTCTGATGAGATTTCCATAGAGAAGTTACAGTATTTGTAAGGTTGCCAACTTTTAAGCAATCCTCTCTCAGGCAGTTTCTTTCTTTCCCTTCTCACACTACCAAACATGATTAGATCATATTATCATATTATGTATTGCCTGCCAAATTTCATATCTAGTTGATCACGCTGAGCACTGTGACCTTATAAAAGAATCTTAAACTGATTAAACTCTTCACTGTGTGCCTACACATAGGAAAAAAAAAGTCTCACCAACTTGTTTTTGAATATTGTTTATTAAGGCATCTTGATTTATGTTTTCTTCCTCTTTCTGCAGTTGATATGTTGTACTTCAAAGGGAAGGGGGCTGTAAAAGAACACCAGTGGTCCACCTACTTGTAATTACATGGAGGAAGAGGATAATGCAATACCAAATACACTCCAGAGAGCCAGGGATATGCATCTTATTCTCATTTATTTGTTTACAGTGAGGCCCACACGGCTGATTTTGGTTGATAAAAATCATAAAACATTTAAAGCAGTTCATCTGTGCTGACCAGTAACGCTTTGCTCTGCTAGAACTGCAGAGCAGGGCTGGCACCAAAGGCCAGATCCTGCCACCCTTCTGGCATGTTTACTTTGCAGAAGCAGACAGTATTTTGCTTCATGATGAATGGCAACCCAAACCAGCACACTCTGTCTGGATTTGGATCAAGGTGGTTTTGGATTAAAAATACATGAAAAGAGATCTAAACCAAATGTCAATGGCCAAGAGATTCTTTACACAGAAAACAATAACTGGGTATAAACAATGGTGTTATGGACAGAACTAAATATATGGGAAAAAAATCCCACAACAGTCAATACTCTTTCAGCACAAACTAAAAATTCTCTACTGGATCCAAGACCAGGCCTTCTGAAGCAGTTTAAACTACCTGAAGCAGACTTGCTGTGTAGGCTTTTCTTCCCTTGTATGATTTTTCATGTTACAGTGCAATGGGAGTTCAGGAAGGTCTCAAGGAGCATGAATAGATTTAGGAAATTTAAATCTATGCTGTCATGAGGCACATGTTCTCATTGTAGTTTCAAGATAGAGAACTAATAGTAAAGATAGAGAAATGTGGATTTTCTACTAGGGCAGAGTGCAGTGGAATAGACCATTTCTTTCTTTTACTGCTCAAACTTGTAAGATCAAAGGCCTGGTGGAGAAAACAAGAATTGCTATTATTTCTTTTCTACTCCTTTTTATTGCTTCTCTTCTACGAAGAAATGTTCAAAGTAGTAAAAATCAATATCCTCTCTGTCAACTTGCATGCCACTGAATGCTAAAAGCCAAGGGGAGCAACAGTGGTGCAGTAAAATCTTCTATGCTGTTTCAACAGAGTTTTTTCAGTGTTTAAAGCAAAGCAGCAGTGTTTATTTCTAATCCTGGAGGCCGCTACATAAATATTTGCTAAAAGTTCTGATACACCTATTAACAATATATGTTGAAGGCTCCCTTATTTAGAAACTTCTTTCACTCCTCCAGTTCTCTGTAGTGTTATGGTGCTAGTCTGTTGGTAATCCTAGTGGGAAATCTGGTCAGATGGAATCTATTTCTTTTTATTTCTTGTACAAAGCAGGCAACACACTGCAAAATGAGGGCCTCATTCCCTTTTGCTGCCAAGGGCAGCAACTGCAGTATTGACAGCAATGCTTCACGTTTCTGGAAGTGAGGAACATCCAGCCATCCCAGGACTTGGGCAGAAAGCTTTCCATGTGACCCCTGACACTGTCACTTCTCCCAGTGCCAGTTATGGCTACCATTGGGATCTTTAGGCTTCAAAAACTTAAAGGAGTGTCATTTATACCCACTGAATTCAGTGGGACTACTGATGTAACCAAAGTTTAGCATGTGCTCAAATCTATACTAGGTCAGAGCTTAAAATACCATCGCAATCAGTACTGTGTAGTATCTTCATGGATCTTTTAAACAGAGGTCTTATAAGCTATACAAAGTCCTCTATTAACTTGAATAAACTTTTTAGTTCACTTTTTTTTGTATATATAATATTTTTACTTGAGTAACAGCTCGTACATCTTCTAAATCTCCTCAGTTTATATAGCTATAAGTAATAGAACTAAAATAAGATGCATTTTTTGTGGCACTAAATACACAGAGGGAGATTTCCTGATAAAAACATGTCCGACTACTAGCTGAGCATGAATTCCTGAAAAGTGCGACAGTTAGTGATTTCACAGATGCAAACCAAATTCTCCCATAGGAATTATGTCAGGGCAGTGGGTGGGATTTGTGCTTCTGAATTACACACAGTTTAAATATTGAGGGACAGTATTTAACAGCAGGTGATCTTTCTGTTTCATATCCCAATATCACTGCCTAAATAATAATAATAATAATAATAATAATAATAATAATAATAATAATAGCAAAATTATTAGGAAACTTTTTTTTCTAAGTTTTAAGAGAAACATCATTAGTGGTCTGGCATACCAGAATTCAAAGATGATAAGGTTGACATGGAGAGTAAATATGTGGAATCAGGATCACTGGGGCTCTCAGCTGGCTCATCAGTGTTTGATAGGGCCACTTCATCTATTAGTTTGAGCAATCTTGCTCCCTTTCTGAATCATTACATTTTTGTTGTCTTGGTCATCTTTTTTGGGTCTCTCCCTTTCTGTCGAGGTCAGCCAAGTCAATCATGGGAGAGGCACAAAAAACCTAAGAACTGATTAGCATAAGGTGGTGTTAAATGATGAACATCAGAACACCTGAAAGACGCATCAGGAAGATACATGGTGTGCCACCGTACATTTCCTGATTATGTACTTGAATGACAGGTAAAACAACTGCATAAAAGGTGAATGATTTTGTTACTCCTTTTTATCAGAATTTGATTGTTGTTCCCAGATAAACATTTTCACTGAACATTCCTAAGGACATTTTGGTAAATTTGACCTACAGGGAGAGAGAAAGTGAGCCTTAATTTCAGTTTTTATGGGTATCAATGAAAGAAGAAAACGAGATCACAAAAAAACTGTACTTCAAACTGAGATCTCTGTTAGACAACACTGCTCAAGTCTTACATCACTCTATTATCTAACTGCAATGCAGTTACAGCTTGTGTGAATCATAGTTTCAGAACTGCTATACTTTTATATTTCCAGTGTGAAAAATCATACATTCAGCACCTTTAAAAAGCTGACCTTTCACCAATTACTTCCCACAGACATTTTTCTGACATTTATTTCATGCACATGTTCATCTGACCTGACTTCACACTGCAGTGCTAGGCTGGCCTTCTAGGTGGAACGTGGTTAGGTTTCTGTCCCAAAACCTTATTCTCTTTTTGTGTTTCATGCTAATTCACATGTATCCAAGACCATAAAACATTAGGCAAACTTAAAAAAAATGAAAACAGTTCCTCATTTTCTGTGTCTCTGTTTTGTTGATCAATTTGAATTTGCTACATAGTTACAAGTTGTGTTCATTAACCTAGAAAGCCTTATGTGTTAGCCTACAAAGCAAAAATGCACGTCACAAGAATGACTGAATCTACAGTGTTCATTTCCACATAGGGAAATAAATAATTGCAGCCCTCTTCTATTATCACCTTAGGCAGTAATATCAGTGTCTGGCTGATTGTTAAGCAGGATTGACTACTGGCTAGGTTTAATTTCAAACCAAATCTTCCACCTGTTTCTTTTCTTATATGCTGCTATGGTGAAGGTCATCACTGACTGTATACAAAAGCAAAACACAGAAGGATCACTTAAAAAACCATACAGACAGATTAAGACATGCAATAACAACTGAACAAAAGCATATTTGCTTGTTAGGTGCCATTAAGCAGTTATATTTTTCTGGCCATATCATGCTGCTTACCTGTCCAGAAATATATTTGGAATAATAGACTTTCAACTGTCTCAATTTTCCTGACAAAATCTTTCTAACAAATACGAGCATTACTGTTGCCATTACATGCCTCATTAGGTCAAGGGCTGTAACATGTGCTGGCACTACAGCTCACAGCTCTTTTGGCTTCTATTATTTGCACCCATTTAGCTCTCCTGGACTGTGATGCTTTGGTGTCTGAGGATTAACGTCCTACTGAGAGATAGGAATAGTTTGCAGAGCTCAGGCCAGAAGAAGCCACACAAAGTGCCCGTGTCTGTAGGCGCCTGTGTAGGTAGGCTGCCACAATTCTAATGTGAGTCATGAATGCTGGATATTCCGTTCACACATTTGGCAGAACTTGAAGCCCAAAGGGCAAACTATACTCTTGATAATCCTAGGAACTTATAAAATGTTCCTGAGATGTTACAGTAAGGTCTGGGATTTATTTTAAAAGCTGTATTTTACAGGCAAACACTTTCTAATCTCTTCTCTAAATGGACCATCCCCGATTTGACAATAATGCTTTGAAGGGAAGAGCAAAAATATTAGTGCTAATCTTTCATTAACTGTTCTTGCCGCTAATCCTAAATTGCCAAGTCTGAGTTTCATCTGAACTTCATTTCCCTCTGAGATACAAGCCCTTTACAGCCTCTCAATGTGTCCATTTTCCTTTACAATGTCTTTCCAATGGTTTCTTTATACATTGTTTGAGTGGGATGGGTATTATTGGGCAGCCACTAAAGTTCAAGATCTAACTCCAACAACCCTGCTGGGAGCATGTTTGAGTCCAGATGATTGAAACTGTTTCTTTGACAGAAGATTCCTCTAGTGGGAATCCTGCCTGTAAAAGGAGAGAGAAATGAACTCCAAATGTTCTTGTAAGAAGGATGTCCTGTGAAGGCATCCAGTCTGTAGTAGCAGAAATGACTAACATTGAAAATCAGAGATTTCCTTCTAGCAGGACCTCTGGAGCTCTGGAAGATCACCAGGGCCATTTGGGATAGAATCATGTAAGCAGAAGTCACAAAAGCAGAAATTTTTCTGGCAATGTTCCAGTAGCAGAAACAAGAGATTTCAGTAGTTTGGGGGAAAATAAAAAGTTCATTAAAATTTTAAAGGCTGAAAAAAACTCATTTTTATTTCAAATCCAAATAGACTTTATTCAGAACTATATATCCATCACTAATTATTCTTTGCTGAGTTTCTCAAGCAGGACAGTCCAGAGTTTCAAGTACTGAATGGGGATGAAGCGACTGTGTTCCACTCTGGACCTGCCACTGTTTCAGGATATGCACCTCAGCTCATATCCCTGCATGTTAGTTTTCCCCCATAGAAAATGTCAGCATTCTTGCTGTTTTTGCAGGCTGGACCACACAGTGTTTTCAGATTTAATGACAGCTTATTAGAAACATGAGCTAATGGTATCAATTACACATTAATTATTCACTCAGTGGTCAATTATTAATTATCAAAAGTCTTGTTTTACTCTAGGTTCAAATGGATTGCTAAGCACTTGGAAATTACTATTAAAATATTATAACGCTATCAATTTTTGCACCACTCTGTTTTACAACTCAGTTTCAGTGGAATGTACTTTTCAAACCTGTACTTTCAACAATAAGACAGATACAAACATCGAAGCCAAATGCTACAGTGAGATTCCTCAGCAGCACAGACACATGGTTAAGAGCTTTTAGCTTTCTTTCATGGGGGATTACATACAACCTGAAATATTTGGCTGGTGCAATGTGTCTGGCGTGGTCCCTGCCTCTTAATAGGAATGCAAGAAGTGCATTCAGGAGCATTTTGTAAGTTGCCCAGAGTCATTCCTGGGACTAAGGCTACATCCCAACAGACAACCCATGTAAACAGGCCATGTGCAAACTTGTGGGATCATGATTGAATTCCCTTGTTTGGCTGTTGAGCCGTTCTCCAAGGAGGCAGTAGATCCACCCACTTAACTGATTTGCTAAGTGCCAAGCTAAGTTAAGCAGTGCAGAGTAATGCTGTGTGATTATATTTTCTGGTTGCATAACTACCCTCCATCAGAAACAAGAGAAAAAAAAGATGTAATAAATCTGGCAGTTTTATCCTTTAGCTCACAGCTCCATAAAATACAAAAGACCACTTTTCCACCCTAAAAGAGAAGGTGTCCCTGCAGAGCTGATCCTTGTGCATTACAAAGACACAACTTCAGCGGCTCCTTTTCTACCATGTTGAATATCTCACCACAGGAACTGACTCAAACAAATAGTTGTGGCCTTGTAGGTATATTTTCCCCAGTAGTTCTGGCCTTTATGAAACCTCACTATTTGGTCCTCTGTGTCTGGCCTTAACGCTCACTTTGCCTGTGTTCAGCCTCATTAGGTGCTCTGGGATTTCCATTCACTTTATATACCAAACCCAGATTTTGGCTTACATCCTCATGAAACTCCCCCTCAGAGATATCTAAGCCTCAGATATCTGTAAGCCAACTTTCAGTCCAAAAAGGACTTACTAGGTTAAATAATTTAATTTCTTACTGAAAATAATGGCTAGAAAATAAACTAATCATGATTCCACAGGCTTTAAAATAGCTTTGTGTTTCTTTGTGAAGATGTAAGGGCTCCCCACTTACACTATTTTTATCTGGGTTTGGTGGCCTCATTTTGTTCCTCAATTTTTCCTCCTGCCACTGACCAGAAATGGCTTTTTAGAGGAACCCAAAGCTGGAATTAGAAAGAGCTTTCAGCATATATATGTATGATCAGAAAGGAGCAGGGGGCCAGTAAAGAAGGGTTTCAGGACTCTGAGGCAAGAGATGCCTATCAAGGGCTCCAGGGGAACAGTCATTAACCCATAAAAAGGTCCAGTGGGACTTTGAGAGCTCTGATGGCCTCCTCCTGAGCTGAAAAGCACCCAGGGCAGCAGTCAGGGACGATGTGCCGTAATGGTTAAAATCTTGGCAACTATTTCAGGTCTTCTCATATTGGTATTCTCAACATTGGGTTTGTATCAGTGTTAAGAGGCTCAGAGAAAAAAAGTTTATCCTTAATATTTTGGTATTGCATTGTATTATATGGAAGGTGCACAAACCCTACAAAGACTGTTGACAGTGTAAAGTCATTAGGTTGGCAGATAGACAAGCCTAACCTAGAGAGATGTCTGGATAAAGAAACTCGCCCCATGAAAGACCACCTGAAGGTGTAATGGATTTTGCACGGTAGTAAACTACTCAAGGTTTCCATTGGCGACTGGTCTCAAATATTTGAGGTTGCTCAACATGCCTGAGTTTTACAAACTGCTGCAGGTATTTGTTAAAGCTTTTTGAGATACTTGAGTTTCTACTCCAAAGCAAATGCGAATATTTCAATTTCCCCCCTCAAAATATATGAAAATTTTGAAATCTTGCTACAGAAATTAATCTGAGAAAGTCTGACTTAAAGGTATAAAATGTGTCCTTTGGAAAGTATTAAAAAATTATTTAAAAAATTAGAAAAAATAAAGTATATTGCTATGAAATACATGTTGAAGACTAAAATAAATCAGTAGCATGTGCTAATAGAAAAGGCAAAACAAAATATGACACGAAGATAAAATCTCAAACAAATGGTCTCTTTTGTTTGGATTAAACATTTCCTCAATATCAACACATTCCCACAAAACATTTAAATTTTGCCAAAATTGCATTTCCTGGCAGAAATGGACTCTGTAAAAGGGTTTTGACTAGCACAAGCGCATGTATGCCAAGTGATTCCTTTTGTGTTTTGTGGTTTTCATCCACTGTGGAGTGAACTTTTAGTGAGCCTCATTCATTCGTCTGCCCCCCATAAAAATGCACAGCTATTTTAAGCACATCGTAAAGTGGATCATGTCACTTGGCCAGGCTGCCCAATTGCTGGATCATGGGCCAGGAATCCCTCTCTGCACCCTCCCCACCCCCAACCCAGCCTTGCAGCACTCAGGGGAGACACAGACCCCTGCAAGCCCAAAGGTAGCAAGTACAAAGTGCCTCCTTCTGGGGATGTCTGAAACTTCAGCTCACCCGCAGCAACTGAGATGGCTCATATAAATAGATATTTGCATTTTTGTTTCTCCTTCCTTAACAATATCTTTCTTTACATAATGAAAATTGCTATCTCAGAGCTGAGCACTGAGCCAATAAACCCATCACAAAAGGGATCAGTTGCCAGAGTCCAGAAAGGGTTAAGGCAGCAGTTGGAGAAGTTTGGGGTGACGTGTGCTTCTGGACGCCTGAGAAGTCTCTTGAAGGTAGTTCCCCTCTGGTGAGGATGGGAGCGTGCTGAGGTCTGAAATCCGAGATCCCTTGCAGCCTGGAGCTGGTGAGGTCCCAGTAAAAGCTGTTTGCCTGCTTTCCCTTCCCGAGCAGTCACAGCGCTGCACTGGCCAGGGCAGTATGGAGCGCGCACCCTGGACACAAGTAGGACTCACTCTTCTCCAGCTCCTGCTCATCTCCTGCCTGCCAAGAGGTACTGTAAGTGAGTGTGTCTGTTCCCGGCATGGCTGAATGAGTCCCTTTTCTTCAGTGTGTTCAGAGGGGTTTGATCTCATGTGCTGTCAAGGGAAGTAGAGAGATTTGCAGGGATGGTAATCATGGAAAGAAGGGGCTCTGCTTTATGAATTTTTTTCCTTTTCTGCATGGAGTGTGTGTGTGTGTAGGTTTACTCAGGAATTATTTTTGGTCAAACTTAATAGCCTTAAAAAGAAAAAAACTGGCTGAATTTGTTTGCCAATGGCCATCATGCAGTCACTTAGCTTATTACTCCTTTTATTTTCTCAACACTCAGTGCTAAGGAAATGATGATAACAAGAGGCATTTAAGTCTCTGAATTGTAAAGTGTAATTTGTTTAGTTTGGCAAGACAGAGATTTTTCTCTCCAGCCCCAACACCAAGAATGAAGGCAAGGGAGAAAAAAAGTGAAGGGAAAAAAGAAAACAAAACTCACACATTGTTTCCAGTCTGGGATTTAGTTCTGCCAATATTATTCTTTCGAAGGGGAAGCCTTGTTAAAGCAGAATGATCTTTTTTATACTCAAGCCTCACTCCATTTTCTGCTGAACCAGCATATATGGTTTATCTTGATAAGGTTAAGCAAAAAACCATTTACTGTTGAGTGCACATTTGCTGTAGTTATGGCCACGAACATGGTCTGTTTACACCTGGAGGTGTCCGGACCTGCTTGCAGCAGCTAGCTGTCAGCATCGCAGGCTGCCTCCCTGGGAGCTGCAGCCCTAAGCACCAGGAGGTGAGGTGAGGTGCCCTCAAATCACCCAACCTTCAAGCTGCTGCAGATTTTGGCACTCCTGGTAAGGTAAGTGCCTCTTACCAGGGGAGCTGTCAGATAAGCAGGCACTTGGATCTTGATGACTATAAATAATTGGTGTCAAGGTTGGTGCTACAGAGCCGGCTGCACCAGCGGCTGTGGCAGAGGGTCTGCCTCTGCAGTGCCCTTCCCTGTTGACCCCTCAGGACACAGGGTGCAGGGCACGGGTGGTGACCAGGGTTGTCTGCACACCAGGCTGGCCATCAGCACCTCAGCTGTCCTGGGAGACTGACCTCCTGCCAAAATTTCCCCCTGGGTCACAAGCACAGAGAGCTTCTCCCCACCTCTGTCCCACACACACCGATTTACCCCTGTGGTGGCCTGTTCCTCGGCCATGTGCCATGTGCCACCTTGCACACTGGCCAAGGGAAGTGGCTCCATGGCATGTGCTGGAGGGGCACAAACCCAGCCCTGTCAGTGGCAGAGCAGCCCTAGGCAAAGGCTATCGAGCAGCTAGGTGAGTAACAAACCCCTCCTGCTGCAGGGGCAGCAGGTCTCTCTCGCGGTGAGGATCTGCTCCATAGAGTAATTGGTCCCCTTGGCAGCAGTGACAAGGGGAGGCAGAAGGAAGGACAACTATGGGCAATGGGACACAAGGGCTGTGAGCCTTGGAGGGAGGGTGCCGGTTCTCCTGACGCCTGCTCCTCATGCACCAGAAGCAGTGTGAGAAGAGCCTCAGGACAAATGGAGGTGAGCTGTCTCCCTTGCCCCCTCCCCTTCCTTGCCATGCCTCCACTGCCCTGTGGCTGGTGGAGCAGCTGGTGGGCATTTGCCCAACACAAGTCTGGCAGCATAAGGAGAACAGGAGCTCCCCTCAGCCACAGTGGGAGGGGCTCCTAGATACAGGGGAGCGATTCAGAAGTGCAGTGGCCTTAACATGTCAGGGCAGGTTGGAAAATAGCATTTTTCCTCCTCCCCACAGATGTATCCAATTTTTATCCACATTTATCACACCCAGTTGCACAGGGCCTGCCTCGAGAGTTGGGGGCAGGAGTCAGGGCGCTCTGGGAATTTATTTTTTGGAATAAACTTGGAGTGCATGTGACTCATGTTTCCTTAAAAATATATGTGTGTTTGTGTGTGTTTCTGCCTATCTAAACCCTTCCCAACCTCTCTTCCCCTCCCCCTCCAGTCTCTGTCTAGAAAAGGGAAGACCAGATGCACTCAGACGAATCCAGATGCATTCAATCTTAGCAAATGGGTTACTTCAGTTCACGTGTTTAGGTTCCTAGCACGTACAAAAGGAAAGAGACTTGCTTTTTGTTTTGGAAAAAAGCTGGGGTTACTCACTCTTGACCCTGAGACCACCTCACGTGGCTCCCAGGAGTCCCTGCAAGCCTGCTGGTGCCCAGGATTTCTTTCCATCAGCCCAGAGGGACCCCTCACCACCACAGGACTGTGCAGTTGCTGTCAGCAGCATGAGCTCCCTCGGGGAAGTGGATGTCCCTTTCTCTCCTGCAAGAGCAGGGATGTGGTGCAGGAGCAAATGGGGAGGAAGGCCATAGGGCAGGGAGGCAAGTTATCAGCGGAGACAGAGGGCTGGCACACTGAGGACATCTTCGGTCCTTGGTTAGGGCTGGACTACACACCCCAGGGGAGCTGTAAGGAGTAAAATTTGAAATAGAGGCTCAGAGGGGTTGTTACTGTCTGTGTGGGCTATTTCTATCCGGGCAACATAAACTGCAAGTAAACTGCCAACATATTCCAGGTCTCGCACCACTACAACAGGCAAGCCCTCAAGACAGGTCCAGCACCGCTCCTCTATGTTTAGGACATGAGCACATCCTCATGGTCTGTGGTAATGAATTTCAGTACAGCAGCTGCTGCTTCTCCATAGATTTCCAAAGATTCTCCCATGTTGCAGAAGTCTAACCTCATCAATGCTGTCACTAACTCAGAAGTTCTACATTCATTACCTGTTCCTATTCCTTGTCTTGCAGCACCGAGAAAACAAATTCTCTTCCTGATCACACTACTATAATTCTTCTGGCCAGAACAAGCTCCTCTATACCAGAAAGAATCAAAGTCTGAAGGGTAATGTGGCAGCTTCTGAGTTTTAGCCTTACCTTGGCTATTTTTCCTGTCACGGCTTTTCTCGGATGAAGACAAAAGGCCATGGTGCCGATAATAAGATCACAAATACCAGCTTATAAATACAGAGAAGAAACTGAAGGAGAGGGATGTTTAAAAAAGACAGTCGGATTGATGCACATTTATTAAGTGGATAAATTCAGCTTAATTTTATAGATTTCCTCCTGTGTTCTCCCACTGGCTTTGATTTTATTTTAGCAGAAATCCTTTCTTTCCCTCCACTCCACCCTTACCACTGTGTAAAGCATGCACTATGGGCGGAAAAGGATGCTAACTGACTCTGTGAATGCAGCAGTCTAATTATTCAGCTAAGGTTTCTGACTCATAAAGTAAGTACACTGAGTAAAACTAAAACAAGGATGTATTTTAGCCCTTCTCTTAATTAGCCCAGCTGCTGAAAAGAGTAAATAGGTACATAATTTCTGAAGAGAAGCAAATGGTTTTAGAGACAGCATTATCCCTTTCATCCTCTTAACACATCTAATAGGCAAATAGACATAATTTGCACAGTAGTTTTTCTGAGGCAAAAAGGTTAACAATAGAGACCTGCACTTTCCTTTGTTATTAATGGTTTGGGGTAGATCATTTCCCAAGAGGCCCAGTAAAAGTCTCTTAAAGGCAACGTTTCTCTTCCCTTCCAAGTTTTGTTCCTCTTGGCCTTACTGAAATCAAATGGAGAATTTTACTGTTTACCACAATGGAGCCACAGTTTCACCCCACGTTGTGCTGTTGTTAATGTAAAAATTCACATACGTGATACCTGTAGAGTGAGGCCCAGTTTGCTTATCTGTGCAATGACAGTGGAGCTGAGTAAGAAAGGAGCAGAAAAATGAGACAGACCTAAAGAAAAAGTAAGCTGCTACTAGGTTTCACCTCTGTTGAAGCCTTTTTTTCTTTAATTAGAACGATCCCTTTCAGTAATATTACATGGTCAAACATTCCCTAATAATAATCTAAAGAAATTGCTTCTTCAAATTCAAATGCTCCTTTCTTCTTCAGAAGGCAGTAGTTGTTGAGCAGCATGCTGAAAAATTAAGATGAAATAAAATAAAAAGGGACATGTTCTTATCTGTGGAACATTAACTGGTTAAATAATCAATTTGAAACAGTCATTGTCTATGGACTTTAATTCTAGAGCTGTATCTATTTGTATCTGCTCTTATTACGCTGCACTGTTAACGCAAATGACACTTTTCAAAGCCATTTGAAATAATATTTTTTGAGCTTAAGTAGTATTTTACCAATGTGCTCATGGATAAATTGAGGCACAGGAGGATAACTAACCTTTGCAGGAAAACAGAATGGACTTGTAGGATGGGAAGTTCTGTTATTGCAGACCAAGATGTGGATGTCCTTATAAAACATCTTCTTTCATTCTTCAGCAGTTCTGAAAAATACATGTATCTCTCTCTCTCTCTCTCTCTCTGTCTGTCACACAGACCTCTCTCTTTTGGAGGACTCCACAGCACATTTAGGTGGCAAACTTCATTTCCCCCAAGTATGGATAGAGATAGCAAACTGGTTTTCTGCTCAAACAGTCGTCTGATCCCTCCACATAGCAACCAATGTCAGCACAAATATAACAAGTGGGAATGGGAAGTCAAGGAGAGAAGGGAAAAAAGTGTTCCATCTCAGGAGAAGCATGGGCTTATATCAGCTTAAAGTGAGTGTACCTTATAAAAAAAAAACCCCTTCTTCCAAAGAAGTGGAAGACACAAGAGATAACTGGTGTAATTAGGCATGCATCAGTTCACCTTAGTTCCTAGCTACGTAATTTTCCCAGCTCTCAGACCTTTGAAACAGAAATCCCTTTCTATCTAGTAAGGTATCTATGACTGACAAGTTCACTATGGTAAAAGATTAGTGTGCTGAAGCTGACATTTTACCATGATGAGCTGACTGACCCACTCCTGAGGCAGCAATGTGCTTGTGAATCTGTTCCTGAATCACTAAAGCTTTAAGCTTGATCTCAGCCCTGGGGATCAGGAGAGGCAGCAGCATCACTGTGGTGAATTGCCATCGCAGTAACTCAGCCCTTGGACTGACACTAACAAGTGACTGGGAGCATCGCCTCCTACTGCTGTCTCACAAGATCCATCACTGACAGCCTTTAGGATATGACATGCTGTAGGGATTAGGAGGTCTTGCTGGGTGCAGATGTCAGTGAAAAGCATGAATGTGTTGTCATCTGAACCTGGAAATATTCATCTCCCACCTCACAGCCTTCCTTATGCTGGACTCAAAGTATCAGGTGAAACACTGTGTTGTGCTCTGGCGGGCTCCTGAGCCAAGCAGGTCTTCCCTCTGGCACCTGCCCTGGACGTTTGCATGCTTTCCCAACACAGCTACTTTTTGCTTGATTTCCATGGTCTTGAGCTGCTTCCATATGTGCTGTTTATGCCTGGATTTACTGGGCTTTTCCTCCATCATTAAAATCTCATAAATTAATCCACTGTTTATTTGCCTGTCTAGAGTCTTGTTTGTTCTTTGCAGCTAAATATTTTGCATGGGTTGTCAAGCAGCTTCTTCCTGCTTGTCCCAAAATCAGAGACACACTCATGTCTGCAAGCCAGACCGCCTGCTTTGGAAGATTATCAAAGTAAAGCTCACAAAGTACCCCACAATTATCTCTGCCATAGCTGGCCAAGGCATTGCTTTCAGTGTTTTATTCAGTCAATAAATCTTTCCCCACTTTTCTCTGCCTCTTTCTCTTCTGTTTTCGGGTAATGCTGGCCAAGTGTGGGTGTGGGATCTGCCAGTGGTAACCCATCCCCAAACACACGGGGGGAGTGGGGTTATGCCTCTGCCTCCCTGGAGCACAGGCTGAGCTCAGCCACACAAACGCACACTGATTACACACAAGTGGCGCTGTACATCTCACTCTTAAATTTCTGAGGCAAAGGTTTTATTTGCCCTTTGTTCAGTAGCCTAGAGATATTTAAAACAAAATCCCCAAAACAAAAGGGATTCCACCATTATTAAAGGGGTGCATAAAGTCTTCACACAAATTTCTTTTAAGAATAGCTTCTGCAAAACTTCCAAATAATAGATTTCATGATTTATGCGAAGAAAATGCTAGAAAGGGCCCCTTAAAAAAAGTCTGAAATCCTCATATTTCCTTGTCAAGGCTACATGTGTTGCACAACTGAGAACCTGAAAGGGAATGAAATTGTCAGTAAATCAAAAGACAGTCTATTTTCATTGTCTCAGTTGAGACAAAGGCAAGAAGTGAACAAACAGCATTTCTATGTGGGAGCAAGTTTATTTTTGCAAGTCATTTAAGGATCTGCTCCCATCTTAGTACTAAATATTACCTCAAGGTCAA
>JAWMRA010000161.1:19361992-19376093 GCA_035584735.1 Pseudotriccus pelzelni | reverse complement strand
CAAGGTCAACTTATGTTATGAATACACACATTCAGTCCACCAAGAGTAAGTGTGGCATCTGCTTTTTGGCCCTGTTGTGAACACAAGCTCTGCATATAAATATGCCTATGCACACACTCACACTCTCTACCTACATACAAATACATGTGTAATGTTTTAGGGAAGAATAGAGTAATTTAGGTGGAAAGGGGCCTCTGAAGGCCATTTGGTCTAGTCCTTTTCTTATTGCTAACTTGGAAATTGTGTCGCTCACAGCCTTATCTTGCCAGGTTTTGAGTTTCTGCAAGGATGGAGACGTACCTTTGTCACTCCAGTGTAACTTTGCCTATGAACATTTGGATCATTTTACAGATAGCAATTTCTCTTGGATAATTTACAGCTACTACCCAAATGGATATAACAATTTTATTAATAGGCTTTAGCAACGTTGAGAGAAATTAGATTTCTAACTTAAGTTAGGAAAGACAAGAATTTAAAGGAAGCTTTACAAAAGCTCTGAGTGTTGGGTAGTTATTTATTAGTCAGACTTTGCAGAGTACTGCTTCAGCAAGGAGTGAGACCCCCACCCCCATACACCAGAGAAACAGCTATTTTCTGTCTTGTACAGTGAGATGTATCAAACTGAGTGTCAGTTCTAATAAGATAATTAGACGCATGTAATCAATTTGCTCTGGAATCTCAATCAGATACAATTCGCAGATAAAAGGCTTAATTAAAAGAGAATAATAGCCATAGATTAAGAAGTCCCAGCTTGGCCAGGTTGATTGACTGCTGTTCTGGGAATTAGAATGTATGAGTTTAATTCCTGACTCTGCTGTTGTTTTTCTCTGGGACCTTGAGCAAAGTCGCTTCACCTCCCTCTGTACTCAGTTTTCCCATCTGCAAAAAGGACTTTGTAGAGCATATCAAGATCTACAGGCAACAGGCTATACAACTGCTGAACACTAGGGTTATTTTGATGCAAGATTTCGTTATTGGAATAAAAAATTACAGGACCTTATTGAATGCCAGAAGAAGCTTTTTCTTTTTGAAGTGATTATGGGGGCAGAGAAGGGGAGTAGAAAGGTTTCAGCACAAAAAGCAGCCTCGTTCCTAAACGTAGAGCAGTGGCAGACTCTCCCTGGTCAATACACCAGGCACAAGGGAACAGTTCAGTTCTGAGGAGCACAAAAGGCTGAAATTCATTTCCCAGCCAAAGAGAAAAAGGTGAAGAAACAGTTTGGTGGTCCCTTTTTTAATAGAGCCAGTAAAAATCATTAGGGGGAAAGATAAGCTTCCAGGAACCAGGCTTCATGAGATCATGGAGAATCAAATGAGACAGAGCAGTTAGGCTCAGTGGCAGGGAGCTCCAGCAGGTACAGTAATTAGGTTATCAGGGACAATGAAACAAAAAACACTTGTGTGAGAAGGGAGCCAGGTACAGGCATGCACCAGAGTGCTTGTTGCAATGACAAGGCAACCCTGTTACTAGGAATTTAATACACAAGGAAAAAGGTTGTTACCTAACCACAATTAAAAAAAAAAAAAAGAAGAAAAAAAGAAAAAGAAAAAAGAGGAGCATGGGGGGATAAAAAGAGCTGGTCTCATTAAATTTCCTTCATGTTTTATCTTTCTAGTCTGCTCTCCCTCTTTGTACCATCAAACTCCATGAAAGCACTCATCAGGCCTGTCAGCTAGTTAGGAGGCATGCTGACAGCACTGTGCACTCATTAGATCTTACTTTGTAGAATTTAGACAGCACACTGGTGAGGAAAGACAGAATCTGCATTTATGGTGGCAGAGTCACAATCTGAGGTTGTTTCTTAAAAGAGTAGTTCCAGCATAGCTTAAATATCATATGAGATTATGTTGAATAATAGAAAGATGTTGCCATATTAGAAATGGTATTTGACAAAATGAACTTTCAAAAATAACGAAAAATCTTGTTTCCTTTGGCAGATAAGCCAAATGTAACAACACATGCTTCTGGCTGAAAACAGGGAGTGAAACCAGCAAAACCCAGCCTCAAAAAGGGCCTTTCCTGGTGGACACCCTGGTCTTCAGAAGTAGCAAATTCACAAGTAGAAATACAACCAAAACATGCTGTCATGGTTCAAATAATCCATAGTATACATGATGCCATAAATCAGTCCTGCAATCTGAAGAAACTTTCTCATATGATGTCATCCTCTGTGGTTTTTTAAAACTATTTTTCCTCACCACAGCAGTGGGAAGGATTTGCAGAGACAGTGGACATATTTCTTCCCTCTGGACTTTCTGCCTCCTCTGGCTGGCAATACAAAACTGCCTCTGTGTTCTTCAGACACCCAAGCCATGCTGACATTTTGGCCATGTGTTACCACATACTTTGGGTTTTTCTGGGCTGAAGACTTTGGACAGCCTCACGCCATACATGATCTGGCAAATCGGTTAATAGATCCTGCCAATCCTCATTAGATAATGGATTATTCCATGTGTTCCCCTCTCTGTTCTCTGCTTGCAGAGTACACAGTGATCAATGAAGACTGCCCAGGTGCTGAGTGGAATATCATGTGTCGGGAATGCTGTGAGTACGACCAAATCGAGTGCATCTGCCCAGGACAGAAACAAAGAGTGGGCTACACCATTCCCTGCTGCCGGAACGAGGACAATGAGTGTGACTCCTGCTTAATCCACCCAGGTATGTTTATGGCCATAATGCATTCACACCAAATCTTTGGCCAAGGCATCAGCACAAAATTGTGGGCAGAGGAGTGCCCCGGGCAGGGGAGTGGTGAGGGCAGGCACATCTCACTGAGGCATGGGATTGCCCCACATCTCCTTAGGAACTCCCTCTGCCACTCTGCTGACAGCAGCAAGACACTTGGCAAGGTTTCCCCACAGCAGGTAATGTTGCTGCCAGAGAAAGAAAACACTTCATCCAAGCAGCGTTGTCCTGAGGATGTCTTGGGCAGGCGTAGGAGCTGCCAAGGGGTGACACAGGGTAGCTGGCTTCAAACCAAAAGTGGTTTTCTGGTGCTCTGCAGGAGGAGATAGGGCCAGGTTAGCAGACATCAGAATCATTTGGGCTGGGCCCAAGTGGCATCAGCACCCATATTCAGACTTCTGAGAGAGGCATTTACAATAGGAGCAATGAGATTTAGAGATGTGGGCAAGTCAGACTTGGAGTTTGGTTCCAAATCTGAGAGTCTTGAGCTCCTTAGGTTTTGGGGGTGGAGGTTGGGTGTGGTTCACAGCAGGGAAGCTGTCAGCACCACAGCAGTCACTTAATGTCATTGGCATTTTCTGTGGAAAAGGGAGAGAGACTCCTCCTCTTCCTGTAGGACAATCCATCTTGGCTTCATCTAACACAGTGGCTCTTCTTTTAGGCTGCACCATTTTTGAGAACTGCAAGTCCTGTCGCAATGGCTCCTGGGGAGGGACACTTGATGACTTCTACATCAAGGGAATCTACTGTGCAGAGTGCAGAGCTGGCTGGTATGGCGGGGACTGCATGAGTAAGTGTCCTACGTGGGCAGGGAGGCATATCAGGGACAGGGATTGGTGGGACAGAGCCAGAGCCATGCTTTTCTTTCCAGCTATTCCTGTACAGTGGTTCTTGCAAAGGGCACGAGCAGAAGAGGCCAAACACAACCAGGCAGTAAGCAGATCTACAGTCAGGAAAACTTTTCTCCCAGTGCTTGTCTGCTAGGGATAGGCCTGGGCCCCATGTCATGGCAGGTTATGACCCTGCTAAACTTCTGGTTTGTTTTGGTTTATTTTGAAACATTAACTACTGTGACTCCAGAAATTCTCCAATATCTGCACTTCTTGGACACACTTCAGCATAACTGATTCCCCAGAGCATAAGCACAAATATTTACAAGGGCAACAGCTACATCAAAGAGCTTCTCCTCTGTCCTCCTTCAACCCTTGGACTGAAGAACCAGCCCCAAGGAAGTCGTGGTATTTCCTCTCTGTGTTACACAGCTTCAATGCACTTCAAGGCAGCTCCAGAAAACAATGTCTTGCAACTGCTGACAGTGGTATGATAGACCAGGAGTGTTTCGGGCCCTGGTAGCAATATCTAAAGGTTTTGTTCCTGACACTGTACAACAGGTCCTGCTCCTTAGGTTTTGCTAAGCTGATGGTCTCAATGCTGTCTTCAATAACAAATTCCATCAGCAAATTGGATATAGTTTAAGACTGTTTTTTCCTTTACCAATTTCCCACTGGTGAAGGTAGAGCTCTCTTTAAATTTTTATTGACTGCCTCTGTGTTCACATTTCACTGGAAGGGTTGAAAGCAGAGTCTGCTTTCCCTACTCTGTTCTGTTCATTGTTCTACATACCTCAGGCTTGTCTCCCCTTAGTAATTGATTTTAAAGTTAAAATTAAACTTGCTTTCCCAGCACAGCCCATGACCATTCAGGAGGTGAAAGCATACAAAATAAAGTCATTACTTCAAACAGCAGAATATAGGGAATCAACATGTTTTAGCAACACAGCTAACTCAACCTTGAGGCTTTGGAGGTTGATAAACTGAGTCCCCTGTCATTTAAGGTGTGATTTCTGATAGCACTGTAATGTCCCATTTGCTCTAGGTCAATGCTAGAGCTCCCCTGGCACTTTTTATAAAAGCAGAGCCAAGAAAGAATCATTAACTCATGTAATATTTCCTCCATCTGTCCAAGTGTATTGGTTGCCTACATTATATTTCAGTCTGCTCCCCCTAGTTTTAAAGCAAATACACTCTCAAGAGGTCTTTCTGGACATTTTTGCAATACTAAAATTTTGGAGAGCTTTGTCTTTTAGTGTTTTTCCTACTACTCGCTCTTTTGAGGGAAGCAGTGTGACACTAAGGGTGTAGTTCCTTTTGTGTTGTTCTATGGCACTTGATAGGCAGGGTAAGAAGGTCAGATAGCACTGTTGTCTCTTCCACTCTTAAAAAGATGAGGGGGGGGGCAATTGTGACTCCAGAACACTCCTGAGCTCCCCTGTTCTGGCTCTCATGGCTATCTGACTTTTGGCCTTGGCTCAGGCATGCAGAGACTGTAAAGCAGCACCATGGTGGGTGCTGGACTGCAGGCTCACAGAGATGTGGCTTTGGTGGCCAGTGAGTAGCCTTTGAACGCCGGCATGCACTGCTGCCGGAGCAGTGGCTGTGCTAACACATCCCACTTCGGAAAGCGAAGGAGGAGGCATCTCTCTTTGTCACCTGCACACAGGATCACAGCTGGAATTCTGCAGCCAGCCCTGGGTGCCTTGCCAGCGGCAGAGTGACCATAAATCCTAGAAACACAAGGAAGCGCAACCACAGTAGTTGTTGGACGTAAGGTATCCTATATTGTCAGTGGCAGTGCTGACGAGCACACGGCCGGCCCTGGGGACCTGCCCGGGGCACGGGCCGCTCCCCCAGGTGAGAGCGGGAGGCGCGGCAGGAGCCGCTCCCGGCGCTCGGCGGGACTGCGGGCGGAGGGAGCGCCGGGCTCTGTCTCCCTCTGGCGGGGCGCGGCCGGCGTTACCGCGCTGCTCCCGCTGCCGGCACCGACCGGCAGGGCGAGCACCCCTCCGGCTCCATCCCTTCGCTCCCGGACCGCCCCGACACGCTGCCCCGGGCCCAGCCCGCCCGGCCCGGCGGGGTCCCCGCTGCCCTCCCCGCCGCCGCACGGGCGGGAGGTGGCGCCCGCCGGCCCCGAAGAGGCCGCGCCGCCCGGCCCGTGCCGGCCCGAGGGCTCCGGGCGGGGAGAGCGAGGGGTGCGGAGAACGCCGCGGGCAGGAGTGATGCCGGTGTCATACTGTACGGGGGGCGGGGGAAACTGGCAGGGCGTGGTTACCTGGAGAGCAGCAGTGAAGCCGAGCCCTGCGGCATCGGCCAAGGGGCTCTCTGCAGTCTCAAGGGAAGGGTGAGCCCTTGGGAACGATGTCTGGGAAATGCGAGCAAAAGTAGTGATGTGCCTGGAGGACCGTGTCAAGGCAGCAGTACCATGGGACGGCCCATGGGTCTGTCCCGTTTTTACTGTCTGCTGGCACAGCGGGATGCATGGACATGACTGAAAACCTGCCAGAGGACACCAGACCATATGGTAAAATGATAAATGGTACAGGGTAGGACAAAGGAGTGTTATTAGGAAAAAAACCACACTGACTGGAGTTAATTTGGTACTGGGACATTTTCTAATGGGACTTCTATTGTACTAAATTATCATGCCCTAAAAGGTACATCAGACACTAAAACCAGAAGAAAAACAACCTGTAGAACCCTCTGCTCCGTACCCTGCACTCCAACAGCCTTTGCCAACCCTATTTGTAATGTTATTTGAGAGCATGTGCTCCATCAAAGCAGGGGAGTTTTCAAATAAGTGTCCTCAGCCTTGCTGTCCAGATGTGGTCCCTGTGATGAACAACAGCACTTGCAGTTTTTGATACTTTGTGAACATTAATGTTTCACATAATACTGGTGACCAACAAACAACAGGTAAGGACAAGTTGTGACAAGTGACAGCTGCCTTCCTGTACCAGCCTGTTTCTGAACATGAGTAATGCTTCTACTCTCATTTTCCTCTATTCAGTCCTCTTGACCTTTGAAGGAGCCTCACATCAAAGATGTAGCATTCCAACTGCAGATAATGAGGTCTTACGAAAGTTCGTCTCAGGACCTCTCCCTCCATCAACCCACGGGTCTCTGTGGGTTACAACTCAGAGGTCTCCTGAATTTTTTTATTCTCTGTTAGCAACAAGCTTTAGAGGAAATCTTACTGTGGCCCTGAAAGCTGCCTTTTTTCAGTAACAGGAACGGAACAAGGATGTTGATACTCTGCCAAAGTGGTTTATTTTTTTGTAAATGAGGCAGAATTTGCCAGCATTTGTGTTTATGATGTAAATTATTTTTGTGAGCTTTCCAGGTCTCCTGCAGATTTAGAATGGGAAGAGAAAAGACTCCTTTGATCAACATATGATTGAACTGTTGGTCTGAGGAGTGAGCCTGACTTCTTCTAGAAGGTCTGGAGATACAAGAGCACAGATTTGATGTGATTGCAAAGGTGCTTCACGTGCAGAGAGAGGTGGTAGCAAACCTGAGAACGTTCTTTTGGAGATGGTCATTGAATGGCTTCTCTTTAGTTTCTGGACCACCTGCTTTGCTGGCCAAACTTACTTCCTTGGCACCAATGTTCAGAGAGTTCAGGCTGTACCGCAGCAAACAGAGGAGTGTGTTTAGTATGCCGTGCATACAAGTATCTCTTTGCACCAGTTCTTTGGCTTTCCTTTGTTAAAGGCATCGAAAACTCAAAAGCCCTTCACGACGAAAGGGAAACTTTCTTTGAGGTGGTCCAAGCCCCCTGTCAAACCCTCTGAAGATTTCTAGCAGCTTTGTCTCAGGTTGTTTTTGAGGCAGGAGCCTATAGCAGCACAAGGGCCTGTTTCTTGCTGTGGGAAGGAGCATTATCATTTACACCACAGCAGATCCTGCTGTACTTGTTGAATCCTAATGTGGTTGCTGGGCACAGTCATTAATCCTTGCCTTTTACAGAGGGAACTAAGCAAGCCACAGAGGAGGATGAAACACTTTTGAGGAACACTTCTGAGCAGGATTTCTGTTTCCTTGGGTCCTGCTTAATTAAGGGTAACTGAGGGTAAATGAACAAAGGGTATTTCATTTGAACAACACTTTCTTAAGAAGAAAGAAGAGTAATTGACCCGCAGGTTCATGTTTCCCCATAGACCAGATGCAACAGGATTGATTTCCAGACACTGTGATCGATGGGAATCGCAGATGGTTGGTACTCCACCAAGTCAGGTCACTGTCACCCTTTTCTCCCTAAGGAATGAAGGGCCCAGCAGCAAGCATTAAACCCCACCATTTCAGTAGGAAACATTCATCCTGTATTACTGGTTAAAAGTTTAGGCTTCCTCTTGGGAAACAGATGGAAGCAGCAAGGTTTTCTGTTGGACTAAAGAGGTAAAAAGAAGTGAGAGAATTGGTATGGAGGTCTTTTTGGTCATTTGACTTTTTACTTATCATCTGTGGTGTGCAGACTATCAGAGTCTCCTGATTTGGGGATGCTGTTAGACTGAATTGCAATTTTTGGCTTGAGGACACAGCCTCATACCTCAGCAAAGCCACAGAAAGCTTACCAGGGGAGATAGCCATGTGCAAGGCTCCATTTGGAAAGATGTAGTCAGGAAAGTAGAAACTGAGAAATTAGCTCTCTTCGGTGTGTAGTGATTTAACTGTGCATTTTGCTAGCACTTGCAAGTACAGATCACAGTAAGCTCTGCAAAAATCACTAAACAACTTTTCTTCTTCCACAGAGGAAAATACTATTAGTGATTATATAGTCGGGGGAAAGGGAGAGGTTACTGAAGGTGAGAGAACTCTCTGGGCTAAAAATGTTCAGCATTCAAGATGAGGAATTAGGACAACTATCCCTGGACATCTGCCTAGGGACAGCTGCAGGATAACCATGAAAAGATATTGCTTCCTCAGTGTGTGACCTTGTCTGCTGTTTGTTCAGCTCATTGTCCTCTGACGGTTTTCATAGGCTGGGCATAAATGACTGGAGTACTTCATCTTATTCTGTTGATGCTGGGCACTGAAGTACATTTCACAGTGTGTAAAGCTGAGAGCAACACAGGCAGAGTGGGTCAGGCATAGAAAAAAGGTAGGAATGAACCTGAAAGATGAGGGAAGGACTGTATATTCAATATGAATATTGAATATATACTGAGTCATCAGTGTAACACTGATGATGGAGGAGCTGTGATGCTTATATACCTCACTGACACGGTGGCATTAACACATAAGGATGATGAAGTGAATCATGAGGACAAAACTTCTTCCCTGGACTTCTACAGGGCAGATTTCAGCCTACTCAGAAGACTGGTTCACAGGGTACCTTGGGAAACAGCCCTTGAATACAAAGGGGTCCAGGAGGGATGGACATGCTTCAAGAAGCAAGTCTTGAACGCACAGGAGCAGGTTGTCCCAGAGCACCGAAAGGCGAGACGGTGGGGAAGACGGCCAGCCTGGCTGAACAGGGAGGTTTTAAAGGAAATTAGGGGAAAAAAGAGAGCTTACTGACTATGGAAAAAAAGAGCTGGCTACTCGTGAAGAGTTTAGGAATATAGTTAGGTCATGTAGAAAGAAAATTAGAGAGACAAAGTCTCACTTTCAACTCAATCTAGCCACTTCTTTCTGTTAGGGACAACAAGAAGTGCTTCTCCAAATATACCAATAGCAAAAGGAGGGGCAAGGAAAAGCTCCATTCTTTGTTGGATAAGGGGGGAAAATAGTCACCAAAGATGAGGAAAAGGCTGAGGTACTTAACAGCTTCTTTGCTTCAGTTTTCAGCAGTAAGACAGGTTGTCCTTAGGACAACTGGCCTCCAGAACTGGAAGACAGAGACAGGAAGCTGAATAGTCCCCCTGTAATCCAGGAGGAAACAGTTAACGACCTGCTGAGCCACCTGGATCCTCCCAGGTCTATGGGACCAGATGTGATCCATCCTAAGGTGATGAGGGAGCTGGCAGAAGAGCTTGCCAAGCTGTTCTCCATCATTTATTAACAGCCCTGTCTCACTGGGGAGGTCCCAGATGATTGGAAGCTGGCGAACGGCTGCAGGGAGGACCTGGGAAACTCCAGGCCTGTCAGCCTGACCTCAGTGCCTGGCAAGGTTATGGAGCAGATCATCCTGAGTGCAATCACACAGCACCTACAGGATGGACAAGGGATCAGACCCAGTCAGTACGGTTCTAGGAAGGGCAGGTCCTTCCAATATTTTGTTGATGCCTGTGTCTGTGTACAGATACAAATTAGTTTGTATCACCTCTAACTTTTTTTGTACAAATTTCACATTTCAAGGATAAAGTGTGGAATTAATTAAACTGGGAAAAAGGAAGAAAAAAAATTAGTAAAAAAAGCTAATATGACCCTGCCGTCTTAAACCTATGGGCATTACAAGCAAGTGCAGTCTTGATGAGATTTAGTAGAAGCAACATTACAATAAAAATATATTTACCACTCATAGAGCACCAAACTTAGGTGAATTACAATTGTTTAACGAACCAAATAACAGCCATATTGATGATAAGTTAATTCACTACAATACATATATTAGCTCCATTATTTAAACTACTGCTGAACTTGATCTGGCATACAGCCTCTAACTTCTTCAACATATCTTCCAAGGAAATTGTCTTTTAGATGTGATTAAAGTCAATATTAAGTTAGGTGAAGATGTCTCTTTGGGCAAAAATATAGGTTTAAATGTAAATTAAAAACATACTGAGAATGGAAAATGCGAAATCCCAAAGATTCCAAAAACAATAAATATTAAATTTTCTTTTGGTGAGGTTTATTAAAGGGTAAACCTAAACTTTGGGCTGCATTTTCTGTTACAGGTCAGTAATTTGACATAAATTAACACATTCGTTATATTTGGAGGTATTGGAAGTATTTGGTTTTGAATTAAGATGATACACTGGCTTTCAAACCTGTTCAGTCCCAAAAGCTGAATCTGCAAATTATTTTAGCACAATGTCATGTTATCTGTCTGTGACATCTCCCCTGGTTACAACCACAGTCAGTCCATGGGGACAAGACAATCTTCAGTGCTTTGATGGGGACAGCTGGGACTGAAGGTGATGGAATAGGGTTCCTCCAGTGCCAAAAAGGCAGACAAATTCTCTAGCCTAAAGCTCTCATAAGCCCTGTATGCAAACCAATTTGCAGGTATTGACTGTGTACTCTCTTCTTTAAGCATATAACTTGACAAAACAGGGTGGTGGGTTAGCCTGGGCTTTATATTGCACTGCCTGATGAATTGCTCAAATTTAATGTCTTTCAGTAATAACATTTAAGTTTTTGTTAATCTTGTCCTGACACTGATAACATTTTCATTTATAGTTAGTGTTTTCAGAGGTGCACTGATTTCATGTATACGTATGGTGCCAATACCTGTTTTGAAACATGTTCTGCTGCAAACTCTTTTTGGAGAGTAATTTTAAGGAAAATAATGAACATTTTTTTTTGCCATACTTTTCTTATTTCTGAAATCTCTGTCCTTGAATAAATCTTTTGCTTTTTTTTGAACTTCTTTCTGGCATCACTCAGCGCTATCAGGGAGGAAGTCTTCCATCAGTCTAAACGTATCTGTTCCTGCTGCTAGTTTATTTCCTTTATGGTGGTATAGATTAAATAGAAACTGTATTTAATGACTTTTCAGTTTTTAACAGTGTCATGAGAGGCAAAAAATGTGGCACCTATCTGTTAAAAGTGAAAAAAGCAGGATCTGGGTATTTATAAACTCATAGCTAAACTTCAATTCCTAGAAAAGGTATTGGCATAAATAATCAAACAATTTGGTAAACCCTATAAGAGCACAAGGTGAGGGGTAAGAACATACAGGGATCTGCCAAAGTCACATGGTGTCAGATCAATCTTACTTGCTTTTACAACAGAGTAACAGGCATTGTGAACACTGGAGAACAGTGGATGTGAAATATCTGGGTGTTAGTAAGGTTTTTGACATTGTTTCACGTGACATTTAATGTAACAAACACAGGAAGCAGGGTCTATTTTCAGAAAAGGTGGATGCAAAGCTCATATGAAAGTTCGATTCAGGCAGTGATTATTAGTGAGAATGGCAGTTTCCACAACAATCTGCTCTACTTTTCAGTAACAGTTTTCAATCCCTGTGTTTTAAATAACAAGAAGTTGAGAGAGGCTGGCATGTTACAGAACACTAGTAAGGTAAGTGCTAGAGAATAGGCTGGAGTCTAAAATATTTTTGAAAAAGTAGAAATATGGTCTTAAAAAACCTTGGAAGCTGTTCAAACAAAGACAAGCACAATATCATTTACAAATAATGATTTTAATAGATCAGAATGCAAAAAAAGAAAATTACAAGAGATATCACAAATTGCATCCGGAAAAGGCATTTTCAGATGAGGCAAGTGTAAAAAAATGCGTACATGAAAGCACTGATGATGTATGCAGTACTGGCCACCCATATTTGCAAAAGATTTATTTGTACTTTAGTAGATTCGACACAATAATGCTTCTAGGAACATAGTGGGGAACAGGATGACTATGCTGAAGAATTATTTTCCTTCCTTTGCCTGCAAAACAAAGTGTAAGAGAAGATATAACTGAGGTGATAAATCACTTTTCCACAACCTACATTGCATACTCAAGTTCAGGGGGAAAAAAGGCATATTTTAGGTAAAAGACAATGTTGACACAAGAACATGATGAATTTAAACTGCCCATAAATTAAATTAGGTTGTAAATTATAACAGTTCTAACCATCAGAGAAGTCATATTCAGGGGGAGGGTAGGGAGGGAATTCAAACCCAATAAGCTGATTAGGCTCTATTTTGAAGCTAGTTTAAAAGAACTGTGATGAAACAATTGCCTGCTATAGTATCTGAGGCTGGTCTTCATGCTTCAGGAGAGCCCTTCCAATTCCAAATTCTGCATCTTAAACCTAACGTAAGTATATACGGTAGCTGCTAAACTGCTTTTAGCAGTGTGTGCCTACGTGCCCTCAGTAATAAATATCTATGTACTTTGCCACTCCCTGACACTTCTCTGGGACAGCAGTTTTGAATCAGACCTCTGACATGCCACAGACTTCACGTCATAGGATCCCTTGGCACCTCACCACTGTCACTGCACTGAGTTCAACAACAGTTGAGTAGCAGCTCTGGGCACCTATGCACCCCACTCCATACCAATCCCTGTATTAATTGATGATAGCAGTCCCAATTACTCATTCTCCCTGGACATGAGTTTAATAGGAAGTCAGACATGAATCTGCTAGGTCTACCTATGAGAGGCTTGTTCAGTACCAGCCTGTTCAATAGACAACTTCTCGCATTATGTTTTGTTTCCAGCTAACTGGGTCCAGGTCCTGCTCCTTCCTCCCATGCTAAGAGCCAAATGTGCACTAGCGTGTCTTCCTAGGAATAAATTACACACCATGGAGATCTGTGCTATGGCAGTTAGACTGCTTTTGGTGAGCAGATTACACAGATTAAAAGTGAGGAAGTGGGGGGTGTTATATAAGAAGGTGCTTATTGATAACGTGATCTGATCTCACTTCAAATCTCTCTGCTATGGAATTAGCTGAACATTTGAGAGGGTTGGAACAAGTGCTGCCACTGGAATTAAAAAAGAACACCTTCAGCTGTCCCTTCATGTCAGAAATTTACACTCAATTTTTTGTTGCTTTTTCTTCAGTTTTGAGAAGAGGAACTTGGGAGGGTTTTTTATGTTTTCATTCAAAAGGCATTTAAAGGGTCTGAGAGAGGTGACACTTTTCATGTTAGAGAAGAACTTTCGGAACATTAGCTCTGTTGGTTAGAGCATGGTGCTAAAAATGCCAAGACATGAGTTTTATACCTGTACAGGCCATTCATTTAAGACTTGGAATTGAGGATCCTTGTGGGTCACTTCCAACTCAGAATATTCTGTGACTCTGTCATTAATGAATAATTAGTTTCTCAATTAATATGTTTTTAATAAGCATGGATTGCTGCTATTGCAATGAAAATATTAACTCTACTTGCTAAGCCAAAATGCAAAAATTATTACTAGATGCATAACTTGCAAATGTAGAATTCAAAAATATACCCTTAAGAATACAAGAAGCAAAAAAAATACAAGTGTGTTGGACATAACCAAAACCTTTTCAATCTCCTCATGGTATCTTTAAAAACAAAGACATTGAAATAAGAAATTATTTTCAATAAAATATTCCTGAAATCTTTTGCAGGAATTTAATCTAATATAATTCTAAGTGGAAGACTATTTGTTGCTTCTGAGACTACAGTTAGAAACTATTTATCCTAACATTCAATTCATCAAGCACTTTAAAGTTTCAATTGCAGATATATCACTATTTCATGCAAAGTTATTCCCAGTAATGAAAAAAAATATACACACACAAACAAAAAGTAAATAAAAATATAGTTTTATATATATATATTTTAAACTGCAGTATAAGTGAAAATGATAGAGACACTTTAAACAGAACCGTTGTCCTGGACCAATATTTCTGAGAACACAGCTGCGTTGGGCAGGGCACGTCTCCAGGATGAAGGACCACCGACTCCCCAAGATTGTACTCTATGGTGAGCTC
>JAWMRA010000161.1:19336847-19361892 GCA_035584735.1 Pseudotriccus pelzelni | reverse complement strand
AGTTCTGGGCCCCTCAGTTCAGGAAGGATATTGAGGTGCTGGAGCAGGTCCAGAGAAGAGCAACGAGGCTGGTGAAGAGACTGGAGCACAAGTCCTGTGAGGAGAGGCTGAGGGAGCTGGGGTTGTTTAGCCTGGAGAAGAGAAGGCGCAGGGGTGACCTCATCACTCTCCCCTGAAAGGAGGTTGTAGCAAGGTGGGGGTTGGTCTCTTCTCCCAGACAACCAGCAGTAGGAGAAGAGGGCACAGTCTTAACCTCTGCCATGGGAAATTTAGGTTGGATATTAGGAAGAAATTTTTTGCAGAGTAATCAGACACTGGAATGGGCTGCCCAGAGAAGTGGTGGATTCACCATCCCTGAAGGTTTTAAGATGAGACTGGATGTGGTACTTGGTGCCATGTTCTGGTAACCGTGGTGGTGTTGGGTCAAGAGGTGGACTTGATGATCTTGGAGGTCTTTTCCAACCTGGTTGATTCTATGATTCTATGGCAAACACGTCCCCTCCAGGAATACATCAGCTGTTTTCCTCCCTTCTTGCGAACGATTAGAAACTGTGACATTAAGTGCAACAGCTCCTTCTCTCATTCCTTTGCTCACTTGAGCCAATTAAAGTACTCACTGTAGTTTTGCCACCTTCCCACCAGCTTCCTCAGCATCAGGGCTGAGGATTGCATAGGTCAGCATGGGCTCCATCAAAACTATTCTAAGCTGGAGTGTCAGCTGGGTGAGTGGGCTGGCTAATTAACTGTGAGGCAAAAGCTGTAAGAAATGGTTTCATGGGGCTACATTGCAGACCAGGGAGAAGCAATCAACTTAAACTTTTCTAGGGCTGCTCTTAGCCTAAACAATACTCCAGTAGAGTCATAATTGTTTACGACCATTGTGTGGCTGTCCTATTATTTTATATACTGCCTTGTGAGAAAGTGCATATCTTCCTAAGCCACCTTCCCGTCTTCTCATTCTGGTGTTTCTATGTGTATTTTCTTCAAATGTCTCTTGCAGGTCCCTCACACAGATTGTTTTTCTTCTTTTGCTCCCCAGGGTGTGGGCAGGTTCTTCGGGCTTCTAGAGGTCAGATTTTGCTGGAGGGTTACCCATTGAATGCACGATGCGAATGGACTATCCATGTTCAACCTGGATTTAACATTGAATTAAGGTGGGTCATGTTGACTTTTAGCCAGCACTGATTTCAGGTGGACATTGGGGCATGTGGGTAATTAAAAGCCAATGAGGGTCAACAGCTGTGAGCTCTGGAGCACTGAAGGTATAGCTACCACTTTGCCTTTGGTACCTCAGTTCTTTCCCCTGGTCTAGCTTGTGATGGGCAGCCACTGGACAAATTATCAGTGCTGTGCTTTCAATTTCTGTTTATGACAGCTGGATGCTAAGGAAAGTTTCTCAGACTTCAAGCTCAATGTATCTCTTTAGAGGTCTTTTCAAGATTTTTATACCAGAGAACCCAACATTTTCTGAAGACAGTACTGGACTGAACTAAAACATTCTTTGAAGAAATGCTGTAGAAACATTTTAATATGACACCTTATGCAAAGGGAGAGTTGCCTGTGGGACCTGCCTTGCATTTAGCCTACATTTTCCCTCTCTTATTTTTCTTTCACTTATTTTACCAGCCCTGTCTTCTACCAGCTTCAGTTATTCCTCTTACCATTCCTGTGTCTGGAGGATGTGATTAGCTCTCCTGCAAGTCATCGCTCTTCTGACCTGTGTATGCTTAGAGTTACCAAGCCTTCCTTTCTGACCCAAGCTCAGTTTTTGATTGGGTATCCTGCCTAGTGCAGGAAAGCCTCCTGTTGGACTGATTTCACATGTGTGTGGCAGGATGCTCACACATGCAGTAGAAAGTGTGGCAGCAGGTGGTATCCGAAACCCACTAGCTAATATGATAAAAACAGTAGCTACACCCCTCCTATCAACCCTTTCACCAACTTTGAAGCCCAGAAAAAAGAGGTATGCTAGACACACAAACAGTTGAAATATATTTAAAAGGTTTGAATGTGTTCCTGCATGTTTGAAGAGAGACATAATAAGAGGAAGACAAGTCAATTGAATAGAAAAGAAGAGCTTGTTGCTTTCCCACACTAATGCACTTTTTCCAGACTTGCAAATGCAAGCCTATCGTGTAGTTATGAGCAGCTGCAACTAATGCCTGAAATAGCATTGTAACCTCTTGTCTTTGGAGAAATGTGTAGGAGAGACAGGAGCAACGCTGTGAGGGGGAGTTTTGTGTTCTCATGGCACAATTTTACATCAGTCTCAGGATGCGTGAGTGTTACCTACCTTGTTTTTAAAAGATGTTGTTGAGGTGCGTGATTTGCACATCACAAGCTTGGGGAGCTGATTTTTTCCCCCATTTCTGAACAGGGCTTTGTCAATTGTAAGGCTTAAAAAGTGCTTCAGGAGCTACAGGTGTCATTCTGTCTTCACTGTTACAGGGGTGGGTCTGAGAGTGGAAATGGATCCTGTGCATGCACCACTAGGGAATGCACCCACCTCTGGGTAAAATGTTGGCAGCCAGGTGGCATCAGGCACAAGGTACAAGAAAGGGAGAAAAGGCTATTTTTACAAAGGACACTAGATTGAAGAGATGTAAAGTTAGCAGATGTGATAACTCTTATGAGAAATCAGACCTCCATTGTAGACCCTAAGGGCCACCTGTATGCATACTAGGAAGATGTGTCACATGAGATCAGTACAGTTCATTCTATTTCTTTGCTGTTACCAGAAAATGCAAAACTTTAACGTGAGGAGCATCCTGCAGAGAGCGCCTTTCTCTTTCTCCCCATGTCCAACCTTCCTGCAATCGAACAAACACAATACTAGGTATCTCCTTGATGTAACATAATTGTTATATACAAACTGTTAAATTCTCCAAGAGGGAAGCCCGAGCTACCAACCTTCTGTTGTAAGCATCTACATATATCTGAGATGGGTAGTGTTGGAGAAACCTAAAGCCCTTTGCCTAGCCTGATGATGACTTTAATGTCTGAGTGTCTGAAAATCCCAGCAGATGACACAGTACTTCTAGGGAAAGAACAGAAACTCCTCAATGTCCACACTTAATCCTGCCACCCTGCAAGTCCTGCAGAAGGCACAGAGGAAACCTTCAGGGACAGCATAGAACACGAGGACTTCCCATAAGATAACCCTGTGTAGCGTGTTCTGAGTCAGCTGTTTTCAAGGTGGGACACCTCAAAGCTGGCCATTGAGGTATTTCAGCAATTGGATACTGTGGCAAACTGGTACAATAAGCCTGCAACTTCTCTTTTAGGCCATTCCTACACAGAAGGGGAGGTACAACTAAGCTAGCCACCAGAGCCTTCCTCCTGAGTCTGCCATCCCTGTTTCCTTCACTGCGTTTTCATACAAATGTGCTGATCCCCTCTGTGGGTGGTAACTGCTTAGAACTGTAATGCACACCCAGCACAGTGCTGAATCAGCACAACTGCTAATAAAAGAACTCTTTTTCTTGATTCTCTCTGTGCACAAGTCCTGTTTGCTGCCACCCTGATGGCTTGCAAGGGCAGGGATGGGGACAGTGTGATACAAAAGGTGACCGGAGTGGTTGTCTTTGCTTACGTAGAGCAGGAAGAGTAAAACTCTCAGAAGCACAGATAAGCCTTCCCTTGCTTTAAGCTGTGCCACACAGTCCTTTGGGGGTTGGCTTAGAAGAGCTGTTATGATAAATAGTGCCCATATTGTCATGGTAGTTTGTTTTCTCTGCCTTTTTTCCCAGCCTTGTTTTGTTTGGGGATGTGATGTATAAGCTCTCTCAGCCTGAGCCATGTCAGGGATGTCATACCACAGCAGAAGTAGCTCACAACTTTCAGTCTTTTTCTTTCGTCTCTCAGCAGAGAGTTTTAACAATTTCCTTAGGCTACAAGCTTTCCTTAGAGGGGTTGGTGAATGTATTCACACTACAGGCACTGATGAAGTCAAGGCAATACTTTGCATTTTGTATCTAATGACCTGTTGCATGAAATTAGCATGCTTATTTTTATAATATCCAAGAGAGTTATGATATAGTTACAGTTTCATTGGTGAGGGAACTGAGATTCATTACATTGCATGCACCTGTGATTTAAACAGCAATAGACTTCATGGTCTGTAAAGGGTCCTGTCAACTGGGCCATAGCCAAGAGGTTTTTAAAAGCTTTGGCAGGTTTCCTGACCTGCCAATTCTGAGTCTTAATCATGGGATCCAATGTTGTCAGTACAGTGTATCTGCTTCTATGCCAAGTTAAATTAAATGCAAATCAGAACCCCTATGCCTTTTACATTTTCCACTCTGTTTTCCTCATTTTTTAAAGCAGAGAAAACAAACAATTAAAGAGAGTTTTCTGTGTATCTTTCTTTCATTATGTGCTTTCATTCTATATGAGTATGTCTTGATATTCTTTGTTCAGGGAGGCACTTGCGAGACACAGTTTACCTTTACATGTATAAACAATACTGCTCCCAGTGGGTGATGGGCATTCCAGAAACTTTCCTTCTGTACTCACATGCATACTTAATTTTAATCAGAAATGCACCAGGTCAGAAAACCAGTAAATATTTTTAGGATTGGGTTTCAGGATAAACTGTAGCCTGGTAAGTGTAAAAAGGATGAATGGGTTAATTTGTATTGCTCTATCACTTCCATAAGGGTAGATCCCTGGGGTATGTTTCAACAGTGAGAGAATGTTTTGAAGATGTAGTGTATAACCTGATACCTGTGCGGATGTCTATGACAAACCTGACAGAACTAGAATTCAACTCATGCATTTTATGCTAAGCTAAGTTGAATTATTGCTCTGTAATGCATATTTAAAGCAGATGTGGGTTTTTTCTTATTCTACATGCCATCAGGTGATTTAAAAAATGTGGGGCTCTGCTCCATTGGTGTAGTTTCCTACAACTGCTCTGTATGTAGTCTACTCCTGATGCTCTAAAACTAATCATATGACCTGAACAAAGGTGACTGAGTAAAGTCAAGGAAAGGTCATTTCACATAACATGGGGGCCTCCTTAACATGGGGGCCTGAGTCCCAAGACGACAAGAGCAGGAAATAGGCTCCAGAACTCTCTTTCCCTTCAAACTGTGAGGTCCAGCAGCAGATCCAAAATTTTGTCTCACTTCTTTGGTGTGCAAATGCAGTCTGCAAATCAGTAGGCCCACACCGGAACAGGCAGTGTGTGAGATATAGCCTAATCCTAAATACACATTTGCAGTGGTAGGGGTTCTCCGGAAGACTGAGTACATAGCAAGTTTCATCCATAAAATATCCTGCTGAACAGTCGTAACATTGTCTCTCCCAGGCCCCTATCTTCTTGCTTTCTGCTGAACCAAGGCCTGGCCTCCCTGGCCATTGTGAATTCTCCAGAGGCACTGGGTGTATCTCTGTTTCTCATTCATATTCTGGTGGGGTGCTTTGGCTCTGTACCCAACTGAATTCAAATAGCAGTATATAGCACGGCTGTTAATGAACAAAAGCCTCGCACAGTGCCTGGATTGAAGCTGCGAAAGACAGACATTGTGGGAAAAGGCTTTAAATATTTCCCTTCTGTGCTAACCCCTGTGCCTTATTTCCGCTCTCAAAAAGAGGGCAAATGCCAGACATTGGGGATTTGCTACCATTTTGCTTTCTACTGCAAAATGTGCTGTAATATTTTGATTCCATTTCTCTGGCTATTTCTGCTTCTCTTACATCCCCCAGCTTTCCTTTTATCCCTAATTGCTGACTTCTGAAGATCACAATGTAAATAGCTTTTAAACCTTGTTATTCGATGCTACTACTTTCAGTACTTACAACTTTATTTAAGGGAAATAGAGCAATTTTTAGCAAATGTCCATGATAGAAATATGCCCCCTATATTGTCTGACCCTATATGAAAGTTCTGACATTGTATTATGGTTAGAAACCTGATGCATGTAAGCAAACTGTGTGACTTCAATTTAGACTTCACTGCTCTTCACTGCTTCACTTTAGTATTCTCATGGAGCAACTGTATAAAGTTGAGATGGCTTCCAAAGATCATGAGGCAAAAATTGAGATGCAGTGAGGAGGACTTCATGTGGTTAGGAACTCACTGATTCATTGTGGGGAGTAGGCACTAACATAGCTAAACATGCAAATAAATCATATTCAGCATGCACAGGTATGCAGTCTGACTGTGTGTCCTTGTTCCCCAAGATTTTCTATGCTGAGCCTGGAGTTTGACTATATGTGCCAGTATGACTATGTGGAGGTCCGTGATGGGGACAATTTGGACAGTCGAATAATAAAGAAATTCTGTGGAAACGAGAGGCCACCTCCAATCCAAAGCACTGGGTCTTCACTCCATGTCCTCTTCCAGTCTGATGGATCCAAGAACTTTGATGGATTTCATGCTGTCTTTGAAGAAATCACAGGTAAAATAATCCAAATGTGGAACATGCCACTCATTCTCGTTAATTCAATTCCACTAATCTCTTTCCCTGTTTTGCTTCATTAAAAACTTTCATGCTGTGTTGCCAACAGCAACTTACATAAAATCAGGGTGGGGAAGATTCAAAAGCTGTCAGATGGCATGTGAATGTGAGGCTCTTCTAAAGCAGACTGAATTCTTTCTACTTGTGTGAAGAACAAGCACATCAGCCAAGGGAGAAAAGCTGCTGTTTTGTGTGACTATTCAGTTTGAATTGAAGAATTAAGAGCACAGAAGGAAATAGAGGAAGGGGCATGTGTATCTGCAATGGAAGAATTGCTCAATGTTGTAGGCAGGAGCAGAGTCACTGTCTCAACTACCAAAAACTTGATGCAAAGCCTCATGCCCTGCCAGAACTCTTGCATTGGCTCATGTACCATTAGGGCTTTAAAAAAAAAAAAAGAGTGTACAAAGGACAGATTATTTTCTTTAAGAAAAAAAATAAAAGAGGCATTTCCTATTCTGTGGCGATCTCACTGTTATGAATGACAGAAGCAGGACTCCAGAATTACTGGGTTTGTTATTACTCAGTGCTTGAGTCTCCGACATTGCTTTCCAGAGTTTCTTTCTGACTACAAAAATCGTTTAAAGTACAGCTAGCTCCTCATTTTTCCATTGCATTTGCAGCAGCCTCTATGCTCTTTCTGGATATTCCTTGTTTAACTGTGTGAGAAATTTTGGTCAAATCTGTCCACAGTACTCCTGGCACAGAAGATTAATGAGATTGTGCTGCTTTGCCACAGATAAACCCTGTAGGATCTGTGACTCACCATAACTTGCCTTCTGCACACCCTAGTGACCCACATTTCATGAGGTCATCCTGGGTATATCTGTCTCAGGAAATTTAGTTAGTTTATATAACCCTTATATAAATACACAAACCTACAGAGGATCAGCTCTTAGCAATGAGTAGAGGTGTAACAAGCAATCTGAAATGTACATACTTCTGGATGCAGCACTCATGCCGTTTCTTAGCCTTCCCTGTTCTTGAAATGTCACTTTTAGTACCTGCTAGTAACATAGCAGGAGCAGTTAGCTATTGATAGTTTGCCTGGGCTTACAGCAGGAGAGGTGATATAGAACAAATGAGTGTGGCGTGGGCTATGTTGCATAAGGGCTGCCTACACTCAGGGAACTAACATTTTCCATATGGTGCAAGCTGAATTGGTTCTGTTTTCTCTGCCCAGCAGGGAACACTTGGTATTCGAATATGGTTGAGCACTTTATTTCCGCCCCATTTTTAGTGGTAATTATTCTGAGGCTATGAGGCTGCAAGTGTGGTAATCCACACAGAGCACGTTGTAAAGGGCTTCTTAGAGTTTGTGAGGAGGTCTTATTGTGCACTTTATTATGAGGCTGTTCTGGTCTAATGTGTAGCTGCAGTGAAAGGCTTTTCAAACACTCCCAGTGTCTTTTTATGTGAAGCATTAACCTGGCCAGCAGGACCATTTAAGGGAAGAATACAGTGTTCATGGGGCAGCATAAAATTGAAAGCGGGGGCAGCACAGGATCGAAAGCTCTGGCAGCACATCGAAAACTGAAGCATTTACCCTGAAATTTCCCTCTGTGCACAGCACTGTGGAAGAGCCAAAGTCCCCAGAACAGATTTCAACAGATTGCTTGCTAGAGCAATTTCCTATGCTGCAGGTGAGAGCAACAGCAGCGTAGGTGCTTACAGGATATGGACCAGGACATGGAGGTGATCTCATGTCCCCAGCACCTTAGTGGAGTAGTAGAGAGGACTGAAGAAGCATTTTATGCTGCCAGAAGTGAATTCTTTGAATTCCTTCCCTTTCTGGCTTCCCTTCCTGTGAGCTCTGTACTGGCTTAGAAGTCACAACTTGCTAAAAAAGGGGCACTGACTGCACAGATGTCACTGGTTCAACTGCCAGAAGGGTTTTGATTGATACAAAATGAGCTGCAAAATCTGTATCTCCTTCAGGAAAGGTCACTGCATGTGTAGTTATTAAAGGATGAAACCACACAACCTGCTGTGCTGCCTAGTCTGGGGTAGGTGCTAGGTCTCATCCCACGCCAAGTGTGAAATGGGAACCAGTAAATTGGCATGACTGACTAGAAGTCACTCAGCAGAATTCAGATGAGAAGCATGGGGGGCCAGGTGGGGAACTGTCAGGGTCTCTTAAGGATTAGTCATATGCTGGATCCAGTTAGATGAAAGCTTGTTACTGACTTTCAATAATAACACTTTATTTTCTGTACCCCCAAGCTAGTCATCTTTGACACAACATAGTGGCTTTAACCTTTTATAGTATTGTCCCATGTTGTTTGACTTAATCCAGGAAATCCAGACTCCTTAAAAAAGGAAAAATATTTAGTGCTCTTGAGTATCAGGCATTTTCAAGGACAGTATATGACAGTTTCTGAACTTATCCTTGTCCACTTGACATGCTTACTTTTCCATAATCACGAGACAAAGCTGTGGCAAAGACAAAGCTGAAAGTTCACCAGCTTCAAAGCAGTGACTACAAAAGATCAGTCTGTACAGCCTTTTGCTTCTCCTTCCCTTTCTCAGTGATATTTTACATTAGTTGGATACAGTAAAATTGCCACATATATATTTCATTTTAACAAATGAATTACCGTCTTTAGGCAGGCATTAGTCTTCAATGACACCTGGAAGATATTTGTTGTCCAGCCATGCATGAATTGCTCTTACATCACCACATGAAACCTCCAGAGAAATCCATATGTGGCATCTATATATTTCTTGTCTCATGCCATCTGGATATAGGAGACTTCTCCAAGAGAAGCTACTCTGGGGTCGGCCCATATGGTGGCAGAGTGACAGATCCTGGCACATGGGGGCTTTTCCTGAGGTGGGAGATGCCTGAGCAGCTCTTGTGGGAGGTGTTGAGGAGACCTGTACATTGCCAGAACAACCACCCCTCTGTACCCCGCCATGCCTATGCAGAGCAGCCAGGGTGTGTGCTGCAGGTCATGCAGTGCTTGGGTGCACAGCGGGAGCGAGGTCCTGCTGTAGCTGCAGAGCTGAGCCCAGCCATGGTATCCACTCAGCAGGGAGCTATGTCCTCTGCACATGCCAGAAAGGAGGTAGTGACACAGGCAGAGCTTCTGTAAAAACATGGAGCCATCCAGGTCTGGCTGCAGGGAGAGCCAGAGCCTGTCTTTTTTGACTCAGTCATCATTTTGACTGGCAACCTCTCTTCCCACACTTCTCAAGCAGATTGACTGCAAGACAGGGATGAGGGGAGCACTATCCCTCCCACTGTAAGAGAAGATCAGGGCTGCGACTTCCTGAAGAACCTGAACATGCCATAAGTCTATGGGACCTGACACCATGCATCCCAGAGTCCAGAGGAATTGGCTGATGTAGTTGCCAAGTCACTTTCCATGACATTTGAAAAGTCATGGCAGTCAGATGAAGTCCCAAGTGACTGGAAAAGGGGAAACGTTGCACCCATTTTTAAAAAAAGGGTGGAAAGGAGGACCCCAGGAATTACTGACCTGTCAGCCTCATCTCAATGCCTGGGAATATCATGGAGCAGATGCTCCTAGAAGCTGTGCTAAGGAACGTGGAGGACAGGGAGGTGATTTGAGACAGCCAGTGTGTCTTCACCAAGCACAAATTCTGCCTGACCAACCCAGTGGCTTTCTACAGTGGAGTGACAACATCAGTGCACAAGGGAAAGGCTACAGATGTCATCCTTCTGGACTTTTGTAAGGCCTTTGGCATGGCCATAACATCCTTCTCTCTAAGTTGGAAAGATAAGGTTTTGATGGGTGGACTGTTCAGAGGATGAGCAATTGGTTGGATTCCAAAGGCAGTGGTCAACATCTCAGAATCCTGATGGACATCAGTGACAAGTGGTGTCCCTCAGGGGCCCATACTGGGACCAGTGCTATTTTATGTCTTCATCAGCGTCATAGACAAAGGGATGGAGTGAGCACTCAGCAAGTTTACAGATGACACCAAAGTGAGTGGTGTGGTTGACATGAATGAGGGATGGAATGCTATCCAGAGGGTCCTGGACAAGCTCAAGACGTGGGCCTATGTGAACTCATGAGGTTCAACAATGACAAGTGTCCTGAACTTGTTGGATCAACCCCAAGTCTTGATGCAGGCTGGGAGATGAACTTGCTGAGAGCAGTCCTGACAGGAATGACTTAAGAGTTCTGCTGGATGAAAAGCTGGACATCTGCTATCAGTGTGAATTTGCAGCCCAGAAAGCCAACTGTGTACTGAGCTGCACGAAAAGGAGAAGAACCAGCAGGTTGAGGGAAGTGATTCTGCCCTTCCACTCCACTCTGGCGAGACCCCACCAGCTGGATCATTGCATCCAGCTCTGGGGTCCTCATCACAAGCAGACAGACCCATGGAGCAAGTCCAGAGGAGGGCTGTAAAGATTCTCAGAGGGCTGGAATACCTCTCCTATGAAGAAAGGCTGAGACAATTTCACAGTTCAGCCTGGAGAAGAGAAGGCTCTGGGGAGGCCTTATTGCAACCTTAAAGGTGGCTTATAACAGAAATGGGGAAAGGCAGCTGCAATAGGACAAAGGGTAATGAATGTAAGCTGAAAGAGGGTAAATTTAGATTACATATAAGGAAGAATTTTCTTATAATGAGAGTAGCACAACACTGGAACAGGTTGCCCAGAAAGGTGGTAGATGTCATGTCCCTGAAAACATTCAAGCTCAGGCTGGAGAGAGGACTGAGCAGCCTGATCTACTTGAGGATGTCCCTGAAGGGGGTTGGACTAGATGACCCTTACAGATCTCTTCCATCCCAAAGTATTGTATGATTCTATGATTCTGCTTCAAGTGAAGTCTCTGCAAGGAAAACTGCTGATTGTGGACTGCAGCAGAGCGAATGCTTTAAAGCAGTAGTACACAACCTCACCCTAGGACCCCCAGGGTGGATTGCTTTTGATTGCAACACTCAACAGCTGGTACAAGCATTCATATGCAAAATAATCATGGTAAGACAAAGATGATCTGTAGAAGAATTGGAATGCAGAATTTTCTAGCAATTATGATTTCCAAGTTTAATGTGTGAGCTATCAAGCATGCTTGATAATTCTTTAAGATGGCAAGGAGTAAGTTTTGTAGTCAATGTGAACTGAAACTGAACTCAACTTCTGGTATGGATCCAAATGTGAACTTTGCTGCAGAGTCTTGTTTTATTAAAATGGACTTGAAGAAGGGCATCGGATCCTGAACTCCTCAGGTGTTGGAATTAACTTGAATCTTAAGCTAGAGCTAAATCTTGAGATTTTGGGTCTACTTTCTGTCCACTAAAACCCACACTCAATTTGGAAAATAATCTAAGTGGAAATTAATTTTTTTTGCATTTTTGAGATTAATTTATGTTCTTGTCCTTGTTTCAGCTGGAATAGAGTTTATTGTCTTCTTAGTAGCTGGTGCAGTGCTGTGTTTTGTAGTTTGTATGATAACACACTAATGTTTTGGTTGTTGCTAAGTAGTGCTTACTCTAGATCAAGGACTTTTCAGTTTCCCATGCTTTGCCAGTGAGGAGGTGCACAAGAAGCTGGGAGGGAGCATGCCCAGGACAGCTGACCCAAACTAGCTAAAGAATGTCATGCTCAGGATATAAACTGGGGGGAGCTGGCTGGGAGCCACCATTTGCTGTTTGGGGAGGGGCTGGGCTTCAGTCAGTGAGGGGTTAGCAGCTGTGTTGTGCATAGGTGTTTTTTTCTCTCAGGTGTTATTTCTGTCTCACTCCCTTTCAATGTAATTATTATTACTATTATTATTATATTTTATGTTGTGTCAATTATTGAGTTGTTCTTATCTCAACCAGTGAGGTTTACTTTTTCTTCCTCAATTCTCCTCCCTACCAGAGGCGGTGGGGTGAGTGAGTGGCTGCGTGCTACTCGACTGCCAGTTGGGTTGAACCGTGGCAGCCCTACTCATTCACCTCCCCTTAGAGCAGCCACCAAAGAAAGTGTTTGTGTGTATTATTGCACAGTGGAATTTGTTGATATTAATTGCACAGTTACACATTCTGATATTAATTTATGCTAGTGTGTACAGTTTGATGTGTATCACTGCTAGATTTGTTGCATGCAAGAGCTTCCCCAGAAAATTTAGGATCATCATGATCATTCACAGCTTCCTGAACCAAAAAATCAAAGAAGTACTCCTCAGGGACAAAGCAACTCCCAAAGTCTAGAATTACAAGATTCAAGACCCAAAAACCCCACCAGAACCCAGAACTTATCCCTAAACAAACTCTGGAATGAATGGCAACAGAAATGTAGATTGCTATTAAACTTCTTTAATTTAGGCAAAACATTATTTGATCTTGGTGTAAATTATTTTTCTTTCACAAACCTTTCTTACCACTTTACTACAGTGAAAGGAAAATGGTAAAAGTAATGAATGCTGGGTAAATTACTACTCACCCCTATTAGATCCCTTCTCTAGTAGGTATGAGCAGAAGACTTTTTGACATGCATCAGTCCCTTTACTGTGTCTTCCTAACTTTTAAACAGAATATATAATTTACCCCAAGACACAAACCACCATGAGGAAAATCAGATAGATCCCCCATCCTATGAGACCCCATGAATTCTTGCTTTTCTTTTACAGCTTGTTCATCATCTCCATGTCTTCACGATGGAACGTGCATTTTAGACAAAAGAAGTGCCTACAAATGTGCCTGCCTGGCTGGCTACACAGGGAATCGCTGTGAAAACTGTGAGTACAGACACTGTGTGTATGACCATCCTCCAGGGCTATCACTGATACAGGCCATTAATTGTTAGGAGTGTCACTGTCGTGTAGGTCAGCTCAGTCATACTGCCAGAGAACACACTGAGCTTCCTCTGGCATTTTTTAAGACATGGTGCTTGCAGTTCATGAAGATTTCCACTGAATCATTCTGGAGCTTTATGAGTGTAAAAAGGTTAAACAGAAGTGGAAGTGGGGAAAAGCACACAAGAAAGCTTGTAGGGAGTTAGCCTTATCAGACAGAGGTGCACCTGCCTGCTATTTTCCACTGTGTGGATCAGCTGTTCTCTGCTAAAGACACATACCCCAGCTAAGCCCTGTGCTTGATGCTCTAGCCTAAGTCAGCCATAGGAAACATGTCTTTCCCTAACAGCCACCTGAAAGGTAGAATTCTGGCACCATGAATGACAGAGTCTTGGGATCAAAACAAACGAAGAAGGGTAGATTCTGTCCATATCTATGTTGGTAGTCCTCACTGTCCTCATAGTCATACACTTGGTTTTGTCTGCCAAGTGAATTGTAAAATAATTGGGTTTAAATCAATTGTCTGTTCCAGTGATTTACTTCATGCATGAGCAAATCTCTTCATCTAACAGGGCTTGAAAGAGCATGAAGGAGTAAGAATTGTGCAATATGTGCCACGACAAAGGCTATATCATGTGTACTAGCTGAAAGGAGTATGCTGCAACATTTAAAGTCCCTGAGCTAGACCTCCAGCTGACCCTGGAGGATTTCAGTGATGGTGGTGAAATACACTTGAGATCATCTTTGGCCCAAGACAGGAAGCATGGCTTACTGTGTCCTGCTGTGGCATTTCTCTAGCCACAAGGCACACAATGCCTTGCCTGCTAGCAGAGTTTTCAATTCTGTGTCAAAGGAGCCAACATACACCAAACCTCACTACTTCAAAATCTCTTCCCCACATATGCCATTGTCAGGAGTGGATTTATCTCTTGGAATTTCTTTTATTTCATCAGGGGAGTTAAATCATAGTGACGTGATATCTCCTTTCATGGATCATTTTGAGATAAAAGACCTTTTGATTTCTACAGATCCAGAATTACCTCATAAGGCTTGACTTCCTCCCAGCAGAGCAGAGGAGAGGTGGTTTTATATTTTCTATAAGTTTGAAAAAATTGTGGGTTTGAATAGCATGCCTCATTTTGCATATTGCACAGATTCCTGGTATGTGTTCCATAGGGAAGAGGTTAGTGAAAATGGAAGGTTCCTGACCTCAGGACAGAGAGTGGCTGGCTCTTCTGCTAACAACCTTATTCCCCCGAGGTCATTTAGCAGGTCATTTAGGGACTGAAACCCCTCCAACTCTTTGCAACTGCTCAGTGAGATTAGTTCTGTTCCTGCCTTTAGAACAGGGTTAAAAAAAAAAAAAAAAAAAGAAAAAAGGAAAGATTCCAGTCTGGTTCAGAATGAACCTATATTTCAGATTAATTACATTTCCAGCAAACCTCAACCCTAGTTTTGGCAGGCACTGTGCTCAAGTCATGGAATGAAGCTCATATTCTTTTACTGATTTTCTGTAACACACTGAAAAGGGAAGATAGTAAAAAAACAACAGGATGAGACTTCTGAGATTGTAAACAATGAAGGGTACAAGTAGTAACAGGGTGAAAGGGAGGAGACACTTAAAAATAAAGACAGTGAGATTTTTAACTTGGTAGGAGTCCTATAGTTTGATTAGTGAAAGAACAATTTAGGTGGATCAAACTCTGTTACTTTATGATGTTTGTGGCTGTGTGCTTGCCTTTTGCTTATGCAAGGAAATACTGTTTTCCAGCACATATATTGCTGTTTATATATAATTTATAGAAATAAAGGTTGACTTTTTTGTTGTATACGAATAGCAAACCTCACAGTGGGAAAGCATCATGGCAATTCTCTGTTTTTTCCATCTTCAAATAATTTTTTTCTTAAGATATTTCCTTCAGTGTTGCCAAAAAGTATTCTAAGTATTTTTCACTGTATGGGGGAGAAGTGTCAGAAAGTTTAAGTTTGATTCATTTTTAACAACAAAAGAAAGAACTGGGAAAAATATCTATGGGTGTAATTCTTTAAAAATTAGTCATGTAGCTTCCTGAACAGCATTTCAGTTTAAATGTTTAAGAGAGATTGTGTAATGCTCAGAATCTTTCTGTCTTTCAGCAACAGTGCTGTCTTGTGAGGTGGAGCTGAGGGAATTAAGTTTATTTCTGCAGAAAACAGTCATAAAATAATCTCTTTTGGAGCACTGAATATGGCTTTGGACACTGTAAGACTGGTTTTTTTTCAGCCTGGTTTTCTTGGAGCAAGTCAGGTGCAATCCCATTAAAGTTAATGGATGAAAAATAGATATAAGAGAGAAGAAAATTAGAGCCCCTTAATGTTAAGTGCATGTAGAAGCTTTGAGGTGCTGCAACAGAAGGTGCCCAGAGTGATACGAGGGTTTAAAGAAATCCAAAGGGCATACTTCAGATGAAAGGAGACTGGGGGATTATCTCACTGAGAAACAGGTTAAGGCCAAATTAAACAAATTTAGCAATCGATATTTCATTACAGAATCAGAAACTTTTTAGGTCCCTTACCATCCCAGTGCAGCTGTGTCTTTTTGTCTGTTACTAAGTTTAGTTTTAAACACGTGGGAATCACTATTAGAATTATTATTGAAATCACCTAAATGAGATATACCACAAGGAACCTCTTGTTTCCTCTGTTAAACTAAATTCCATCTATTTAACAGGATGGTCAGCATTGGTCAAGCTGCTTTCCTGAGGTAATATTTAACCCTAATTGCTCTGTCACTTACAATTTGCAATATTAATAAAATAATCCAAGGCACAGGTTACCTATAACTAGCAATCTCTTTCCTCTTTCACTACAGCAGCCAGGAAATTAACTTTTTGTTTACAATTTGATGAGCTAATACAGTGATTTAAAAGTTTCAACAGCATGAAGTGAAATATAGGCAAGTATCTTTCTAACGGCTGCTATCATATTTTGATCAGTCCTGTTTCAGGGCAAGAAATATTTTATATAAATATGTCTCATTTCACTCCAGATACTGTTAAAAAACCCAAACAATATGAAATTGTGAAACAAATGCTAACCTTTTTTCCTCTGACCAAAATCATAATAAAGATAAGACCTAAGGACAGAAAAAAATACCTTCTTACACATAAATATGCATTGCTATCATGGTACAGTAAGTAAACTAATCCCTATTTTAAATACTTGGGCTTTTTTTCTGACCTTAAATTGAATTTGCAGTATATCTGCATACCCGTCCCAGTGACCCCTTAGCCATGGCGACATGATTGAGGTAAAACTCAGGCTTTTCTGTTTGATCTCTGTAGATTTTAATGCAGTCAGAGGCACTCAAAAACACACAAAATCAGATAATCTTGTTCTCTTAGCCTGCAATACTGTGAGACAGAGTGGCGACTTCCTTAAAACCTGCCGCGGAAAAGTAACCAGCTGACTTGTGCACATCCTGCATGCTAAAAACCATCCACTCCAGTATCAGCTCATCAGTGACTCTACAGTGTGACAGCTACTTGTTGAATTCAAACTAAGAAAGGTCTTTTCCAAAGTCTCTATGTTGAGTTTTCCTGCTGAAGATGCAGATGTAGAGAGAGGGTACTGCTGGTACCCCATAGCACATGCTCTTGCTCTCTGCTTGTCTTCCTAGGACAGGGTGTTCTGACTCCAGTACTCCTAGGGCTTGCTGGCCCCAAAGCAAGAGACCTTGACCTCATCCTGCCCAGAAATTTCCTGTTACCTTTATTTCAAACAAAGCCAGGCGAACTAGAGTTCCTACGCGTATAAGAAGAGCTTTACTGAATGGGGAATTCAGGGCTGAGATCTGATTTCCATTTTTATTCTGTTTCTTGCTTCTGTCTGCCAAGTAGAAGAGATTTGTTCTGCATCCTAATGAAGAGTCTAATCCAATTGACTAAACTGTATAAACTAACTCCTTGCTGTTGCCTTTGATGTTGCTAGGGCTGGCCTTAGCGTGTTCCAACAGGCCTCTGAATGTAGCTTTCAGGCCCTTCCCCACTGCTTATATAATCCACTTCCATCCTTCCTGGCCCCATACAACTGTGACTTGGGCTGGTGTTTGGGGATGTGACAGAGTGACTGATTTAAGATAGAGAGAGAGCATTAACATCCCACCACCACACTCCACCCCCTGTTCTGCTATGGGAGAAATGAGCCCAGCTGTCAGTGCTTGGCAGAAGCTAGACAGTTTTAAACCCAGCAGAGCCCATGATGAGGCACTGGGGAAAGGTTCTGGACATTAAACCTTGTTTTCTTACCTAACCATGGACGTGTAATGCAGAGTCTTCAAAAGCAACGCTTGCAGGGTTTTTTTAAATTTTGTCAGAAATATTCTCAGTAATAGATTTCAAGGAGTATCGTAATCACTGGTATATATTGGGCCATTTGGAGCCCACATGTGTTAGACCATGCCTATGCTGCGTGTTTACAGTGGAGAACTTAATAATACCACTGCTAACCTGATAACCAAACACCCTGATAACCCCTCAGTCCTTTCTTTCCACTTCATCCTGGAAATCAGTCCTATTCCAGTTAGGCAAAATGTTTCAAACAGAAATATGACTCTTAATTTCCCTGTTGCTGGGGCTGCCATAGGTTGGTGAGGGGTTTTTTTGAGTGTAGGGTTTTGTGGTTTTTTTGGTTGCTTGTTGGGTTTTGCTTAGTTTTTTCAGTGGAAAATAGCTTGTTACAGCTTTTTTTTTAAATGGACGAAGTTATTCCTCACCTGTGTCGAGGTGGATCTTTTGGTGGCTATTCCAAAGAGATGATATTAATGTCTTTCACTCCTTCTCCACCACATTTTCATTGTCGAACCTATAGGCGTATGTGTATAGGGTGGGCAATAAGAACCCAACTCCTGCTGTCAAAGCACATGTATACCTGGAGCTGCTAAGGGATAAAGGCTAGTGGCCTTTTTTTCACTGTTACAGTCCCAGGGTTCACCTGCCTTGAGACCCACACACTAGAAAAACCTTTAATTGCAGTGTGGCAGTTCTCAGGTTTTGCAGACAAACTAGGGGTTACAGGCTAAAGCTGAAAACAGCACCATTCTTTAGCCTGCCATGCAGCAACCCTGTAGGGTGAACACAGTCAGGATGCCCTCAGAGGTAGCCATTCTCCAGAACCTTCCTGAGACATGTAATACCACTCCTTGTGCCTTGAGCACTGTTACTTGGTTAAACTGCTCTTTATGGGCAAGACTGTTCAGAAGGGACTGCTAGTGCAAGCAGAGTGAGAAAATCCTACAGTGATAACATGGCCAGTGCAGTCACACAGGAGGCTTCATTGACCCACGTCTCTCCAAAGCCAGATATTGCAGTCCTTGGAGAGGTTTTTAATGTCATCTTCATAGTTCAGTTCTGGTGGTGTAATGCCCTCTTTTGTTCTACTGAGTTGATGAGAAGAACATTGTGATGTTGCCTAGAACATTTACTTGAATGTTATCATTACTTCCCCACAGCAGACTCACTGCCCCACAGTGTGCTCCTTTCCAGGAGAATGATGTGTTTACAAGGCAATCTGTATTGATTAGTGCCTAGTGCATGAATTGTCCCTTTGTATTTTCTTGGTGTCAATTAATTAGCCATTTTTTTTAGTTTTTTATAGAGTGAAACATATCTGGTAAACCCCCACAGCATTCTGCCCAGAGCATAGCCTCAGGCATTGCTATCATCTAAACAAATCAAAAATTGTCTCTTTGTTAATGTCATCTATCCAAGACCAGGCCTGCCACAGGAAAAGGAGTGTATTTCTAAACTGCATTAAATATATTCATAAGGAATCTCCACCTGCCCCACCCCAAAACAATACAGAACTTTTTCCTTAGTCTGCTAAGATGCCTTAGAGATAAAACCATCTGTAGGATTCTCCTTGGTATGACTTGCCATGTGGAAGAATCAGTGTCAGGAGGAGAGGTTGGACTAAGCTGCATTCCAGGTATTTTTGCCTCAGTGGGTGGGACAAAGATACTTTTCCTTATCATTTAATCACTGAGTCACTTGGGAGACTAAGTCCTTTTGGCAGGTCTTCTCTAATGTATGGCATAAATGAGCACAACATAACCGCATGCAGGCCAAAAACCAGTTTGCATCAGTGGCACACTTTGAGTTCAGCCCCACCTTTTGCAAAGGTCAAAGGGGATGGGAGGCTGGTGTAGAGTTACAGAGTGTTCTGAGTTGGAAAGGACCCACAAGGATCATTCAGTCCAACCCTTAAGTGAATGGCCTCTATGGGGATCAAACCTGTGGCCTTGGCATTACCAGCACCATGCTCTAACAATTTCTAAGTTGCTGATGGAGGTGCTTTCTGCTGCCTAGCTGAGGAGGAGCAGATGTAACTTATGGTTTCTTTAGAGATAGAAGAAATGAGAGAAAGGCCCAGAGTAGATAATAAATTTAGGATCTCTGCCTCTATCACGCATTCATCATTATTGGCCAGCTAGCTTCCCTGACCTGCTTCATCACCCTCCTAATGCTCTTCCCCATCATTGGAGCCCTAGAAAACAAAATACTCAACTTCTAAAAGTACTCTAATAGTTTATAAAAAACATTGATCTTGTAAACCAGCAAGTGAAGACTACACCTCTTCTTTAGAATTCCAAAAATTACCTCAAAAAAAGAGACCTAAATATTTATCTCCAATTCCCAAAGTTGATATTTTACATTAAATTACTCTGATTTCTATCATTAAATTGTCTGAATTACCCTGTCAGAGAACCCTCAGACAAGCTCCAAAACAACAAATAAGGTTAATAATAGCCCCCATCCTGTGACAAAAACCATCCCACCCCACAAGAATAAAACAGCTGCACCACTAAAATCCAATCAAATAGAAAGCATACCCCCGCTATCAAAAGTAGCCATCCCAAACTTTCAGCATTCAATAACCCCCCCAATAACTACCTCCAAGTTCTAAAAGACCCACACCATAACAACCAATCCCACCAAGTCTCTGGAAAAGGATCTGTCACTAAAGACAAAAAATAAACAAACCCCACTGTCATTCCACCCGAATAAACCAGAAACACCACCAATAACACAAAAGACACCCCCAAACTCAACAACCACCCACCCCCTGCAACAGATGCCAACAGCAAACCTGCCATTCCATAATATGGTGAAGGGTTAGATGCAACTGCTAATCCTCCCAAAACAAAGCAAAAGCCTAAGAAAAGTACAAAATAGGTCATAATAGTTCCTACTTGGCCTCTCTCCAAGGTCTATGGTCTGAAGACCCATCATTGTAAGCTTCAGCTACAGGAACCCTCCCAATATACAACTCTTTTTCTTCTTCCTCCTGCCCTTCTGCCCAGTCCACTCTGCAGACTACTGATATACTGTTGGTAGCTTCTGCGGTCCAAGCACACAGTCTGCACGCAGTCTTGCAGTGCATCTTTCAACTGCTTTGACAGTTTGCTGAAATAATCAGCATTCTTAAATGCTGACAGTTTCGTTCTTCTCCCCCCCTCCCCACCTCCAAGTTTATTAAACGGCTTTGTTCCTCCTAGAGGATTTTACATGCAAACATCTCTGAGGCAAGCTACCTTACACACTTCCCTTTGTTGTGCTTACGGGAATGGATTTCATTGTTTTGCTCGCTGTTTGCAGGTGATACAAAACCCTGCCAAGGCAGAATGGCCCCAGGCGGTAGGAATGATGACACAAACGACCAGGCAGAATTCCGCTTGTTCAGTTCTTATGGCTCCCACTCTCCTCTTTGGTTTCTTCAAGAGCTCAGGAGCTGCATTTCACAGCCAACCAAATTGCCCTGCTACTTCCTTAGTAGTCTCCTGCATTTTAGTTCCTTTCATTTTCTTTTCCCTATACTCTCATCCCAACGCTTGGTAATTTCTATCTCTTTCTAAAATGGGCAATGCCCCATCTTCCTTTCTATATGAAATTCAGCTTGGATCCCTGCAAAAGGCTGAATGAACTATTCTGTCAGCTATGCTAGGGTTCCTGTTACAGTTAATGCATATTCACAAACATTGTTTCAAAGCAATATTCATTTCTGTAGAGTGTCTTTCTTATCCAGCATTGCTTGGGCTTGTCCCTGTTTATCTGGAAAAGCTGACATGTCCAGAATGAAAAACCTCAGGCTTATTTACTCTCTCATTTGTAATTTGATATAATAATGAGCATATCTACTTCTCTCTTGCCCTACAATCTTTCCCCTGAGCAGACAATGCTCTCCTCTGCAGATGTTTTCCAAGGGACACATTAAGGAACTTACGATAAATATTAGTTCTTGCTACTGATAGAGAAAATGAATGTTGAGGATCGTTAGGATCCAGCATCCCAGCACAAACAGGTCCAGTTGTATAATTAAATAGGCCATCCAAGTACCGGAAAGGTTGTATCCAGAGACACAGCTTTCTAAGGGCTAAGAACAATGCTGATAAAGATCAAGTGGCTAATTGTAAGCAACAACCTCCAAATTGCCTCCGGATGAATAAATCACAGTGAGTGATCCAGGCATATTTTCACATGGATACGGTCTCATTCACAGAGGCAGGGAGCAGGAAAACATCAGGGGAGAATTCCAATTGGCTGGAAGGGAATGAAAAGATCTGGATTTCAGTAGGGATTACGTCATACTTCTGTGTAATTATTCCTAGCCAGTGGAACCACTGCAAAAGTAAAGAGGCCCAGAGAGCAGGACTGGACACCTACTGTCTGTGGCTCTTGGGGCTGGTTATCAGCTGCTCTTGTTATGATTTCCTTTGACATTTCCAGTACTAATGTGAGGACTGGCAAAATGCAAGAATGAGAGAATAATTGAACTTCCAGGATTCTTCCATGGGAGAAAAATTAAGGCCAAAGATCTTTGTAATGAATACTCTGCCCCAGAAATTCTGCAGGAGCTGTGGCTGGAGCTGAGCATGGAGCTGGGAGAATGTGTCCTGGGACATCACAAGAGGCATGAAGGAAAGTAGAGAGTTTCTTCCCTTTTGAAGCACAAGTGAGTGAGGACAGAGATAGTTTATCAAAAGTCTCCTTTGCTAGCAACCTAAATGGAAGTTACTGCAAAGTGGGGAAGCAGTTTTGGGGAATAATCCTTGTTACCCCTTCAGGACTTGTATTTGATGCTGAAGGCCAAGGTCCTGAGTGATGTTTGCTCTTTTAGCTATTGCAATCACCATGACATGAGCATTTTTGTGGAGTTGGCTGTTAGTATCTTAGCCTTAGCTAAGTGCCTATGATAACACAGAGGTTTGAGGTACCTCTGAGACCCCTGGATAAAGCCTCACCCAGTCATTGCTGAGTCTGTGGTGTCAGGCATGACCAAACAGAGCAGTGCTGCTTTGATGTGTGTCTGTAGCTGTTCAGAAAATGCTGCCATCACTGTGAACACTTCTTTATGACAGTGGTTTCCATGCCCTTTCCTATACAGGATCTACTGTGGTGTTTGCAAGTATTTGTTCTCTGCTACAGAGTCTTGCTTTAAAAAAAAATAATTTTCAGTCCAAACCTCAGCACTCGTGGCTTTCCTTGTTCACTCCCTTCTGATTTCTGGTTGTGAAAGCTGCAGTCACATTGTTTTTTCACCTAAAGTGCAGAGCCTGTCAGCTCCAAAAAGTAAAAGTTCTGAGTGGCAACAAAGAAGACAAGCGAGCATTCTAGACAACACCAGCCCCCTCAGACATGGCCGGTGTGAACACACACCACCCCCAGAAAGCATTTTCTTCAGAGTTCTGACCAAGACCACCTGTCCTCCAAAGCTGTTCAGCTCCCAGCAGTCTGTTCCTGCTGTGGGGAAGAATGATGATCACATTGCAAAGCTAGTGCCATCGAGCCTCTCTGGCTCTTATTCACATCCAGCTCTTGCCAGGGTCTGGAGGAGAACAGCTGGGCTGCTTGTCACTGTGTGGCTTCTTAGTCATCAGTTCTCTCCAGTGTAGGAGTGGTGGGAGGTTCAGGGAGGTGGTAGCAAGAGTGTTAGTTTCCTAATGCTGGATCCTGCAGTGCTTGCTACCATTTATTCAGGAGATCTTGAGCTGAGAGTTGATCTTGAGAGCAGCATCAGAAGATGCTGGGCTCTTTTCTGAGTATAAGCACCATCACTGTGAATTTAGCTCCATATAGGAACAAAACCTGTGCTGAAACAATTGTAGGGTCTGGCAGAGTGTCAGCAGTGTCACAGAGAGAATGACATTTCCTCCACAATTTGCACAGCTTGCTCAATGAGGCATTACAGGACCTCACGAATCAACGTTGCTGTCAGCAGACTTCTGATGTGCCCATGATCTCAGCATGCAGAGAACCTTGAAGGCAGGCAGGAGCCAGACAAGAACAAGGGGACTCCTAAAGCATAAGTCTGGAGTCAGGGTTCCTGCTTCTGTGTGTATGACCTAACATATGCAGGTTTGTCAGGCCTGAGCACACAAGAGTGCAGAGCCACACTGCAGTGCCTCAGGATGGTAGAATGGCCCGATGCTTCCCAATGTGGACTATTTTATCAAACCCATTGCAAAACTCGTATGCTTGTTTGATAGCCCTGCACGCTGCTTATAAGAAGCAATAGAAAAACAATTCTGAGCACTTTGAGCTATATGGCCTCCAGGAATCTTTCACCTCATTCTTTCCTGGAGGATATAGCTATTCTAAAAATATTTTGACAGCCAAGGTCCTTATGCTTTTGGCTAAAGTTAGTCTCTGTGGGCTTATGTGTTAGGCATTAACCGTCTCTGGGCTGCTATGCCAAGCTGCAGAAGGAGGATGTCTCAGGAGAACCATCTGAGTCCTCTCCCATGTCAGTTCTTTTCTGCCAGCAAACCCTGTGAGAACCTGGGGGTCCTCACCTGGTGTTCAGTGTAGGGATAAATGGTGTCAGAGATTTACATAGACTGACAGAGGTCATGGGCCAAGATTAGGAAAGAAGCTCTGTTATGAGTGAAGACAACAAATTCTGTAAGTTTGAATTCAGAAAAGCTTTTTCCACATGGGACTTTGCAAAGGGCATCACAATACCCAGCAGTAGCTGCTAAGGTGCTCATGGCTGGGTGCCTCCTTAACTCACATGCTTTGTGGTCAGATATACTGAACTATCTGCTCCCATATGGCTTCATCACCTTTGGACAAAACACTGCTGCTGAGAATAATATGTAGATTCCTAAATGGTATGATTATTTAACGCTACGCAAAGTTGGGTCAGTTTAAATATAAATGTAGTAAGAATATCAGGAGATGACAGGACTGTTGATGACTGCCACTTACTCACTGTTTGCCTTCAGATAAATCGCTTGATATCTCAATGCTATCACTTCCCCAGCAGTAAAATGCAGACAGATGCTAATTTTATAAAAAACTTTGGAAAAACAGAGATTACTGTTATACAATGATACTCAGGTAGTCATATCATCAGACTTGCCTTCTAAACAAAACTTAAAACCAACAAAAAGAATTTGATCCAGTCAGACTTGCAATCCAAAAACCAAACATGATGGAATTTACCACTATTGACTTCAGCAGGCTTGGCTGTAGGCAGCCTTTGAAATATCAGTGAGCTGTATGAAGTGTATGTAGGTGGAGCTGGCTAGGAGTTTTCTCTTAGAATGGTTTCATAGCAGAAATTTGAATTTTCTGCTGTATTCTTATTTAATTTTTATTTCCTTAGAGAGACAAAAAAAAAGTCACTTCCACATACTCTGCAGTCCCGGTTTGGGAATAAAGACACCAGGCCCATAGGGTTTGATGCGCAGGGTAGCGGGTCCGAGGAAGATCTACTTTATTCAAAATGGTGGGCTTTTTAAGGGGTAGTCTGGGGAGGTTTCTAGAACATGGGAGGGGTTATGTAAAACCA
>JAWMRA010000161.1:19174025-19336747 GCA_035584735.1 Pseudotriccus pelzelni | reverse complement strand
CTTCTGTGCTTTCCTCAGTCAGGAATTCTCCTCTCCACCTGGTATAGGCTTCCTCCTTGTCCTGGCCATCTCCAACACTCTGCCTGTTATGCTCCTTCCAGCAACAGCATCTTGGAGCCATGTTTCTAGGGCTTCCAGGTCCTCTGGCTCCAGACCACATATCAGCCACTGCTGTGAAGCCAAGAAACCCCAAAGTTCAGATCCAAAATCCTGATGTTCAGGATCCCTGTGCAGACATTTTTCTGGCTCAGGAGCTGCTGTGACTTTTAGCAGCATGTGGGGTCATGATAGCATTCACTTGACACAGAATGTCATTTTGGCTTCCTCCAGACAAAATGTCCTGTCTCTTAGGATAGTTATTTAAATTTCTTCAGTTTCAGTCTCTATCAGGCTTTCTCTGACAGCCATTAGATGGTTTGGATAGGATGGTGGCACCAGGGGTTCCAAAGTAAGTCCATAACTCTCTTTTTTTCTGCAGAAGATATATGCTAGGACTTGTAACAGCAGAAGCTGCTCTAATCCCCAATTTGTTACAAGTGAAGTTTCTGTGAAGAGTTCTGGGGCCCCTAATACAAGAAGGATGTGGACCTCTTAGAGTCCAGAGGATGGCCTGAAGAGAGAGAATCAGAGGCATGGAGCACCTCTCCTCTGAAGACAGATTGAGAGAGCCGGAGTTGTTCAGCTCAGACAAGAGAAGGCTCTGGAGAGACCTTATAGCAGACTTCCAGTACCTAAAGGGGGGCTATGAGAGACCCAGAGAAGGACTTTTTAGAAGGGCATGTAGTGATAGGACAAGGGAGAATGGCTTTAAGTGGAAGGAAGGTGGATTTAGGTTAGATAACAGGAAGAAATTCAATGCTATGAGGGTGGTGAGACACTGGAAGAGGTCACCCAGAGAGGATGTGGTTGCCTCATCCCTTGAAGTATTCACGGCCAGACTGCATGGAGCTTTGAGCAGCCTGGTCTAGTGGAAGGTTCCCTGTCCATGCCAGGGAACTAGATGATCTTTAAGATCTCTTCCAACCCAAACCATTCTATGATTCTATGATTGTATGATTCTATAAAAAATGTTCAACAGAGCTATACTACACAGGCAAAATGTGCTATATACATGAGTCAGCCTGAAAGCCAGACTCTGACTTGAAAATATGCAACAAGATAAATTTCTTTAGCAGTAGCCATATTAAAAAGTTTGGTAAGCAAATTAAGAACAAAACTCTATACAATTGCGAGCTTTGCACCTAATATTTCAGGGAAAGACAAAAAGAGAAATATAAACCTTTTATTAGTACCGGCAATGAGAAATGAGATTTATTTCAGGCATGCAATATATTATTAAAAGGTTGTGCAGAATTTAGAGATAATAAATTATATGTGTGAGGGGATATATATATTATTTAACAAAGTGGGTGAGAGGAAGGCAGCAGAAAAAAAATAGTGTTCATTTATTGAAGGGACCCTGGGACAAAAGCAAATGATAATTCCATCAGGCAGGATTTGAAGGACATTGAAGAGAGAAAAGTGTAGCTCGAGAGATCATCTAATTTATCCCACTGGTGATAAAATTAGCTTGAGAACTATTTATAAATGGCAGATAATTCAGATCTGAGGAATGTCTCTTACATATAATTTAAAAGGAAGAAGTATTTGCACTGTTATTATTAATAATGGAATATTTTACTTAAACATTCAGGAACTTACTATTCCTCTAGTCAAGTTTTCCTCATATTAAGGAAAGTTATCTGAGAAAGGTAGAGGCATTTTAATGTTTCATATGGGACAGAAATTGTTTTCTTTTTCCCAAGACACCAAAGTAAGAGGCAAGAAGCACAGTAAGTTTCATCAGGAATGTGTGAGTTTGTGATATAGACACTTGAGGCAGCTCTGGTTTTTATTGTCTAACAACTGGGCTGCCACAACTGAGCATTTCTGCCAGAGGTGCATGTAACCACCTTATCATGATACCTTCCTACTTTGCTCTCTTATGAACTGTACGGAGCCGTATCAAGCCAAAACTTACTTCAACCCCTGAAGTGACAAGGGTTACCTGTATGCCTGTATAGTTTAATTGTGGAACTTCTCAGGAACAACACTGTGTAGCAAAATATGGAAAAATTAAAACAAACAAATGGAAATATCTCCATTCATAATGCATTTGATAGTGTCAGCCTGTTCTCTCCAAAATCCTTTTTTTTTTTAGCTGGAGTTTCAATTTTCAAATAATGAGACATATAATTTCCACTTACATCTTATTATTCCTTTCTAACATTTGTCAAGGAGACTTTTTCTTGAGTAAGAATTACCTTGTTCTTCATTTCATCCCGCTTGAATATACCTTTTTGTCATCCTGTAAACACTTTAATGCATCCTTTCTGGTTTTAGCTTCTCAATTATTGCAGTTTTTAACTTTTCCATGACCAGGGTAGTCATTCTTAGCTCTTAGTCACTCCCAAGATTCCTTAACATCAGTTTCACTTTTCCCTGAAACCTCTCTCATTTTCCTATTGCTTTCTAGAAATAAGTCCACCAGAATCTTTATAGCTCTGATTGCATCCTGGCAGGAAGAATGGGATCAGCCTGACCCTCATGGAGTCTCTGGTTTGCTCAGATATTTTTTGGCAGACCTTGAATGAATGTCTTTGATATTTATCTGTCCATTGCCATGTCATAGTAGAATTTTGTCCATTGGTCCATTTTCTGGGTTTCTGCCGGCTTTGGTCTGACTGGAAAGTTCAGAGATTGCATCCTGCAACCTGAAATCCTGTTCAGTTTTGGTAGGGCTGTCTCAAACTTACAGTTTGGGGTAAGTGTTGCTGAATCCATGGTGCATTTCATGCATAATTCTGTCTGAAGCTCTCTATCTTGTCTTCTTCCTCTGTCTGCTTTGCAAAGCACATGGAAAAGTTAGGCAGTGACTGCTATTCAGAGGGCACTGCACTAACAGTAGGGAAATGTGGATAAGGCCTTTAAGTAGGGTAAGATCTATGGATGCCAGTTCTTTCCTTAACCACTGCTGTGTCATTGAGAAAGTCCTCCCATGGGTTATCAAGACCGATTTTTCTACTCCTTCTTCTCTCATTTTGCTATGGGCAAGTAACGCTATAGCAAAACCCAGCATAAACAACACGTGCCTAAATTGCCTCAAAGGTAGGAAGCCACAGTCACGGGGCAGTGTGGGTATTTTGTGTGTTTGTTTGTTTTCCATGTGGAGCAGAGCAGTCTAGTGGCCTAGGAATGGTTTAAGCTCATGGAGTGCTCCTGGCCAGCCCAGCACCTGCTTCCCAAGGAAGTGCTGTTGAAGCAGCTCCCAGCCCTGTCCTCAGGCTAGACCAGGCACAGGCATAGGGGGCTGGATACAAGCTGGGATGGGGCTGGCTGTGGGTGAGTGAGAGCTGTGAGGAGAATACAGCCCTCTCTGCTGGACTGTGCAAGAAGGAGGACTGATACTCAGAAATACTCAGTAGATGGCAGGATCAGACCCATCCTGCCTAGGCAAGGGAATCTGAAATCAATCAAATACCTCAGAAAGCTTAGAAACTGAAGAGAGGTGGATCAGCTCAGATGGTTGGATTTTATGGCTAATGTGTGTCCAGAGGGTAAGGGCAGAGATAGGTATGAACGGCATTTACAAGATGTTCTTTCCTTTCTTTTTGACTTCTGAGAAATGTCTGTTGGAGAATTGGATGTAGTCTTATACCAGGAGAGAATGTTGAAAGACTTCAATAAAATATCTCAAACAAAGGAGGATGTCCAAAATTCAGTGGAATACACTGCATATTCTGAAAGATATTAGAATAAGAACCAGTCAAAATCACACTCTTGATGGGAAGCTCTCCCCAAAAAGATAACATAAATTTGGATGAAGCACACAGACTAGGATTCCCTTCATAATAACTGTTCAAAACTCCATTGCTTGATGTGTTCACAAGTAAAGGGAAAAGGTGCAGAAGAGCTGCCTGAAACATACTACATGAAAGGGATAAAAGTCAAGTCAAACTGAAGAGCAAAAAAACTATAGTGCTCAAATCAAAGCAGTAGAAGCAAGTACTAGAGTAACTATATGAAACTTTCAGGCTAGATAATATCACTGAAAACAGAGAGCTCAGCTGGGGTACTGAAATGCAGAGAACACCCCAAGATTCAAAAGCACATTTAACTGGTAGAGAGAATGAATGAACTTATAACATTATCTGTAGAAAAAAATAAATGGAGTGGCTGTGCCTCTAGTGGCAAATTTTAAAGAAAAGGGCAGAAGATGAGGGAAGACCCTGTATTACAAAAGAACAGACAAGCACTAGCTAAAAGCATGGGTAACAAAAGGGACACATCTATTAATAAAACTAAGCTGTTCTGCCATCAGAGAAACCCTGCAGTGGCTCTGTAACACAAGTGGGTATGAGCTAATGTTTATAACATCCCTGTGATGAAAGGGGTGCTCTCATTTGTCAGATACAGCAGATGAAGCAACCTATCTATGACCACAGTTTTTTACCTATGATTAGATCTCATGACCTTCTGCCTCCATATCCTCTGCTCTAGGCCATCGTTCAGTAGTAAATGAACCTGTGTAGGAAACACTGAATTTACAAAATAAATTAAACCAGAGCTGTCCCATCTGGCTCACACATGCATAGAGAATCTAAAGAAAATCTGGCAACAGAACGAATCAAAAGAGCTAGAAATGAAACAGCTTAATGAGTTAGGAGACTGAACAAGAAGAGATACTTACAGTTAGTAAGTAAGTGTAGCTTGGTGAAAAATTTCCAAGATGGACCTAGAACACAAAAGTCGTTCTGCAGAGTTGAACTGGACCACATGCAAAACAGAAAACCTGTATTTATGATAAAAAAATAGAACTCTGAATGATGAAACAAACAGCTGTTTCATCTAATTTTCTCATCTGACAAGCTCAGTGTGACTTTACATTGAAAGAGAGAAATATAAATGTAGGGAAATGGATTGCTGTGCAGAGAAAGATGTAGAGGGAGTGACTGGGAACAAAAAGATCATGACTGCAAAGATAAGCGTTCTGAGAATTTAAAACACCTAGACCCATTTTAAAACACCTATGTTCCCATTATTTCCCTTTCATTTATCCATGTGCTTGTGTATACACATGTCCACCTATATATGCGTCTATATTTTACATGAGAAATGTCAAGGGCTAGGAATGAATTTTGTTGAATTTTTATCATTGTTCTTTTGTTGACGATGACACTGATGCCAAATACTTCGAGCCAAGAGGAAATGCTGAGCTCCCCTAACGGGATGTGTTTTTATTAGGAGCATTAAGTCCAGGCCCTTCTCTAATGCTTAAACGTTAGACAGTTTTTCCTGCCAAGATTTGTGCTCACTAGTGCACAAATCATTTTTCCAATTCATTATTTGATGTCTTCCTTATGTGAATATTTTAATGGCCCAGAATCCATATAAATAGATGTATTTGTGTGTGTTCTCTGTGTAAGGATTACAGGGCAGAGGCCTTAGAAAAGTTTTTCCTCCAAAAGTGTAAGGATTGAAATTTGGCTTCAGGTTAGCAAGCAACTAGCTATGAGGCAAAACAGAAAAAATCAAACTCTGAAAGCATAAAGTAGGGATTGATCTCTTTAGCATTCATCTACCTATCTTCAGTGGAGTACCACAGGTGCCAGGTAAAAAACTTGTATGCATATCTAAGTGTTGAACTGAATCCTTTCTCATGCAGTTTTTTGCAATGAATGGCCCAGGCAAAGAAAGAGACAAAGAGATGGATAACTGTGTATATAATAACCATGTGTTTCCTACATTGCTGTAAATTGTACCTACAGAAATACACATATGTAGTTCCTACATACAGGAAATTGATCTTTAAAAGTGACTTGGAGAAAGTTAATAAAGCATGGACATTCTCTGTCTCTATAACAAAGAAACTACAGCATCAAATAAAATTATTAGGTATCAGGCTACAAACAAAACTGAAGAAGGCAGTGTATTTTTTACACAGCCCTTAGTCTGTAGAACTCATTGATACAAGATATTGTGGCCACCAAGTATGTAGCTGAGTTTAGAAAACACTAAGACAAATAAATGTTAAAAAAATATCGCCAGGATATGTTATAACAAAAATACCATTTTAGTTCTTGTAGACCTTGAGCTTCAGACTTCCGAATGCTGGCAGAATATGCCAAGAAACTATTCTATATGCTTGTTCTGTTTTTATATTCCTTCCTTCAAATCTAGTGTTTACCACAAGTGGACAGGTTTCTGTGCTGGGCGGACCTTTGTTCTGATTTAGTATGGTTGGTTTGATGCTGTCAGAGAAATCTTGCTGATGATGCCTAATCTAATATTTATTACTTGCAGTAGTTATGTAGACCATCATCCCTATTTCCCCAATAGAGCAAACCCTGTGGAAAGGGTAAATATCCCAGTTTAGTAAATATCAAGGTTCATTTTTAATGTAGTTATGCTAATGCTTGGTCTATACAAACAATGATGCTTTAATATTTCAGTGATGTTATCTGCAAATCACTATAAAAATGTAAAGAATTTGAAAGAATTTCAGTATAAGACTTTTAAAGATCTAATTTTTTTCTTGACCAGGCATAGTAGTTCGTTCAAAACCACTTTTAAGATGGAAAGTGCTTGAAGTACTAATATTCTGAGCAAATGATTCCTAATGATTCAAACACATGCACATGATCATGTCACACTTCTGATCAATCCCACTGAAACTAATGGATCTGTACAGGGTTTGAAAAGTGACATATGTTTAAGTGTATGTAAAACTGACATCTAAACAACTTTCTAAAGATCAGCATATACCGGTCTTTTAATTTTGACTCCTGTGTCCATTTTAATTGGTTTTTCAATGTTCTAAGTATAGAATCATCCTAACACAGTCCTGTTTTTGTAATAAAGTGGATTTTTTTGAAATATCTGAACTGTCAGTGGTGATGTGTAGGACTCCAGGTGCTCCTGCTCATGGTATTGTGGAAGGAGATGACTTTAAATACGGGGCCCAGGTTTACTTCAAGTGCAACGCAGGTTACAGCTTAAAAGGCAGCCGTGTTGCCTACTGTCAGCTTGATGGGATTTGGTCATCACATCATCCTGAATGTGGTAAGGTCATTTTAAGTTTTAATTCTTATGAAATACTTTGGCCAATGTATTCCCATGAAACTAGACTATCCAAATCTCACTTGAAATTTGGTAGATCTATGACTTAACATGTTCTTTTGTCTTCCTGTCTTTAAGAAGCAGTAGGAATTCTTATTTTACTCTGCTGGAACCCAAGCCTGCAAGACTTTCTTACATAAAGGTCTGACTGAAACATCAATTGACTGAAAACTAATATCCTCAAAGACTTTAGGCATACATCCTCTTTATACACAGATTGAAAATGTCTAGGATCAAAGCCAAGAGAGAGACACTGTAACAATGAATAGTTACTTCCATTATTATGTATCCCCGGCACCTTCTCTGAAGAAATCGGGTGCACTCTGCGGAGGTCACTAGGGGGTTACTGTCTAAAGACTAGACTGTACTTTAACAGAATTCCCATCCTAGAGAAGAATGGATAAAAAAGAAACTTCTGTTTATTCTGATTGTACAAGATGGCATGCCTACCATTCACATTGATTCAGCTATGAAATTCCAAGCCCCTTCTTCTCATCGAAAGAGACTTTTAATTTTTCTTTAGTTGATTTGTATGGCACGATTTCATTTTCATATTCCAGAATAATTCGTATAAATTGAAAAAATGCTTTTACAAGTGTGTTATGTCAAACAATGTAAATTTGGGGGGGGAGTGCTGTAAAAAATCTGTATGTAAGTTCATCTGAAATAGTGAACACTAAGCATTCTTCCATCTAGAGAGAATGTCTCCAGTGGCAGTGAATGTAATGTCAGGATCATGCTAAATCCTTGCTGCATAATGTTCCTGGCTAAAGATCTATAGAAAGATCTGTCTCTAGACTTGGCTATTACTGGAGTGCTAGGTGATGTAACTTGGGTTTCTCCTTCCCAGATGTTTTCTCTTTGTTTTTAATCTATCAAAAAGGTCATAAACCTGAGCTTAGGGAAGAAGACAATTACTTCTTCAAATTACTGAAATAAGAGAAGGCCTTAACTGACCTATTTGGTCAAGGTTTTGGTACATTTGGAAACATACACTGCACTCATCAGATGATGCCTCTAGGCTAGCCATCAGTGCAGAAAGCAACTCGCAAATAAAGCATTATACTGTGGAAGACTCCCTGTAGTCTTTAGCTGCTTTACCAGGCACTTGTGGTTCACAGGTGAGAGAGCTTGTGAGGTACAAAGCAGAAAAATGGAGCTGAATTAAAATGAGACAGGGCTCTGCTTTTCCCCTTCTCCTGGTTGAAAGGAAGTTCAGACATCCTCATTGTTTACTGAATAGGACTTGTGGAGAAGTATTTAAGTATATAGCTTTCAGCGTGTGCTAAAACATGGAAATGTATTCTTAGCTTGAATTTACTCAATGTTAAAAGCATATGCTCTTCATTGGACTTGGATTGTTATGTGTGTTTAGATGCCTTGCCTAGTTGGGCTTTGTTTGGTGGCATGAGGACATGGGGACAGGACAAGGCCATACCTCTGCACTGTAACTGTGCTGATTTCACAGAGATCTAAATAAATGTCTAAGTGCTTTGTTACGTGTTGATGCTTTTGTGAAGTGAGGCTCAGCAGGCAGCCAAGTCTGAAGCAATGATATGAAAAGGTGCTTTTGGGTCAGTTGATCTGTCTCAGTCTTCGGCCCTCTGTAAGCACAGCAGCACCAGCACCAGCTGTCTAAACTGGATGTTTACTGGTTATCATGCAAGGAGACATGAGGCAGAGGAATTAAACAGAATTGCATGTTACTGTCATCCTGACAAGAAAACTGAGATGAAATCCAAAGGGAAAAAGTAGTACCTTATCAACTGCTAAACAGAAAGAACAGAGTTAAAAATACAGGGAAAAACATCTACTAGCATCACATAGTCAATCCAGATTTGGGCCAAAAAATTAAGTTTATTGAGAGAAAAAAACTCAAACACAAACAAAACCAGAATTAAAAAAAAGGGGAAAATACTGGGAAGGAGGAAGTAAAAGGGCTTTTATAGGCAGAACATAGTATGAGTGGGCTTTCCATATTCAGTTTTTAGTATCAGTAAATACATATATATGTTCTCTTTCAATTCCCATATTCCTGGGATTATTGAGGTCTCTCTTTCAGTGCTAAGAAAACAAAATGCATACATTTGCGTACATGCAAACATAAAAGTAAAATGAAGTAGTCTAGTTTTATTATCCAAGTCCACTGACATACTGAACGTATAGAAGATGGAAATGAATGACAAGGGCCTGTTTCTTGCAAATAGTTTAAGTATAGCCTTTTCTGCTATCAAAGTAGCCTTGTTAATGTTAATGGGATATTAACATCATGTAAAGTCAAAGTTCTTTTTCAGGATTGTCAGCTACTTTTTATGATTTTAGCAATTGGAGAATTTTTAACAATTTAAGAATCTTATCATTTCATGAAGACTAAAGTGTGTATTATAAACAGACATCTCTATATTATAATTTCTTCTTTAATACTTGATATTTTCAAAGACGGGGATCCCAGAAAGGTCTTGAAAAGGCATATTTAATAAAGTGTGGATTGTTAGCAACATGGGAATGAAATGCCAAGCAATTTGATGGGTGAAAGTAACGTAGTGAACATATAAAATGGTTACTATTTTTCTCCCTTATCATTAGTTCTAGATGACAAAAACTGCTCAGATCCTGGTGGCCCACTCAATGGCTACAGAAGAGTAGTAGAAGAGACTGGGCTCTTGAATGGACGCTATGCAAAAGTTGGCACAGTCATTGCTTTCTTTTGTAACAACTCATATGTTCTTAGTGGGAATGAACAGAGGACCTGCCAAGATGATGGAGAATGGTCAGGGAAGCAACCAATTTGCATAAAAGGTAGTTACAAACTTTTTACCCGCAACTCACACAAGCTGCTATGGTTTTACTGGGTTTTATTTAATATAATTTGCACTCACCAAACAATCATTTTTCTAAGAATAAGCCATCTGACTGATACCTGATTCTGAGATAGGTAGTTTGTGAGCTCTAGTGGCTGCTATTCTCAGACAGAGAAGATGCCAATGGTTCCAGAAGATTCCATCTTTAAACCAGGAAAGGAATGTTCCCTAAGACCCTTATTACCTGTATTCTAGGATTGAACCTGCATAAGATCAAAATCAAAGAAGATCAGCAGGGAATTGAAATAGGATAAAGTAATTGTCTCATGAGACAGTCGACAACAATCAGTTGCTGTCATAGGGAACAGCTCTTCTCTCACAATCTTTTTAAGACAATGGGAGCAGTCATGAATGTAAAAGGCCAAGGCTGTAGATTGCAGCCTTGAAGATTTGGTTCAGAAAACCACGTGAGGACATGCTTAAACTCTCTATATTCATCAAAACACTGAATTACACCTTTAAATCCTTTGCTAGAAAGGGAATTATGCTATTGACTGGAGCTATTCTAACTGTGTATAAATCCATGAATGAATGAACCAATGAATCAATGAATTTGGGCTGTGGAACTGCCAAATTAATTTTATCAAAGCAATTGTTTGACATATATTTTAATGGATTTCTTAAATACTGAAGTAATGAAAATATAAGGCAATACATCTGTCCCCTGGGGAATTTGCTTTATTCTGATATTTTAGGTGAAAATATTCTCCTCCTGAAGAGTATAACCATCTGTAGGAAGCATCTTTATTGATGCTGACTGTGATAGTGACATAAAGGTTAACGTATATAGTAATCACAAAGAACCAGATACTGTTAAATCGCACAGAATACAAGTGCTCAGGATGGATAAAATCCATCCTGCAAGATTTCTTTTCTTCCACTCTGTGCAGTAGGAGGGAGACCCTGGCAGTTATTTGAACTGATAAACCTGAATATTTTATCCTATTCTAAAAGTGAACAAATGCAAAACTAGAAATCCTAGATCTCTCTTCTATTATTTTATTCCTGTCCAGGTAACACTGAGGTGTTCCCAGTCCACTATAGCTAGCGAGAGTAAAGGTTGGAAATGTGTATGAACCATAGCACTTGAGCTGTGAATGTGAAAAAGTACTGTGCAACATTATATTTTTTCTAGCCTGCAGAGAGCCAAAGATCTCTGACCTGGTGAGACAGAAAGTGCTTCCAATGCAGGTTCAGTCAAGGTGAGAATGCAATACCTCAACTACAGTTTAAAGAAAAAATGTGATTTCTTTTTCTCTCCTCTCCTTTTCATTCTGTGTATTTATCCTGCCTGAGCAGTGATTCCTACAGATCCACTGACAACCAAGCAATGAGAGCTGCTGGGAGGGGAGGTCTGATTAAGCAGAGGTTGAAGCTGCTGGAGGCAGCCAGGAAGAAATGCATAGATAGAGATGGGCAAACTACAGGGTGATGCTGGAATTCTGTTTGCAAGTTTGTGACAGACTATGAGAACAGCCTGAGAACAGTTCCTTGGGCTAATGATGTGTGTTAAAATATGAACATGTGCCACCTTAGTGAAAAAATGTGCGAGGAGAGCAAAAGGAGAGAAGGGAGCAGTGTAATGTAATCTGCAGTGTAATCTGCTCCCAGTAAGTTTCACCACCCAAAGCAATATGAGGTTGGGTTGAGTGTGGGCATGAGGGAGAGGAGGAAGCAGAGTAGGAAAGAAGGAAGGAATGAAAGATCAGTCCCTGCCTGGGCTTATTCTTCTGATGATTTCCCGAAATAAACCCAGTCTGAATTAGTTATGATGAAATGTTCAGGTTCATTTTTGTCCAAGTAGTAATTTCTCATTTCAGGGTTATTTTTGCAGTACATGATTCATCTAATTTTTGATGCAGTGCAAGAGCTGTCCTCATCTTTGGTCTTAAGAACAGTCATATCAGGTCAGAATAAAGGTCCAGCTCAAGCCATATCCTGTCTCTGGCAATGGCCAGTAGCAGATACTCAGAGAAGATTTTAGGAACAAGGCAAGCATGAACTTCCCAAGCACTGTCCCACTCTCCAGGTCTGTGATGTATGACTGTACAGATGTCTCTGAGAAGCCAACATGAGGCTTTAGTAGCCATTAGGGGATTTTTCTTGCGTAAATTTCTCAATTCACTTGAATACAGGTCTTTTTATGCTAAATGTTTCAGATATTAACACCAGCTGTGTGAGGGCACGTACATGCCCCCACATCCATAAGATGCCATGAGATGATGGCATGTCATGTTTTTGGGCTGCTTTTAATACCTTGAAGTAGAATCTCTATTTCATAGGTCAATAATGAGGCAAAGTCTAGATTGTGCAATATTGCAAGTCATGTGTGATTTTGGAACAGGATCCTGGCAATCTAAGCATGACCACAGCAGCTCTCATCCTTCTTCCAAAACACAAGACACTTGCCATTGCTCTTGTTCTTAGTAATTTTACTTTCCTGTTATGTATTGCCTTACAGATTGGGTATGATGGAGGTGTCTGTGTCTCTCTGTGATAAAAATGGAATTGTCATGAGAAAAAGAAAAATTATGTCTTTTCTGGATGCAGGCAGTACCAGATATCTCAAGGAAAACTAATTTCCTGCTGAATTTTTCAGACATAAATAGTTTTTTTGTAGATATGAGCTTTAAAGCATTAGAGCAAGGGACACATTCTAAGAGATAAAAATTTAAGTATGACTGTGGTCAAGCTTATGGACCATATCTAGGCTGGTGCATATATTTATTTTTAATTACTATACCATGTTTCAGCAATCAGTACAATTTCTAAATGGAAGCTTAGTGATTATGAAATTATGAAATCTCTGTGGTGAGGCAATTATCTCTGTTAATTGCTAAACCAAGCAACTTTAGCAACGTGATTTAATCTGAGTCAATTCCTAATACTGCCTATTAAAAATTCACTAGAGAAAAGATGTCCCTAATTCCTCTCTAGTGAGAATTAATTATGGCAATTACTTCAGGTGTAATTTCTTTATTTAAAATATGGTATCTCCGTCCTTTTGTGAATGCCAAAAACTGTTCCACATCCAATTCAATCCAACTGATTGCAATTCAGACACTGGAAAATGAAAAAAAAAGAAACACAAAGAGAAAACGTATAAACATACGTGTATTTATATACATATATGTAAATGGGAGTATTGCTAAACTGTGCTGGAATGATATTTTTGCCTTATTCTTTCACAAGCAAACTTCATATGCTTTTTAAATGATACTTAACACAACTGGTGATGCAGTTACAGTAATGATTGCTTTTATAATATTATAATTACTGTGTTCTTTATGCCTTGAAACAGAGAAACACCTTTGCATCAACTTTACTCTTCTGCATTCAGCAAGAAAAAGCTTCAAATCTATCCAACCAAGAAGCCAGCCCTGCCATTTGGAGAACTGCCGCCAGGGTACCAGCACCTGCACACTCAGCTCCAGTATGAGTGTGTTTCTCCCTTCTACCGCCGCCTGGGTAGCAGCAGGAGAACTTGTCTGAAGACAGGAAAATGGAGTGGGAGAGCCCCTGTGTGTATTCCAAGTGAGTCTCCAAGGGAAAAAAAAGAAGCACATATCTCTTGGGTGGATGAGGGAACAGGATGTGTATTCGTCTTAGATATTTAGGGAGTCCCAGAAGTGTAGGCTGCCTATGCTTCCAGCTGGGAGAAAGGAGCAATAAAGCTTGAAGGATATATGTGTCTTTCCATCCACCAGTAGAACTTCTGCAGTTGATGATAAAGTGATCTTTCAGCACTGTAATTTACCATTAATTTTTCTACCCTTTCACTGAGCAAAAGGTATACTGAGTTTTTCTTCTTATTTGAAAATCCTTTCCTGCATACTTGGCGCACAGATGAAACCACCATTGAACTTTAAGCAACAGAATGGAGAGCTGGCAATTTTAAAGAGGCTCTTCCTTTCACAAACCCTGCTAAGGAAGGGTTCATATTGCAAACTCCAGATAAAATCTTATCTGGAGCTAGTGAACAAAGCTAAGGTAGGAAGTAGTTAGGGTAGGAACAGCAGAAGATTTGGTAAACCCCACTACTGGCATAATGAAAACTGTGAAAAGTAGATCTTAACAACAAATTTTTATTGTTCTTGTTTGTGCTTTTACTTTGAGATCATATCATGTATTTTGAAAAGTATTGCATTTAGCGCTTTTCACTATGGACATGCACACACTACACCCCAGGAAAAAAAGTATCCTAAGGGAGACTAAAAAATGAAACCATATGATGTAACTCTTTCACTGGTAATAAACCTTTTCTAATATAGGGGATTTTACTCCAGGTCTGACCCTGGATAACATACTTCTAGAACAAGGCAGAGCTTTTTCTTTTCCCCAGGATGACTGATGATTTAGATGCATTTGCTTCAACATCCCTGTAGCAAGACAAATCTGTTCTCGTAGTCATGAATTCACCTGTGCAAAGATTAGTGTCAGGAGAGGCCTCACAATTACTCTGTGACTGCCCAGGGTGAGGTTTAGTGCAATGCTGGCTTTATGGTGTTTTATGATAAACAAGAATCAGGGATGTTCTTTCCATTTCTTTATGCAGTCATCTTATTATAATGCAGCTCGATAAGGTTGTTGTGAAAATTCACCTGCTCAAGTGCTAAATCCATATTCCTACCTTACTCTAGAATTTAGATAATAATGCAAATTATTTTTTTTAAGTCATATAAAATACTCCTACAATTTTGCAGGTCAGATACAGAAGTTAATTAGACAACTGTCCCTCATGCTAGTCCTTGCAGGTTAGTTTCTTTTGGTACATCCTAGGAAGGAATCAAGAGTAACATTCAGATTCTTTGGTGGGGATATGTGACCTAATTTTTGTTTCATGTTTCCTCAGTCTGTGGAAAGGCAGAAAACATCACCCTTCAGAAGACAGTGGGCTCTACCAGGTGGCCGTGGCAAGCGGCAATCTATCGCACAGCCAACGGGGTGAAGGAGAACAGTCTGCGGAAAGGGGCCTGGATCCTCATCTGCAGCGGGGCCCTGGTGAATGAGCGCACTGTGGTGGTGGCAGCTCACTGTGTCACCGACCTGGGCAAGACCATCGTGCTCAAGACAGCAGAGCTCAAGGTGGTTCTGGGGAAATTCTACAGAGATGATGACAGGGATGAAAAGGCCATCCAGAACCTGCGGGTGAGTAAGTCTGATGGGAATGGAAAATGATGAGCACAGATAGATACTGATCCCACCTGTCTTGCAGGGGGAGAAAAAGTTTATACTTTGAGCAATATAACTCTTTTACATGCTGTTCTTCAAAATGCATATCTAGAGAGTCAACTGACAGAACTGCCATGGCACAAGAAGGGCACGTCGTGTAGTTCATTAAATTCCTCAGTGCTGTCCAATTCATACATTCACCCCCCTAACACAGAACATTAAGAAAATAGATCAGGTTCTGTAAGCCATAATGTTTTGAGTGATATTGCCACAAAAAAAAAGGAGAAGAGATGCCAGCTACTGTCAAAATTGATTAGGATAATTTATGAGGGAAACACTTGTGCTCTAGATCCTGGTTTGATGCCATGAGCACATTTCACTCCTCAGCCCCAAGGCTGTATAGCTCTAAACTCAAAAGAAGTTTATGTCTGACTTCAGCTCCAAAAATAGCACCTTGGGCTCATTTAGTGGTTTGCTTCTTTCATTTAGAACTAGAAAGGCTGAACTCAAAATCAGGAGAAATACAGCAATTCTGGGTGCGTGTCTCTCTTTTGTGTGTGTGTGTGTGTATGTGAGTTAATGGATTTTATCCAAGAAATCATAATTAACTTGATTCTTTCTCCCCTGCCTCCCTTTTTAGTTTCAGTTTCTTTCTCTAATCCCATCTTTTTCATACTTTTCCTGTAAGAAAATATATATCTATTTTTTACAGTATTTCCTTATAGGAACCCTGTCCGTTTTTGTAGTGTTTCAATAAGGAAATGAGCAGTAAAGGTTTGGCCCCAATATTATGTAATGTATTGCTAGTATCCTTTTCTGGTGGGAAGGCAGTTGAATTTCAGTAAGGTAACATTTTAATTCAAAGCCCATCCAAACTCTGCAGGCTGAAGGTGGCATGGCAGGTAAAACCTTTTCAGTAAACAGTGGAAAAACTTGAACTGCGTGTTAACTCCCCATTTTGCTGAAAATGTCCTTGACTGCTTTTGATTAAGAAGTGTCTCATGCAATAAAAACTGTCCTGAAGTCCAAGCCAAGTTAAAAGAAAACAAAGCAGAAGGTGCTTAGTCTCTGGATGTTTCTCATTTGAGTAAACACCACGGTGAAAGAACAGCATAGGTGAGGGCAGAGGAGAAGTGGGGTTAGAGAAGTATAAAAAATAAATTAACGTGTATTTTAGTAGTATGGAAAGAGTGCTGCTAACTTGGCATTCCTGTTAACTCTACAATTCTTCCTGTTGTGTTTCCTCCCCAGATTTCTGCCATCATAGTGCATCCCAATTACGACCCTATATTACTCGATTCTGATATAGCTATCATAAAACTCTTGGACAAAGCCAGAATCAGCAGTCGCGTTCAACCCATTTGCTTGTCATCTACTCATGACTTGACTACATCCACAGAGGATTTAAAGATAATGGTTACTGGCTGGAAAGTATTGGCTGACATTAAAGATCCTGGATACAAGAATGACACAATCCGCATGGGAGCTGTTCAGATGGTGGATTCACTCTTGTGTGAGCAGCAGTATGAGGATAACGGCATACAAGTCAGCATCACTGATAGTATGTTCTGTGCCAAACAAGACCACGCAGCCTTTTCTAATATCTGCCCTGCTGAGACTGGTGGGATTGCAGCCATAACTTTGCCAGGAAAAGCATCTTCTGAGCTAAGGTGGCACCTGATGGGATTAGTGAGCTGGGGTTATGATAAAACTTGCAGCCTAGGACTCTACAGTGGCTACACCAAAGCTCTTCCCTTCAAAGACTGGATTGAGAGGAACATGAAATAAAAATCTGTGCCTGGAAATGGCATTTTATAATATATCTCTCTCAGTCTCTGCTGTTTTAGGCTTCTCATCCCAGTGATGAGACACATTTGGGATAAGGGTAAGGTAAACAGCCTGGTAAGTTGTACTAGGATGAGATACTTCATCGGGCTACTTTTACTTAACCCATGACAGAGGGTCTTAGTGCATGAGAAGCTTTGCTTATATTTGGTCTGTCTCCCCTGGTGGGAGAACAATGTTCCTGAGTCTGATATACAGAAACAGGACAGTAAACTCTGTCTGAAATTAATCTGTAGTGTGGAGTCCCCTAGAGAAATTGATGGTGAGCCTCTCCCAAAGATCTGTGTGACTGAGTGGATTAAGAGTGTAGAAAGAGTAGCCTGAATTCCTTACGACGGATGAGCTTGTTACGGTATGTGCTGTCTGTATTGCCATACTACAATGTAATCTCTTTCCCTCCCAAGTACTTTACACATTTAAATAAACCATGGTTTGTTTTTTTAACCTACATACTCATGTCTGACATTGTTTAAGATTCATTGTTGCTTTATCTGTGTCACACTCTAGGAACTCTCTACTGCCCTTGTCTCTTTGTACGTGACTCTCACTAGGGACACTTCAGGACTCTAAAAGGCAGAATTAGCAGAAAATTCAATGACTATATCAATTACAAGATTATTTTTTTATTAATAGATCCAGTGCTTCTATTCTACATGAGCCACTACAGTGAAATGTACTGGGGAGTTCTCTTCCACCTTGTATTCTAAACAGATGAAAACACAAAACATATTCTAAATACCTTTTTTTCCAAGTGTATTTCAAAGAACTATAAAAGTCTCAGGAAACTTCTAGTTTCCATCAGTTTGCACATCTTTGTGGCAAAACTGCTCCTCTGTAGCTCTTCAGGGTGAAGGGTAATGTCCAGGTCTCACGCTTAGCAAATGTTTTTCTTAAACTGTTTCTTAAACTGTTTTCTTAAACAGGCTGAACTGTTTTACATCAAAGGCTAAGATTCTCCCTTTGGGCATGTTGTCCAGGGGAGACATTTGGGTGTCCTCATGGTCCTTAGTCACTACTCTTTCACCAAATCATTCACTGTTCTCTCTTCAGTCATGGCTAAAGACTAGGGATTAACCCTAAAAAAAAGGCTGGGGAGAAGAGACAGTAACGTTTGTCTCCCATCAGTAATGACTCCTTGATAAGTTATACATGACCATATAACAATCTGCAATTTGAAGAACCTTCAAATAATTACAGTGCCCAAACCACTTCACAGCAATAGTGGGATGTGAAGGCTGCGAATCTGATGAAAGGATTTATTCCTCTTACCAAGAAGAACTCAGATCTTGAAGTTGTGTTCTGCCTAGCCTATTGCAGGGCTATGACAATTGTCAGCTAGAAAGTCTGATTTCAGCTTTGATTCTCTGATGCTGTAAAATCTTGTTAGGAGTTTCTTAGCATTCAGTAGTTTCCACCCGCTTTTGAATCTGAAAATTGCTACTAATAGGACAATTAGTATTTGACGTCATTCCATGTAATTTATTTTTTTACTTTACTGAGCAAAATGCTTAATGTGTTATGCTTTTGCACTTTTCATGTTTTCAGTGACAACGGGACCAGGTGATTTTGCTTGAATCAAATACTTTAAAGCTACAACCAAAGTATATTGCTTCTCTTTATCTTGTTTGTCTATCTCCTCCTGCCAGGAGATTATGCTTGGCTGAAAAACTGCATGGCAACAACAGCAACAAAAATTCTGAATTAAATGTGCAAAATATGATTCGTGTCATTCCTCTGCTGGGAGGAACATGCGCCAGTGAATGCGTGGTACTCCCCCACTGACAGCATGGGTTAGAGGAAATTAGGTGTCAGTTTTGGAGAAGCACAAACTTGCAGAAAGTCAGCATGTGTTTCTTCCTAATGCTATTGACAAAGAATGAAATGAGAAAGCTCTTCCATGATTACATTAAATGGTAGTCTCTACACTCTAAATAATTATTTATCTAATAATAAACAGAAATTATAAAGATCTGTGAGCTAGTTCTTTTCTCAGTTATGACACTATGACTGCATTGCTCTCCACAGAATTATCATTCTCCACTGCTAAGTGAAAGAGGCCCTAAATGTTTTTCTCTCCCTTTAGGATTTGTCCAGTCCACACAGATCTGCAAAAGTCTGTTTGAATTACAGCTTTAGCCCTCACTCTTCTCATTTTACTAAAGATCAGCCATGACTAGTATTTACCAATCCTCTAACTCCTCCTCAGTGTTGAATCCCATCCCCATTTGGCTCCAAATCGCTCACAGATCTGGCAATGAATAGCTGAAAGTTTCTGGGCTTAGGCAGCAACAATATAGCTGTTCACTGGCTGTATATCACACAAAAGTACATTCTTGAAGAGAAACTTGTAGGAATTCATGGAATTAAAATCTCAGGAGGTTGCTACAGCTGTGCAAGCACAGCATCATTCAACCTTTCTTCCTTTTACAGTCATGATGCTCTTCAAAGAAAACAAGCAAGAAAATGGTCAGACATCTCTCAACCCCAGGATTCAGATTTTACCATAGTCCTTTATAGAAAGAAGACTTGGTTGCAGCACTTGCTTCTGTTTCTGGACCTCAGTGTTTGAATCCTAGATTCAAATCTGGCTACTTCTAAATGCAGACATGATGGGGTTTTTTTCTATTATTATGTGTTCACATGTACAAGTGAGCAGTCATATCAACATATCCAAGCATCTGAACCCATGTCTAGTATTCCCAGTAATTACAAGTCAGCTTGCTCATCCATTCTGTCAGGCTTACCCACAGTAGTTTCATGTTCACAGCCTGAGCAGAACTGTGCAGGGGTTAGCATCTAATGCCAAAAAGGAGGAAAAATAGGGATGAGTATCTGAAAAAAAAAAAAGCAACCTGTGAGTTGGAATCACTAATCCCTTTGATTGCTAGGCTCTATTTTTAAGATGTAAAACTATTTCAAACACCCCTTTCTAAACAGGTGAGGATTTGTGCCATCTGTTGGAGAAAGGGTGTGAAATAGCACAACATGGATAGCAACCCATTTTCCCTCCAAGGAAAAAGAGCTGTGGATTTTGGAAAGGCCATAAAGATATTGCTATGGAAAGAGAAGAGCAAAACACTCTCTGCATTCTTGTTCACTCCAGTGGATTTATACTACTTCCTTTGTATGTTTTTTGGGCTGCATTAAATTATTTCCAAAACCCTGGGTGCTTAGCTGAAAAACAGCACTGAAAGGAAATGGACATACTGAAGTACAAGCTCTTTTCAGGCACCTTCAGTGACTCTTGTAGAATTGCCCTTGTAAATTGTTTCCAATGAAAATCTACGTCCATGGTAAGATTACAAGAAAAAAATGTGATTTGATTAGGACTTGGGATTGTGCATAGGCTGCATTCTGCCATTTTTAAAGGCAAGTACTGGAATTGGCTTGGCTGCAGGAAAGGCATCCTGCGGGAGCGGGAGTGGTGAGCATGGTCAAGGCGGCTTTGCTCAGCTGGGCAATCCCTGCAGCCTCATGGCTCCCTATCGTGCCGGGGAGCTTCCCGCGTGGCCGCTGGCTCCCTGTGCCACCTCCTTGGTGCAGAGGAAAACAAGCTGTGGCAGAAATGTTTTTTTCCCTGTGAAACGGCACATCGGGTTGGTCAGACTTGGATGGAAAGGCACCACTGAGGTTGGCAGGCAAAGCCTCGGCTGGGGGACACACCAGAGCGAAGGTGTGCGGAGGTGTCTTGGCGTGCCATGATAGTCCTGTGCCCCAGCACAGGAGTGCGGGTATTGACCGGGACGAGAACTTCGGGCCCTACGCTGCCAACACGGTCTGGGCAACCCCCGAGCCCACCGGGCCGCGGCCACGCGCGGCATCCCCGGCGGGGCGGGGCGGGGCGGGGCGGGGCGGCGGCGGGCGGTGCAGGTAGGGAGGCGGGGCGGGCCCGGGCGAAGACGGGGGGCAGGTTGCGGCCACCGGCGGGCTGTCGGCCGCTCCCCGGGGCCGGGCCGGGCCGGACCGGGCCGGGGGGGGCCCGATGGCGCCCGGGCCGAAGCCGCGGGGCGCGGGCGGCAGGTGGGGCTGCGCCGGCCGCACCTCCCCGGCAGGGGGCAGCACCGCCCCGTGCGGCCGCGCCGCGCCCTGCGCGTCCCTGCGGGCGGGGAGGGGGCTCTTGGGGCTGCCGCGGGAGCGCCCCGGCCGTGCCGGTGGGACAGCGCCGCGCTGGGAAGGGCTGGGCGGCCCGGGCCCCTCGGGAGGGTGCTGCCGCCTCGGCGCAGCGGGGCAGGTGCCGCGGCTGCGGGGGCTCAGGCGGGGAGGCGGAGGCGCCCCTCGGCCGGGCGAGCCGCGGGACCTCCCTCCCGCCCGAGCGCCGTCCGCTCGCCGGGGGACGTGGGAGTGCGAGGGGACAGCCGGACACCCAGAGCGGGTGTGAGCGTGTGTGTGTCTGTGGCGTTAGCGCCTTCCCTCGCCTCCCGGCCGGCTCCCGGGAGTCCCGGCGGGCCGAGCCTGCCCCGGGGAGGCGGTGGCGGCCGCGCCGAGCGGGGCAGGTCGCGGTCGGCGGCGCCCGGCCCTCCCCCTGCGAGGGGCTCGCCGCCCCCCCCGACGCTGCCAAGGAGCTGTTGGGGGGGATTTATAGGAGTAACAACGGCTCGTGATGTCAGCCCGTGCCTAAAATAGAGAGGGATTGACTGCAAATCCACGGCTCGAGGGCTAAAACCTTCCAATCCAGCCTCAGCCAGCGCCGCGCCGATGTGAAGTCGCCCCCCACCTCCCGCTCGCAGCCGCGCACACACACACACGCACACGCTCCCCGCGGCGAGGGGAGGGCGCCGGGGATCGCAGCCCAGGTGCCAGCGCCTCCTCGCCCCGCCGGCCACTGCTGGGCGGCCGCGGGGCACCGACAGCCTGCTCTGGGACGGCGGGGTGGGGGACAGCCGAGGAGCGGAGCTGCCGGATCCTCGCCCTGCGGAGCCCCCAGGATTACAAGGAATTGCGTGCTCCTTCCCAGACGTGAGCGAGGGTTATACCAAAGAGCCAACCTCCGTCGCGCCCTGCTGTCCAAATTAATCCCTTGGACTCTTGAGAAGACAGGGGGGTTTTCGGAACCATGGCATCGACAGAAGGGTGAGGGGGACCGTCTCTTGGGTGGGAGGAACGGGAGGATGGGGGAGATGCCCGGCATTGTTCTTTTGGTAACAGTTTCCTGTCATCTGCTTCATTGTTAATCCTTGCCCCTCGCCATTCCCTAACAGAATAATTAGGGAGCGAGAGGAAACGAGAAGCAGACTAGCCACATATAGAAGAGGGAGAGGGGAAAAAGAATTTCAAATATGAGCCACTGAAAAGGTCTTGGTTTTCCTCCCATCTCTTCTTTATTTAACCCCTGGAGGGCAGATCAAGCTTCAACCACCTGCCTGAAAGAAGAGTCCAAGTGAATGGTTAACTCAAGAGGGAGGGGGAAGCTGCTTAGTAAATATAATAGTAATAAAAGTAGTAGTAATAATAATAATAGTAATAATAATAATAATGACTTCAAAAAGAATCAAGGACCTGTGCCCCCAACGATCCCTTAAAAAGGCAACAAACAAATCCAACTTCTCATCTTGAGGAGTTGTGCAATTTTGTAGTTCTGTGCCAAATGCGTTACAGTGCTAGCAAGAGAAATGCTGGGAAGGGCAAAGGGTTCTGCAAGAGGTTTTAAAGAAAAGCAAATACAGTTCAGCTCTGGTAGTGCCTCTCGGAAGGAAACTGTTCTCCCTACCCATGCCAGGATTGCAAGAATCAGCCACTTTGTGGCTGGGGGCTTCTTCAGTTTATAGAGTAACTGGTAGTAGGAAAGAAAAGGTTCCTTTGATCTCTGCTTGCCCTCTTATAACACTAGCTAGTATTAGACTGTGTTTAGTGTGAGCCTCCCCATTATCCCTGGATGTTGTCATGTTGTATCAGCATGATCTGCTCTGGATAGGACTCTTTGAGGACAGAGTGTAAAAGGGAACTCAGTTTATATGGCCTTTGTGTCTCAGGTTGAAAGACTTACTGAGTTGATTTAAGTAACCCAACACATGTCTGGGAGGGTGTGCACACAAGTGTCCCATTACCGGGTCAGAAGAAGGAACTGGCTGTCTATGCAGTGCCCCCCCAACAAGTAGCTGGCTTGGGAGGAGTGGAAGATTAGAAAGTATTCGTTTTGGTTGCTTTAGAAAAAGGACAATCCCCCAGTCTGACAAAGCACAAACCTGTAATGCTCTTCTGGCTTTTCACAGGACTGTGACGGAAGTAATAAACTTACCATTTGCTATTGCCTTGCCTTTGCATGGAATTTTTACACCAAATTTATATGGTTTTGTTTTGGTAGCAGCTCAGCTACCAATATATAGGGCATTTAATCTGCTCTATATAGCATTTCCTCTGACAATGAAATCACTTAATTAGATACTGTCAACAAACAATCAGAGCCATGAAGGAGACGCTCAGAGATGGAAGAATGAGCCTACATGCATAGGGTTGCAGCTGTGTCCCTTCTGTATCCTTGGATTACCCCAACTATCATTCTCCTCTGGATGCTGTGGTCACCTGCTGTTTATATTTCCACATAAGGTGGCTGTAGAAGTCTGTGCTTGTTTTGGACCAGTGGGGGAATGTGGGATTTGTTGTGCAGGGGTTTAATAAAAGGAGACATGACAAGAGGTAGCTGTGTTAAAGAGATCTGTCAACTTTGGATGAAAGAAGGTTTCAAATGTGTATAGAAAGAGAGGTACTTTTAAAAGAAGTTGGATAAACAGATGAGCTAAAAAAGATCAGAGTGCCAAAACCAAAAAGGTTTCAGTGGATGCATGCACTTGCTTTCCTTATGGAACAGAGCTAAATTGTCAAAATAAGAAAAGAAAAAGTTTAGGCCTTGCTTTCAAATCCTTTAGGAAATTTACCTAGATTAAGACAAGCTGAAACTGTTGTTTGATAGGATTCAACTAGTGGTCAGTGATAACTGAAGGAGGTATGGAAAACTAGTTAAGTGGGAAGCATTCCACTTGTCTATCCCTTTTTACCAGTGAGAACCTCTTCCAAAACTGAATTGTCATCTTTCTCTCCCCTCAAGTAAAAAGCTGAGGATGGAGATTAGCTTTCACTCTGGCGTAAAGGTCAGCAAACTGAGGCATCATAAGGATCATCAGGGAAAGTGAACATTGACTGGACCTTGTTCAAGAAGGCTTTCCACCAGCAGTGGCACAATGTGAGAGCGGTAGCAGAGAGCGCCTGTTGCTGCAAGCAGAGCAGTGTATCTCGGGCACACAGAGGTGCACTGGAGAAAGACCTCCTGGAGGAGGGGACAAAGGTATTGTGTCTGGTGGCTCTCGGGACGTTCAACTACATCTGTTAGTAGACATGAGAAATATATAAATGCTTGATTTTGTCGTGGTAAAACTACTCCAACTACAATCATTTTTTGAATGAGTTATTTCGCCTCTAACAGGGGAGATTACATAAAATCTCCAAAGTGAGAATGTCAGGGATGTGACAGGATACCTGACGGACAACAAAAGGCATACATACACAGAGGAAGGTAATTCTGTATTCCATGGTTAAGAAGCAGTGGTCACTTAAATCTGGGTTTTGCTAGGAAAGATTTCCTTGTCTGCGCCTTTCCAGTCATTACTTCCTTTTCTTTCAGTGTCTTGTTTGGTTATGCTTATCCATGTATAGAAATTTGCTGCACAAATCTTTCTGTTCCAGGAGGATGGTGGACAATGGGAAACTTCAGCTGGTAGAAAGGGAGAAAGGAGATGTTCAACAACATGGCAAAGTCAGACCCATGCATCCTCTGAGTCTGTCTTACTGTCATTTCAGCTAGTGGGGTTTTGGCTTACTGTTGAATTTGCTGTCTCTTTCTTTCACAAAATCCACTGATACAAATCTCATTACTAAGATGGATTTTTGGTATTTAGCACGTGCTGAAAATGGAAAATAGCTAGTTCAAGGAGGAAGGGCTAGCACCCAGTGTTGATACTGTTCGGGGTTTCTTGGTTTTATGTTCTCTGTTTAAATGTCCTCTGCTGGCCATGACTGCAGGCAGGGTGCTGCTGGGAGATCCGGACTTCTTGCCCATGCTGGCATTGCCTTTCATGAATGCTTAGTGTGGTTCAAAGATCCCACAACATTAGTTTATATTTGCAGATTGTGGTGTCTGACATAGGGCTCACTATGCAGTAGGTTGATCTATGGAGATGTACCATAGCAGAACAGTTCAGCATTTCCATAGCTTTTACAGGGTCTTGATAGGACCTTAAGGTTAAATGAGATTGACTGCGATATAATTGATACCCATGCCTGCTTTCAGACCTTTGAGCAAAGTGCTGAACACCTTGCTTCACATGGTTTTATTAGGTCTCTCGTCTCATACTTCAGTGTTACTGCTCAAAAGGGAAAGAATGCAGTACCTTGCTACCGATTTGTTTTGTTGGGTTCTGTTGATTTTTTTTTATAAAACATCCACCGATTAGTCTAACCTAGAGATAGGTTTTAGATGTTAAATCAGCTTTGTAACTCAGATATTAAACCTTGAATATTAAAGTTACTTGTTGCACTTATTTGAGTGATGCTGATTTAAATACTTTAAAAACCTAGAAATGTGTTAGTATTTTGTATAATTCTAAAGAGTGGGAGTTTCAGGTATGAAGTCTGGATTTGGGTCTGTTCCTTCAGGAATATAGCCACTAGGAGACACTGTCACTGCATCTGCAGTAGCAAATTAAACAGAGACAGAACAGGTGTCTGAGTCAGGAGCTCACCCCTCTGTGTGCAGGTCAGCCTCAGAGCAGCCCACCATGGTCTGGCCAGGCACCTCTCTCCCAGTCCACGAGCATAGTTAGGGAGTCAGTGAGGGCCAGTGGGCATTCTCAGTGGACAGTTTGGATATGATCACCATATTTTGGAGAGTTTGATCATATTGGTGTGGGCTCTTCCATTCCATTCCTGGTCCCAGGGAAGGTCTGTGGAAAGCCCAGAGATTTTGCCTGTACAGATACATGATACACAGTTAACCAGCAAGTCTGGCTGTGCGTGTGGAGGCACCCTGCTACAAAATAAATCCTGTGACAGTGACATTTCACTGTCTGAAACATTGTTATGTTTGATAGACAGAAGTCTGGGTAATTGCTTACCGTCGTGGTTTGACTAGTGAAATAGTTTTAAATGCTTCTCAGTTTTATGTACACTTAATATAAATGATGTTTATGTGACATGAAATGACACAAATGCAGTGCTCCCATTCTGTTCAGAGTAGTACATAAATTGCATGGAAGCTACAGAGATCCCTGTTCTGGCATTTGACTTTATCAATATCTCATTTAACAAGAGAAAAACCAAAATAAAACAAAAAACCTCATCTGTGGTCCATTCCTCCTCTCCAAACTTGGTTGTTCCTGCACTGTATTTCTACAGATACTCTATCTTCATCCCAAGTTGCACTGTCTCTGAAGCTACAGTTCCAGCACTATCAGTACTGTTTGTCTGTGCTACTGGATCACCAAACAATAAAAGTTTGGTCCAGATCAGGGAGCATATTTGATTTCTCTAAAATTAGCCACAGCATATAGTATGATTTTATATTAGCTGTAGAAAGATGGTTATTAGTCAATTCAACATAAGTTAACACAGGAGGCACAAATAATAAATACCTACCTGGCATCAAGCCCTGTGAATCCAAGTTAAGCTGTCAACAGTTTGTGAACAAATTTGAACTTTAAGAATTAATTTACTGCACAGGATTATTTTTTTTAGTCATGCAGCTGTGATGGGTTTGGATCTTGGAGTAGGAGTCATAAGCCATTTGCTGCATTGTCAAGACAAAGCCTAAAAGGGAGATTGCTAGTATTTATTATGCATCTAGCCTGGAGACAACAGGACACACCTAGGTGAGTCAGGAAAACTAACTTTGCATTTCATTGTAGGGTTCAGGCGCCTACATAGGGGAGTGGGGTTTCAGGATCTGACACAATACGTACAACAAGCACACCCACACATTTCTTGCCATCTGAGTTCTTATTCTGTAATTTACCCACAAAATTTCTCTACGTGGAAACTTGATGAATTATTCTGGCACAAATATTTAGATATTTCAGAGGATGAAATCTTCCAAGTGCTCTTGCTGTTATTTTTATGCAGGATTTGATCAGCACCAACATAGGATAGAGATGTTTTACCTCTTAGACATTTTTCAGGACAGATGGGGAGGATGTAGCCTGTTAATTAGACATATCAGCTATGTCTCTGACCTCATTTCACTGTGGACAATTGCAAATCTCTCATCAATTCCAATGAAAGAGAATAAGGCTTTTCAGGGGATAACTCATGTTCCTTAAAACCAACCTAATGACATGATAGCTGTCATGGCCCCAGCCTTCAGGCTAACCGTGAGGTACACTTTCAAAAAGAAGTTATCACCTAGATGTTAGCTCCGTTTTGTACATATTCAGTCCTTTTATAGACACACAAGGATTAATATATTTATTATACAGTCTACAGGGACTTATTTATTCTGAACTCTTTGGAAAAAGCACGTTATAGTATTGAATTAGATATACAAAGCCTAAAGGGAGGTTGTGCTTCCTTAAAAAATGATTAAAGTTTTGAAAAGACTGTCTTACCATGTGAGATAAACACATATGTGCAAGAACATACACACAGATGTATGTGTTCAAGTGCCCTAAGAACTCGGCATATGAAGCGGCACTGTATGGCTATACTAGCAAATTACTGCATTTAATTTTCTCTTCTTCATTTTCCTGTTTCCCCTTGATCTACAGGCTGTCCCAACCAAGATCCCTAATAACTATAAATCTGTGTTTAAAGGGTCTCAGTTTTTTGGTTAAAAAAGGCTTTCATTAAAGGTCTATCCTCTCCTCTGTGTGGCAGTGTGGTTGGCATGGGGATTCTTTCTTGCTGTAGATGACAGTGGGAACACTGGAACTCTGTAAGCAGGAGGGTGCAGAGCCCACACTAACACTGGCCTGCAGTATTAGGCTATCTCTGCAAAGAGTTGGCTTCATAAGGAAGCATTCTGTGTGCTTGGGAGGAGTGCGGAGCGAAGGCACAGTGCTAACAAGCAGGCCTTCATCTGCAGTACCTTCTCATATAATACCTTTTCATCTTCTGTGTGATTTGCATCCCTTTCCCCCCCAGAATGTGTTGCAATACCTGCTATTTAGAACAATCAGTTGTATGAGTTCTTGAAAATGCGGGCTGGGTGTGTCAAATCCATCATCTCTGTTATTGTCCATCTGCTAATGAAACTCCTCTTTCGCCAACTCAATACAGTAGTTCACAAGATTTTAGCCTCCAGCTCATTAGTTTAAAATACTATTTCCAGGGGCAACAAGCAATAAAAGTAAGTGTGCTTTTATGTATTTAATCCTACTTCTGTATTAATTTAAAGCCTGTCAGTGTGCTTAAAGTTTTAAGACAATTAACTACAATACATGTTTCGGTGCTTAGGAAAAAACCCAGACTAAGTTCAAAGATCATCATTTCTAACTTTTATCTTCAACATGTTTGGTTGCATAAGCAATTCCAAATCACGTATTCTTACAAAAAAGAGCATAAAAGAACCAAGGCATAAAAGAAGGTTAATTGCAGGCAGCTTTAGGTGAACAGTGTGGAATTAAAAAAAATGCAGTATTTCAGGTTCACTGATGTGTCTGAGAAATCAAATTAATTGCAGCATTTTAAATAAAATACAATAGAATGAGATTTTAAAAATTAAAAACATTTAATTTTTACTTTTCAAAAACAAATGCTTAGCTTCTGTTTAGAAGACTAAAATGTTGGGGCCTCCAATACGGAGGAAAAGATTTTGCTGTGTATTAAGGAAACGTTTTCAGTAGTCTAAAACAATATTTGTCTTTTTTTGTGTTTGCTTTTTTAATTTTTATTTTGCTGACAAACTCAAAACATATCTTTTTTTAGTGTGATTGTAACTAATCGATTTCCTGACTTTTTCAAAATATAAACACCATGTTAAAAATCAGTAATTTTTCCAGGCTGCTCTCAGCTTTGTGGCTTTTTTTACTGTTTATCAACATGAGGTAAACTCTGGGCTGTTCCTGCAAGCATTTAAATTTATAAAGAATCATAGAATCAAATAGGAATTTGGCTTGGAAGGAACCTTTAAAGTTCATCTAGTCCAAATCTCATGCAACGAGTGGGGCCATCCTCAGCTAGATCAGGTTGCTCAGAGCTGAGTCCAACCTGATCTCGAATGTTTCCAGGAAAGGAACATCCATCATGTCCCTGAATAACCTGTCCCTATGTTTTATCACCCTCATTGTAAGAAACTTTTTTCTTGTATCTAATCTAAACCTACCCTCTTTCAGTTTAAATGTGTTATCCCTTGTCCTATCACAACAAGCCCTGCTAAAAAGTCTGTCCCTGTCTTTCTTGGAAGCCCACTTTAAATACTGAAAGGCTACAATAAGGTCTCCCTGGAAATGGGAGAACTTCCACGAGCTGAACATCCCCAACTCTCTCAGCCTTTCCTCATAGGAAAGGTGCTCCAACTCTCTAATAATTTTTGTGGACCTACTCTAACTCTATGTCTTTCCTGTGCTGAGGACTCCACAGCTGGACAGAGTACTCCATGTGGATTCTCAGGTGAGCAAAGCTGAGGGGAAGAATCACCTCCCTTGACCTGCTGGCCACATTTCTTTTGATGCAGCTCAGGATGGATTTCTGGGCTGCAACTGGCCAGTATTGCCTCATATCCAACTTTTCATCCACCAGAATTCCCAAGTCCTTCTTGGCACAGTTGCTCTCAAGTTCTTCTGCCAGTCCATATTCATGTCTGAAATTGCCCTGACCCAGGTGCAGCACCTTGCACTTGGACTTGTTGAATCTTGTTATCACCTTTGACATCATTGAGTGCAGACATAAACCTACCACTGCCAAGTCCACCACTAAGCCAGGTCCCTAAGTGCCACATCTACACATCTTTTAAGTACCTCCAGGGATGGTGACCCAACCACTTCACTGTGGTTCCAATGCTTGACAACCCTTTCTATGAAGAAATTTTTCCTCATATCAAATCTAAGCCTCCCCTGGTGCAACTTGAGGCCATTTCCTCTTGTCTTATCGCTTACTACTTAGGAGAAGAGAGTGACCCTCACCTGTCTAGAGCCTACTTTTAGGGAGTTGTAGAGAGCAATAAAGCCACCTCAAGCCTCCTTTTCTCCAGGCTAAACAATTCCATTTCCCTCAGCTGCTCCTCACAAGGCTTGTTTTCCAGCCGCTTCACCAGCTCTGTGGGCCGCCTTTGGAGGCGCTCCATTGTCTCGGCATCTTTGTTGCAATGAGGGGCCCAAATGTCAATACAGTACTCAAAGTGTCATCTCTGTTGTCCATCTTTTCTTTTTAGTCCTTCGTGGCTTCTGTTTTGCCTTTTTCAATAATAAAAGACCCTTTCCCTGTCACTTGGCGCTGGTGATTTATCTAGGGTCTCTGTGAAAACAGCCAGTTGAGGTGAGGTTATGGCAAGTCTCTGTGCTTCAGTACTGCTCTGTTTAGTTCGGAGTAAACTGTTTCTTCGTCTCTGGCTGCATACAAATGCATTTTTGATTCTGTCCTCAGTTAGTTCACTGGTATTGCTTCCAAAATTTCCAAGAAGTTTTGAGCCTTTTTTTCTATCAATCTCTCAGCCTGTTAGTATATTTTGCAGTGTTGATTTTCACAACTGCAGTTTTTCAGTGTTGGTTTTTAATACTGGTAACCATATCTAGGCATAGGGCCTGCCTATCTGACTCTGTTTGAGGAGCATCATACAACTGCCACTGCCAAAGTCAGGGTCTTTGAGGCTCATCCAGGAATTGAGCTTTTTCTTATTCTGTGATAGCTCATTATGAACTGCATCCCTAATAAGAAGATAATGGACAGCAGCTCTGAAGAAGGTGTTTTGGGGCAAGTTTAAATTTAATCGATCATCTCTTTGGCATCTCGAGAATAATCAGTGATGTGTCAGAGTGTAAAATCTGTTTGAGTGAGGAGATGGTCAGTTCGGTACTAGAGCACTTAGAAGATTAAAAGTAAAACCTGCATTCAAACTGATACTTGTCAAAAGTGTAAATACATTAATTTATATTTTTACATTTATGCCAGAGAAGACAGGTAAGTAGGTCTAAGGGGAGTTACATCACCTGCTAGTTCACATTTCTGTGTGAATCAAGTTAGTTTTACTTAGCCCTATTGCCAACTTTGTGCCTCACATCTGGGAGGCACTTCTGATTTACTTGTGGCCTCCTCAAGCCATACCGTGTGGTTTCCAGATGGTGGACTCATCTTCCCTGAGGCAGGAACCCCTGATGTTTGCCTTTCCAACTGTTCATTGTACTTTCTGTACTGTCATTTGCCCAGCAGCTGAATTAAGATTGGATCTTGGAGATTTGCTCTCTGGTAGGGACAATGACAGAGATTAAACAGTAAACAAGTCACGTGCACTTGCAAGCTTCTGACACACTGCACATCATTCACAAAGGCTGTCTGGCAGGTGCTGTGAGCAAACCTGTTTGTTCCTACTCGTTTGGACAAGTGTGTCCAATGCAGCACCTTCTTAGAGGGATTGACTAACACTTGTGGTACATGTTTCCAATCTGGAAGAGCAATATGATCAGGGACCAGTTTAGATCCTGAAGGTGGTGTAAGTGTATTAGTCCAGCGTTGTATCCAAGCTAATGACTGCATCTTAGTCCAGCTAATTATCTTGACTGCAGAGAAGCACGAGTATGGATGTGCCAGACTAGCACAGAGGCAGACACAGACACCCTTTGTATACCAGTTTCGACCCATGCAGTCTGAAAGCCTGTTTCTCAGTCCAAGGGAAAAATTTATCAGTGTTATTTCTGAGTATGAAAATTAGGACCAGCATTTGTGGCTTTTACAAACCTCCAACTGTCTAGGACCATGGCTTCCTTAATTAAAAAACTGCCAATGCATATGTAACATGTATCTGGGAATATGGGAGTGGACTAGAGGCTCTTTGGAGGTCCCTTCCAACTTTAACTGTTCTGAGATTCTGTGAACCACAAGTACATGGTATACAGCCATCTTCATGCAGTATCTTCATGTCCTAGTTCTCGGATACGGCTGTGATGCCATGTACTGCTGGCTCACCATCTTGTAATATACGCATCCATGTTACTGATTGTTCATGAGATTGACTTCAGGCTATGTATAGATGAATAACAGTCCAGCCCAACAGAAATGCATGGTCCTGATAAGTCCCTAATATGGTGGTTACTATGTGAAGAGCCTTAGGTTTGCTCCTTACATTGGGTCTGGCTGAGCTGGAGTTCATTTTCCCACAGCAGCCTTCACAGTGCTGTGCTTTGCATTGGTAGCTGGAAGAGTGTTGATAACACATCCAGGTTTTGGCTACTGCTGAGCACAGCACCAGCACTGTAACATTTCTTCCTCAGTCGAGGACAAGATCCTGGGAGGGAACCCAAGTAGTGCAGCTGACCCAAACTGACCAAAGGGATATTCCATAGCATATGACGTCAGCTCAGATGTAAAAGCTAAGGCAAGGAGCAGGAAGGGGGGCATTCGTTGTCTTATGGCTGCCTGCTGAGAAACCGTTAAATGTGCTGTTTCTCGGAAGTGGCCAGACATCACTGCTGGTGGGAATTAGAGAATAAACCCTGCTATCTTTCACTTCACTCTGCTTTTGCAGAGCCTTATCCCAACCCATGAGTTGTTTTTCCACCTTATTCTCTCCCCTGTCTGGCTGGGAGGGGGAGTGATAGAGAGGCTGGGTGGGCACCTGGTGTCCAGCCAAGGTCAACCCACCACACTTCTCTAGTGCATTTCCTAGTGTAGCTTAATCCCAAAGTAATTCAGTGCATCTGCCCCAACACAGCTCATAGTATGAAACAGAGCAGGGCAGGTGGGCATCTTCAGGAGATTCACTCCAGAAGCTCACTTCAGACTAAATTGCTAATATAAGCTTACCCTCAGTTGGCTACTGATATGCCTTGGGTAAGTGCTCTCCAGTGGGCAGGTTTCTTGCAGGTTCTTGTCATCTTGTGGCTGTCGTCATCCTCTGGGTACTCTTGTGTGTGCTGGTTGCACGGCTTCTTCTGTGGCCACAAGCTGAGGTGCTGCCATGGCCTGTTGAGTCACTTGCCTGTGTAAGTTGCTAGTGAACAGTACTTGGCCTACTCACCACAGGGATCACAGAGTGGGGCAAAGCCTGGCTGGAGGTAAACCACAGTCTCCAATTACACAGAATGTGGAAACTTATGTTGCGAATTCATGCCAAGCGTGCAGGGGGTTCTTGGCCTCATACAGTGGCAGAAGCAGCATCCCAAGTGTGTATGGTTTAGTACACTTCCTTTGAGGCAGAAAGCTATCTCATTAATTAAGCATCTGGTCCTTATCTGTGTAAGACCTACGTTTGCTATAGTAACTGAGAAAAGACTTGGCCCTAAAAGCGCACATGTGTATAAACACATCATCCACATACAGGCATGTGTATGGGAATTAATTAACACCTGGCTGCTATTTATATCACAGCCATTTAGGTCAGGAAGTGAAAAACAGATCAGAATCCTCCACCTGACATTTTAGGAGGATAGAACAGGCAGATTACAATGTCCCATGCTGGAAACTGCCAGGAAATACTATTCCTATTGACATAGACGTGTCAGAGGAACCTTCACAGCTATGTAGGGCAAAGGCATACAAAACCTGTCGCACTGTAACACCGAAGCACTTAGCAGGAGGCTGCCTGCTTCCATGATTAGCTGTTGCCCTTCTTCTTGCTTTCTTTCCAGTCCCATTTGCAGGTGTATGTTCCCTGCTGGTCTGCTGAAGGGTGTTCCCAGCAACCCTTTCCAAGGGAAACCTGGAGAGGACCTTCTGAAAGATACGGTAGTGGGCTCAAAGTTAAGAGCAGAAGGGCCTGGTAGCAGTCACTATCTCTTCAAGTGATTTGCTGGAGTGCCTTGAGGAGGACATTCCTGTCTCCTTTTTCTGGGAACAGTTTTGTGTCACACGGTGGCACCCTTGCAAACCAAATAAAGCTTGAACTCACACTGCAACCTCTCTCAGGGAGGTCTAAGGGGTCTTCACTCTCACTCAGTAACTGAGGCTTCAATTTCTTTTGGATGTTGATCCCCTAATGGTATCTGGCTTGAAATCAGTGAACAGGTGAAAAGACTTACTGGGCAGCAGGAAACGGATAAAACCCACAAGAACAGTGTGGTTTTATATGAAATCAGCCCCATTTTTTTTAGGTAGCCTGGCAATAGACACAATCTCATAGTGCAAAGGGTAAAATCCCAGTATGTTGGTTGGTATTTATCATATTTATTTTTACCAAGACACTTCTTTTTTAACTCGATAATATTTAACAATGAGGTGTTACTATCAGGAGCAGTTAAGTATTTTGTGAAACATAACACAAGAATATATGTAGCTAGATTCACACTGAAGGAATCCTGTTCTGGCCATGTGGATTCTCGACAGCTTCCTGGCTCAGATGGAGACATTGTGCTACCAAGTTCTCTTAAACAGTTGTTATTTTGCCTTTCCACAAATGAGGTACACTGCTGAGTTTAGATACTTCTGTTTTGTAAGCCTCTGCATCTTAGGAGATCAATCCACTTGAGATCTTGCTTTTTGTCACTGTGCTGTCCAAAAGCTGGGGCTGAGGATCAGAGCCCAGCAGTGCGTTAACTCTTACATACATTTATAGTAGAAAGACAGGTAGTTGTCTGCTTTGGACAGCTTACACTCTCTTACAGAGGTCCAGCAAACTGCTGCAGTGAAGGTGTGTCAGCGTTTATTACCAGAACCTCTTTGTGTTTTCTAACTAAAAAGAGACACCATCAGTTGTTATAGCACTTTGATTTAGGGGCCCTGATGATGGCAGGAGTAAGGTGGAGTCCAAAACCAACTCAGTTTGTAAGTGTTATTTATTCACTAACCTACATATAATTCAAAATATCAGTGGTTACTTAATCTGTATGTATTGTCCAAATCAGGAAAAAATAATGCATTTTTCTGTCTTGAGGGAGTAGTAAAGATGTAGTCTTAGAAAGGCTTGAATGCCTATGACTTTATTCCTATCCATTTTAAACTTGCTCCCAAAATATCCTGTAGAGCAAGCATATGTAGGCCTTACCAATAAAAACATGAAGATAATAGTATTTTATTTGTGAGATTTTCTCTTGTGTCTGGATCACTCAATCTAGGTTTGCCATTTGCTTTGATAAGTGATTTTCTGCTGTATGTCACGCTGTTCAACCTGCATACAAAACTTGTTCATTGCTCAGACTTCTTGACAAATTGGTGAAATTATAGTGTGGGACTGATACAATGAACTTGAAAAAATGTTAAGTGACAGTTTAATTCCACTGGGTGGTAACAGTTCATAATATTTTCTATTCAGGCTGTGCATTGAAGGTACAAAGTTGCTGTGATACCTGAATCAGTGTAACAGCCATCATATCCCTCTTCCTTGTGAAAGTACAGGATGATTTAAGCAGTCAGCACATCTGAGATTGCTAGGCTGCTCCTGACAGCCCTAGTCTGCTGAGTGCTGGAGATGATGAAAAGGAAGGGCTATACGTCTCACAGTAAAGCCACTGGCTTTATTTCTGCAAAGGGAACATTGAACACGGTCTCTTGGAAACTGGTCATTGCTGATGAAAGGAACCTGGCACAACAGGGCATAGGTTGGACAGGGACATCCAACTGCAGAAACAGCAGTTGGTGCCTGGAGGTCCGACTTGGCCTCAAGGCTGAGAACTGAAGAGGGGGACACATATTAATTACCATCTTGTACCTGTGTGTTAATGCCTGGTAATTACCCTCGGTTATGCAGTGACCATACATTATCCTCCAAGGGAAGTATTTCCATAATTTTGGACACCATAAGGACATCACAGGAGCTGACATATTCTGTTGCTTCATATTTTCAAGGAGGAGAGGAAGTAAAGAGAAGGAAGAATTTAACTTCCATCTAGTTACCTTCTATTTATACTCCCTCTGCTATCAAGAATGATGATAGTTTTGTCAGCATATCTTCTCATCCATGATACAGGAAGAGTAGCTACAATGAGCTGTTATTTTTCCAGTCTATTTGTTAGTCATGCTGCATACCAGTATGCCTAAGTTGTGCTTCTTTGGGGCTAAAATGTTATGTACAGGAAGACTAATGTCTCCTAATTTATCTTCCTGTGTAAACAAAGAAATCAGAGACAGTTTAGGAGAAGTAATGTACTCTCATCTTTGCAGGTGGAAAGTTCATCTGTGAAGTTTGCTCCCTGTCACACAGCTGTGGATAAGAAAATTGTTCTGTCATCATGGCCAGTCAGATAATGCAAAACTGTCTATTTCCCATATTTTTCATCCCAAGTGGTGATGATTACACTTTTGCTGCTTGACTAGAGCAGAGAGGCCACATGAGGGCTTGCGTCTTTGTGTGGACCTGCAGTGGCTTCCCTCCTCTTGTGAAAATACTGCGTTGTCTTCAGATATGTTGAACTGTTTGGGAAAGCTTAGGTTCTCCTTTTGCTTTCTCTCAGGTTCTTTTTTTTTTACAAGCTGAACCTTAAAATATCCAAAAACCTGACAAATGCAATTTATTTTTAGAGGCAGGCTGCCTTTCTCAGCGCTGTTTCTAAGCACTGTTGTGAACGGATGTCTTTATTAACAGTGGCTGATTTGTAAACCTAGGCTTTTAGACATCAAAAGTACATACCTGAAGGAAAGAGAGAACATTTTCCAGTGATGGGAAGTACACTAGTGCCAGATGTACATCAAAATCTGGAATGGAAAGACCTTTGTTTGGCAGATGACCAGCTTATTGCATCTCACAAATCTTCCATCACTATCTGTTTTGCTGACTATTACAAAAAAGTACTCAGGAACAGGAAAGTCAAAACCTATCTATGTCTGACTGTGTATTTACCAGTTTCCTGGAATAACGTGTCATACTTCAACATGTAGTTTCTTCCTCCTAGCTTCTGCTCCTGACATAACTGCATATTCTGCCTAGCAGGACAGAGTAGCAGGAAACAGAAAAGTTATTGTATGAGTTGATTAAGCACGATAACACCCTAGAAAAATATTTGTTACATGACAATGTGTAAAAGAACAGAATACTGTGTTTTCTTGATGTTGGGCATAAACAATTCTTGTGAATGGTCTTCCTTGTTTAAAGAAGGTGCTTACACATCAGCTGAGACATGGGAGATGTTTTTACATACACACATACATAAAAGAAACACATTCAAACACAGTCACTATTATGTCCCAAGTGGTAATCTGCTACTAAATTGTCAGGTGTCTGTAGCACACAGCTGACCAACATGACATAGTTGAAAATTGTCCCATTTGATATACTGCAAAATTTACATTAACACGAAGAGGGCCTAGCTATCATTTGGTTTGTGTATTTAGGTGTTACTGACCTCAAAACATTTCTTATTTTCTTAAAGTTTTGTTGAGAAATTCTGTTCACCATGTCCCAAGTACAGTGTAAATAAAATATTTGATCTCCGTGGAAGTGATCTTCACAGTGCCCTCCCAGTGTAAATTAGAATATTCTAGCAGGTGCTGTAATTTTCAAACCTTTGCAATAATTTAGACTGGTTAGTGAGTGTATTAGACATCCTTATATTGTATTTCCTCCTGAACATTTCCTTTGCCCAGAGCCTCTGGAGAAGATGGTATAGGAGTTGGCTGAGCTGTATCTATAACCTTCAGTGTCTTCTTGGGTGAGTATCCTTCTGTCCGCTCTTAATTCCTCTTGAAATACTCAAATTATGTATGTGAAACAGAAAAGACTCCAGATTTTAGCCTTAAATCTTGTCCTATTCTAAAATCCTTTAGCATAGCTAACAGTCATCCCTGACAAGTTGTTCCGCTGTTAGTGTTTTCAAACCATGAGCATTAACTTGACATAGTGATTCATATTTGTTTTTTTTCAAGGCCTATGATGGACAGCTAGAAAAATTACAGTAAATACCCACTGTAAAAGAAAATATGTCAAGTTAACTTATGTGTTTTGTGGACAATGCTGAATCTGATTTCATATAAAAAAATCCACTCACAACTCAGCAAAAGTAAAAATCAGTGACTCCTCCAGCAGGGAGAAAGACCGCCTTTGTCTTACTGATCTACATTGGTAACAACAGTTAGAAGACTCTGACTTTATCTGTGGATTCCATATGAGTGACACCACTCAAATACATTTCAGTAGGTTTCAAATCAATGCACAGCCATACATTCTACATGAAGATCTCATATTTTGTAAGTTTTTTTTAAAATGTCTTCTTCCAGGTCAGTGGGATTATTTATTATGAGTGTTCCTGTACAAAAATGAAAAATGCTAAGTTAAATTTCATCATCTTGTTATTATTTTTCCGTAACACTTTTCCTACGTTTACTTTCTTTTTTTTTCCTATTCACTCAATCCACGACATGAAAGTTTCCTACAGTTTATTTAGTGCCTGTGTGGATAGAGCTTGTGCATGCACTGCACTCCTTGACGGTTCTCGGTGGACTCAGTAAACAGACTCTCTTGTGTTAGGGTGTATTCTTGGTAACTGTGAGTGCAAATATCCATGCTCACATAGACATCAGTGTTCACATGCAGTGTCCCACAAGTTTGCTCAGACATTCTAGCATGCCTTAGACCTGAAAATTTTTCTCTCTCAATTTTTTGAACAGATCAAGTAGTGGCCCCTGACAAAAACTATAATAGGATTTAACAGTTTTGGCTACCTGGTCTCTTCTGTTTACACTATAAGCCTCTATGTCATTTTTTTTCTTCAGACTATTGGCAATAATTGGTCACCTGAACTAGAATCAGACTTGATAGTTGCTAGAACTAATTTGTGATACAAATGTCACATTTCAATTGAAAAGGAAGTGAGGAAAAAAGTGCATTCTAGGATTTTAACAGTGCTAAACGAATACTTCTTTTAACAGGTGAAAGGTAGGTGTTCTGGCTGTTTGTTACATTTTAAATCTTTATTCATTGCAAGAACGAATAAAAGTTAATTACAAAGGAATGCAAGGAAGGTGGTGCACATTTAATTGCATCTCTCTTGGCCAGCTTTGTGTAGGCTGTTTGGCTTTGCCAGTACGGACTGCTCTGACTATTTGCCTGTGTTCTGGCATTCACTTCTCATGGGTTATAATAGTGGAAAATTTCATTTCAAGTTTACTCTTCCTTCAGTGAGACTACTGCCAGTATGGCTGGCAGGAAGAAAGCAATGGAACATGCTGGTCTTTTTGCTCAAGCCCAGGCTTTCATGCAATACATGATATGTGTCACGCATACATTCTAATGCTTTTCAGGATTACCTGTGATCTGAAAGCCTTTCTTTAGAATCCCTTCACAGCTGCTCACAAACGTGCTGGCACTCTGTCTAGAAATGTATGGGCTTGCCTACTGTGAAGCATGCTATTTGGCTGATGGGCTGTGCACAAGCTACCCTGCGCTAATTCCTCACACAGATATGGTTACCTCAAAGGAAAGGGAAAGTATCTAACTATACCTTGAAAGTGTAGGACAGCCAGCATGATACCTTTGCCTGCACCTCAATGGATTACTAGTACAGGCAAGCCTTTAGAATTGTAAAGGCATTTCTGCCCTCCTCCCCCCAGCCACATCTTTCAATTCACTGTGAGTTTCAGCAGCTTTGTTTTCTTTGGCTGGGTTCTAAGCAGGACTGCCCAGATGAGGCCAGGAGATGGGGTTAAAGAATTGATTTTGACTCTGCTTGTTTCTGACTACCAGCTAGCAGTACATGAGATGCTCTGCAAGTTTGAGCCTGGCAGCTAACAAAACCACTGGATGTTATGCACAAAATGCATTTGACTCATACTTGTCTTAAAAATACCAAGTCAGAGTCACGGGCCTTTGCGTATTGCAGACTTTGCCCAATTCCCTCATGCTGTGGGTGTAAAAGGAGCAGGACACTTGTGAGAACAAGTAAGGCACAATTGTTTGTGACTCTTGGGGAGGAAAAAAGAAAACAAAACAGGTAGAGCTCTGTAACATGTGGTATGCAGAAATGGGGTTAAAAAGCTAACTTTCCCAGATGTCCCTTCACAGGGCATTTTGTTAACAGTAAATGCTGCCTTACAGTAATACATAACCATGAGAACACAACAAGGCTGTATGGGAGGGTGTAATTAACACTAAAAAAAAGATGACTTAAAAAAATCAAAACAAGCCAAGTAGATGCTTCCCTAATGAGGCTGTGAGGAAAATGCTCACATTTAGTAAGTGGACTTTTTTTGGTGAAATACCATAAATAGACGAATGAAACTCCATTTAGGAATACACTGACAGTATGCCTTCCAAGTTGTTGTTGTGAAATGGTATTTTTTCCTGCCTTAGAAAAATACAAACCTGGAATTCAATCCTGCCAACAGATGGAGAGCAAAGATTCACTGTATTGAACAAATAGATTAATAATACTTACATTTTCTTTATAATACAAAAAATTACAAATTTTGAAATTTATATCGGTGTTTTTTTAAATTTGCTCCCCAAAGCAGAATGGAAAGGGATTGGTGGTTCATACCGTCAAACCCAGCTAATCACATTTTTTTAAGTGGAGAAAGATCAGTCTTTGCTCCTCCCTGCTGCTGTGTCTGGATTTAGGATAACATGCTGGCAAAACAGAGACTGGGATGTGCAGGTGGGTGCTGGAGGTACAGAGAGCACTAGACTTGGTCAGAAATGGATTTAGAGAGCTGAACCTTTGTTATTGCCTCTTTATACAGTTAGCCTCTAGGTGCAGATCTTTCAAACCCTTGCTGTGCTGAGATGTCTCTGCCTCTTCTCTGGTCTGGAGTGAAGTAGGGCAGCACCAATCAAGGAGAGCTGTGCTGCTGCATTAGTCCAGTGCTGCAGCTGAGCTACTGTACCTTGTCTGTCAAATTAGCCTGTGTGTGTGATGTCATGGTAACCCTTCTGGTCAGCCTGAGCAGGGAGCCTCTGCTTCTGCCTCTCGTATGCTGCTTGAGCCCTGAGAGTCAGTTGTGGTGCAGCAGCCCTTCTGCAGGCTGACCCCAGAGCACCCCGCATGGTGGAACAGAAAGGACATGGTTGTTGCTGAGCTGAGATCTGTTCTCTGTCAGTAGTTCAGACAGGAACCTGAACCCAAAGGCCAACCTGCCAAACTAAAATCCTGTCTAGACAATTAGATACCATTCTTATGGCATTTAATACAATACTTTTAGTGTGGATAGTCATATGCTAGTGCAACATAAGAGATTATGAATTAACTTTCTCTTACCTATTACTCGCTTCTTCCCACTATGTTGTTCGCAGTTCATCCCAAATATGTGCATGCTGAGCTTCTCTTTGATTTTCATTTGCCTTTTAGATCTTAGTCATATGCAGTTTCTGTGAGTTTTGTTTCTCTCCTAGCCTTAGATTTTAATCTGAACTGTAGTTACCTGATGGCTTTACTTTGTTAGCATGCTTCCTGACACCTCTAAGTCAGAGTGAATTCAGTGCTTATGAATGATGCTAAGTGAGCAATTGAGAAGAATTTGAAGTTGATATTTGTCCATGGGTAGGAAGGTCTCAATGTTGTTTCAGTACAGTCTTTCAGAGAGGCCTCCAAATATACAAATATCTGATTGCGTAAGTTTGAAAAATCTCATCTTACCTCTTGCAGGGAGTGAATCTAGTCCCAACAGACAGTTTATCCTTTGGATTCTCTCTGCTGTGTCTACCGCAAGTAATGTTTTTGTGGTTTGTGGGACTACTCCCTAGGAACTGAAATCAATCTTTTTACATATATCACAAAACTGCTGTTAATGGTTGTGCATTTGGGTCACAGCTGAGCCAGGCTGAACTGAGTCCAAGGATAATCCCAACTCCCTTCCCTTAGGCATCCAGTTCCACTCAATTGCAACATCAACACCCTCCACTATGTAAAATTAACTCTGTTTCTCCCAGAATAAAAAACCTTAGGATGTTACACTGTGCTGTTGCTCTGTCCATCATAGAGGAGTGGCCCTATTAGAAAAGCAAGGTTGAGTACATGTGCGCGACTCGTGCAGTAGTGACTTGTGTATTGTTAATAATAATAGCTACTCCAAGCTTGTAAAAATGTCCTAACCTATAAGACCCCCCTTTTGAAATCATGGTCAGCACCACAAAGCAAACCATGTATCTGTCACCATTCCTTCTGACTTGTTTTCATGCTCCAGGGAACTGCAGGAGCTGTGCAAAAATACGACCCAGACCTTTCTGGGCAAAGGACACAGACTGAAGTTCTTTCTTCACATTGGAGGTGGTTGTGTGAGTGCATGTATGCTCATATGCAACTGGTGCTCCATTAGGAGAAATAGATCCTGTTAAAATGTGAACATGAAACCCAGCTACTCTTCCGAGGAAGTGCAGTGAAACAGAAAACAGAAACAAGGAGTATTTATTGTTACTTTCTCTTAGCCACTGTGACTTTGCAGACAGTGAGATGTATTATCTGCTTGTGTTCACTGGTCATCACTCTACTGACTTCAGTGCAGTTCTGTCAGTTTATGTCAGCAGAGATCTGACCTTCTGCTTGCCTGAAATTTATACAGACAATCCATCATTCAGGCAGTTGCAGGCTGTGTGTTTTATGGGGCAACCTCAGCTGTAGTGTATGCACATCTACCTGCCCTTGTCAAGACATAGACTGTTCATGTTCAAAGCAGCCCAAATATGTTTTTATGAATAGAGATCCCAGACATTACTATGGCAACCTAATGCTGTCAGTCAGGAGTAAATTATTAATGGTTTTCAGCAGCAGAAAATGCAAAATCCTGTTCCTGATCACTGTGCACTGTGGTATCATGTGCTTTAATGAGAAAATAGTGCAAGACTTTCGTAGCACTGGGATTTCACAGTACATTATGTAAGCTATATTTTTCTTTATATATTTTTCTTGGAGCACTGCTTTCTACTCTCAAGCTTTAAGCAGCTCTAGCAGTTTATCTAACTACTAACAGACAGAAAGGGTTATGTTTAAAAGGGAATTTCTTCCTCTGAGCTTCAAAGTTCCAATGTAGAACTCACTTGTTTTGAATTTTGTATAGAAGATGCCTTCTGATATTTAAAAAATTACTATTTTAAATTAGAATCTAGGTTTTTTTTTGGCCAACACATATGTAGAGAAAGACTGTGGTGGTCTAATTTTCTAAGGAAATGAAAACTAAGCTAATGAGCTCTGAAGTTCTGGTTTTGTACTATTTATTGAGAATTTTCATAATGGATTTTACTTGCTCAGATCTACACTCCCCCGACCATACTTCTTTTATAAAATTTCCTGGAATTTCTTTTTAGGGTTTAGTATGAAAATCATCATGAAGATAAGAAGACAATTCATTTGGAAATGAAACGTGCCAGTGGCATAATTTGAGGGCAGAATATTTTCCATCTTTAATATCAAGATCAAGGTATACTTCTGATATTATCAGAGAGAGCAGCTGTTCTCTGAAGGGTCAGACAACTACTTTAAAGCTTACAAAACTTGTTGACACAATGCTTACTTTTTCAAAAGGCTCTTAATAACTTCTGATGTAGGATTTTACTTCTTTAAGAGTACTTATAGATGTGATCCTGCTTATCTATTTTTCTCATGTATATACCATCAGGTTTTTTTGGTTATTCAGATTTGTCTTTATTCTTAGCCTTTACTCACTAAGGGATTTGATTAGTGACTCACAGTTAAGAATTACATTTCTGGTAGTGTTACAAAAATGGCAGGAAGTCTTTAAAATGTGATTTAAGAAACACGTAGGTATTGACCTCTACTATTCATGGTCTGTGAATATGCTCTAGGAAAATTCAGATATTTAACAGGTATGTCAAGAAGAAAATTCACTAGATGTAGCTGTGCTTAAAAATACTGGGAATGTGATCCTAAATTTATTTGTTGAAGCAAGTAGATAATCGAGTATTTGTCAATCACATAATACATTTTTCCCACCTGGGACTAATATGCTTCCCAAATGGTCTGTGCCACACAGGTGCATTTTCATGTTAGATCTGAAAGGGTTGTGTATGGGACTTTCTCTAGGCTGCTGCTCCCGGCTGGGGAGAGATCTTTCTTTCCCAAACGGGTAGCTGAGGTAGGGTGCTGTGTGTAGCTCCCCTCCTATGCCCTGTGAACAGGCACAGGGTCAGTTTCAGAGCTTCCTGTAGGGCTATGCAGGTTAGCCAAAGTCTTCTCCTTCCTACCCCAGCTTTTCCCTTTGGAATGGCTGGTATACACAGACATCACTGTAGGCTGATAATTATTGCTGTGATCTTTATTAGCGCAGATTTTTCTGCAGCTCTTCTTGTCCTCTCTTGGCACTCCAGCTAGGCTTTGGTATGCTGGAATGAGACCAAAGACAGGTTTTACGTGCAGGATTTGAAATCCAAAGCTGTTGGTCTAGGACAGGTACTATAACCTCATCAGCCAAACAGACAAGAGCTGTATCTGCTTGGCTGTCCATCACAAGCCCTTAATGAGTCCTTTGGAAAAAAGATAAAACCAAGAAATCAGTGGTGTAGGATGCCTCACTTCGCTGAGGCACCTGGCAGGTGGCATTGATCATTTCTAGGAAAAGCAATAAACTGAAGAGTAGGCAGCTTTCTTGCCAAATGTTCAAGCCAGATCATGCTTCACTGCAACTTTATAGAGGTAAATGTGTGATCCCATTTCAGAAGGAATGGGAGACCTCAGCTGTTCAGCAAAGCTGGGAGCAGATCAGGCCAACCAGCTGACCTCAAATGAGTGGCAGCACAGCAGGCTTCTTGGAAAAACTTGTAGTTCAAAGCACAGACTCCTGCTCTTTGTCAGGCTTTTGTTAGAAGTAAATTTTCCATACTAGACTGACAAAATTAGAGGGAGAAGCAGAGATAGCCTTTACTGTTATTGCCATTGGAAGGAGAAATAGTGATTTTAATGTTTTAAGCAAGTTGCCTGTGCTTATCTAAGGACATTCTTCTGCTGGACTCTGAGCTGAGATGTAGTGCTGCAGTTGAGACACGTATTTGTACCATCAAGAAAGGAAGGAAATTAATTTGCTTGGTCCTCGTGTGATATAATTAGAAATATTCAGGTGGGGGAAAAAACCAAGGGAAAAATGAGCTAGAATTTACTGAAAAAAATCCAAATGCACGCATGTATTTATGTAGTAATGACAAGATTCATTAGACAGTTCTGGAGATTCTCAGGGGAAGTAGGGGAAGATAAATTCCTTAAAATTTCAATGAGCAGACTGGACAAACGACTCTAACATACCACAAGGCACACCCACCTGAATTACCCAGGAAGTGCCCAGATGGCCTACTAGATACCAGATTTAGAGTTTTATTTGAGAGGAGAAAGGTCAAAATGCCCTACTGGAAATTAAAAAATATCTAGCCCTCCTGTTTTTTTCTCCAGTGGGATCATGTTGTCTCCTGAGGTGTTGCGACATTCTGCCACACTCTTTCTGAATGTACTCACCGCACACAGAAGGAAGGAGAGTGTTTGCTTATCTCCACCGTCTGCACCACTGTCCAAAAGCCATCTTTTAGTAGGAAAGAAAATATTCCTTCTCCATGTAGCGTGCAGTCTGTGGTACAGAATGATCTATTTACTAAGGCTGAGGAGTGGGCCTGAAATGTAATCCACTGAAAACTGGACAGCGAGGAGGAAAAGAGGTGGCCTGTGGGGAATGTGTGGGGGTAAAACATCAGCAGTGGGGTTGTCCTTAGTAGATATTTTAGCTGTTCAGTAAGCCCAAATAAAATCAGGAATATTCAAGGCAAATCTCTCTTGCTTGAGATTAAAAAAGGAAATACTACTAATCAGGTTGCAAAAAGCAAAGAAAAGAAGAGAAAGAAAGAAGAGAAAGAAAAAGATGAAGTAGAAGAAAAAGAAAAAATAAAAATCAGTAAGCCTTCATGAAAATCCACAAGGCTTGGGGACGATATGTATTTTTTGCCTGCTCCGTATTTTTACCATTCAGCCCATGGGGGTTGGCTGCAATAGACACGTACTAGTTTGGACATAGTCATCGCTTCATGACCGAGTTAAAAATAGAGAATTACCAGAAACCCCAGAAGTTCAGATTGTAACAAAAGCAATGCTGCTTTTTGCTGTTCTCCACCAATCCCTAACACTTGTGTATTTCCCTCCATCCCACAGCCAGCTTAGTCATCCCTTGCAGACAGCTGATGGCCTCTGGGCTCTCTCAAGGGTAGCACATGTTAAGCCCTGTCCCACTCATCTGACTTCCCTGTAGAAGTGTTAGGGGGACTGGCCGGGGGATTTAAGAGCCAAAATTCATGCCCTAAGGAAGGAAAAATGCTACAGCTAAGTCATCATTTAGAAGACTTAGTCAAATATTTGTAGAGACATTTACTTGCTTTTTCAGGGCGTTTCACTGCTCAGAGTCCAATAAACATCTCACGCTGAATAGTACATCTAGATGTCATTTCACCAAAAATTGTGAATTATCCAGTGTTTTCTTGTACTTGTATCTTCTTAGTTCCCACTGTGAAATGGAAAGGAAATTACTCAAGCATGGGGCAGAAGAGTTCAAGCCTGGTTTTGCAATGCCTCTCTTATAAGCAGTCCCTGTGAGATTACTTGGAAGAATAAAGGCTGCATTCTTCCTGTCTGCAGAACATATCAGGAAGCTGAAGCCAGGGTTTTTTTCTTACTGAAGAAAAATCAGACTATGGTCTGTGCCCTGAGACATGGTGAAATGGGGAGGTGCCTACCAGAGCTCCCCTGTTTTCCACATGGCCATTACTCCAGCACAGATGAGGAAAACATGTTTGGTTTTCCAACTCTACCCAGTTGGGAGTAATCCAAGGTCTAGGTTGCCACTTCCAGGACAGATGGACTCGGCTATTTGTCCTCACAACTCTTTTGTGTGTGAAATAGTTTTTCTTGTACCCATTAATACATACATACATCTTCTGGGCACATGACTCTGTATTTTTGCCTCTGGGACCTCCCTCATACTGGAGGGAGTAATTTTTATCACATGATGGCCAAGTGACCCTTACCTTTATGCCATCTGCAATATTCATACCATGATGTTTCCCAGTGCAAGGGAAGGGGGCACTCAGAATTAGCAACTACAAGGCTGTGAGCACAAAAGAGGTCTGTCTTTGTGTCTCTCCATCCCTTTCTTTTTCACAGGTTCAGGCTGTGGAATTGCCAATCACAAACTACAGGAGAAAGATTTCAAAGACTGTTGGTGGCCCTGGCATTGATTCATTGTATAATAAAATTTAACAATATGTCTCTAAAAATGCGCCATTCAGTAAATTGAAACTTACTTCTCCATCAGCTGTTTTTTTTCTTCCAACATCCTATTTAAAGAGCCTAAGATAAAAGTAAGAAAATCTGCGAAAGCAAATCTGATGCATGTTTTCCTCTCTCTTTGAGGTGCAGTGGATAATTGCAGACAGAGCTAACAAAATCATGCATTGTAGAACTGCTGAGAAGATCATGATAAGAAAGAGAAGACAATAAAGTGCGTGTGGCTCCCGCACCTTTTCCAGGCTGCACTAAGATCCCAGGGAAGTGTTGCATGTCATGTGGTTCCTTTCTGTGCCTTCCTTACCCTCTTCTAAAGGTAGATATAAAAGAGGATTAATTGGAAAAGCACTTGGTGTCATCTTGCTCACCACCAATATAAGCTAAGATTTATCAAGAGATCAGCCTAGTCTGTGGTGCAGCAAAGATTAGTCAGGCTTTAAAATAAAACTCTTTGGAAAAAAAGTTCACTAAAAATAAACGGTTGTGCTCTTACCCATTAATAGATACAGGGACTACAACTAGACATCAATGCTTAAAACAGTATGGAATCACAGTCACAGAATGAAGAAACACCTGTCGTATTTTGAGATGTGTTAAATATGAATTTTAATACCCCTGCACTGGGTGGGGTGTGGTATCCTGGGTTTTTGAAGAAATCAGAAATTCTGCATTATTTTAAATGTTTAAATGGCATCCTGTTATTAAAGAGGCATGCATATAGACCTGTCAGTTGGAATCTTCCCATTAATGAACATCACAGAAATTTTTGGTGCTTAAAAATGCCTTGTTACTTGAATAGTGACAGGGTGCTTCACATCCCAAACAACCTTGACGCCACTGTTAGGGCCTTAGCACATCAAGTCTTAGCATATCACAGAAAACACCATGACTCTCTTCCCAGGACAAATGGTAGAACACATTCACTGTCTGAGGCAGACTGATAGTAAGAGATTAAGTGCAATCAAGCAAACAAAGCCCTTTGATTACAGGATCATAGAATGGTTTGTGTTAGAAGGGACCTTAAAGATCATCTAGTTCCAACCCTTCTGCTATGGGCAGGGAAGCCATTCAATAGATAAGGTTGCTCAGGACCACGTCCAACCGGACCTTGAACACTTCCAGGGATGGGGCATCCACAACTTCACTGGGCAACGTGTTCCAGAGCCTCACCACCTTTAAAGTAAGGAATTTCTTCCTAATATCTAATCTAAATCTCTCCTCTTTTAGTTTAAAACTGTTCCCCCATGTCCTATCACTATCTGCCGATGTATAAAGTCACTATCCATTTCTGACTGGGTTTTGTTTAAACTAGAGGGTCAGCAGAGAACATCCCCAGCCTCTGCAGGTTAATTCTGCTGAGTAGGAGTTTTCGTAACACCTAACCTTAGCTTCCTTGCTAAACATTAAGTTCTTTTCCTTCTATCTGCTATAGCCACAGATTATAGAAAACAGTTTCTGTCTCACAGAGCAGCCTATTTCATAATAGAATGCTTGTCTGATCCCCACTTGGTGTTATATCTTAACTTAAATACCTAATTTTTCACTGGAAGACTTACGTTTGTTATATTAAAACTTACACAAGATGCAGTTCGGGACTCAGTTCCCGCTGTACAATGACAGAATAAAATTCTATTTTTGTTCTGACCATAATAAGGCTTTCAGTCACTTGGGTTTATAATATGGTATTTTCATGATGGTGTGCTATATTCAGCATAACCTGTTTCAATTTCACCATCAGGGAAGATTAGGAGCCTCTCTTGTGAGATCTTTCAAAAAGAACATGTGTTTTGCTATCTTTTTATGTCTCTTCAGAGAGCTTGTTCTAAATCCCAGATCATAACCGAAAATTATTTTACTTCTTACTTGAAAATATCAAGATGTCTTTGGTGACTGGCCTCATTGTGTTTTGTGGTGGTGGTTATGTGTCTGGCACTTTGGACCAAATGAGGTGACAGTCAGTTTTCTGCACCTCAGTATAGGCTTTCAGAATGACTGACTGGCCTTTAGATAGAGACAAATGAAAAGCGAACTTTGCAAGATGAAATCAGTCACACCGTTCCATGAGTCATAAGGTGTTCTACATGCTCACATGAAGGAGTGTTGTCATTAGGACAGTAAGGCCAATGATGTTTTCTTTTTAGAAAATCTTACTTTAATTGCCTTTAGACATTATAGTACTGGGTGCATTTTGAGAAGAGTCTTGAGTTGAAACACGATGATTTTCACTGTGAATGAGGGTGACAGTGTCTAACTCAATGTAAGTTTTTGCAAATTTAGGTGGTATATTCTGCTTTTGTAAGAACATTTCATTTTTGTTTTTATGCTTAGCCACAAATGGGATTTAATTCACAAGGCTATCTTAGTTGCCTCTTTGTTTTCCCTCTGTCAAGACACCATTTGGGAAGTGTAATGAGGAAAAAATAAGAATTTAATACATTGTCTGGATTAAAGCATCCTTCTTTTTGATGAAATTTGTCCTAGAACCCTACAATGAAAGGACAGTGATTTGTTAAGTATGTGGTATAGCATGAGAGGAAAATGTTTAAGTGATTATCCATTGGCAGCTAAGTAATCTAACTGAGCAAACAGCAAAATTCTACATTGTTGGTCACTTTAGTTTTATGCTGTTGTAAGTCTCTTAAGCTGAGTGGTATAACAAAAATTAAAAAGCAGGAATAAAGCCTGTGGTAACTCTGGTCTAAGAGCACTTCCATTTTCTTTTAATGTGCATTGTTGCAATCCCAAAAGTGAATCCAATGAGTTGATGGTCCATGTTCTCACTGCAGGTCTCATTTGATTCAAGTATGAAGCCTAAGGAGAAGCCTAAGACTTAGCAAAAATGTACTTCTCTAAGACTGGCATTATATACCCAAGGGTCAGATAATCTATATACTTTTTCAAAGGGTAATATTTTTTAATGTTATTGCATAAATGAAATTTAGATGTCTGTTCTATGGAAAATGCCTATGTGTTATTATCATTGCAACATAGTTCCTGGGAATAATTTCTGATTTTTATTGGAGTGGCTGAGATCATGCAGCTTGAAACGGGAAGCACTGGGTGGGTTGTTGTGAAATAAAGTTACTAAGAAGTACATAAAGGTTTGCACTAGGTTCTCACTATTGTGTCTAGGACTCTTCTTTGGAAGAGAGCACCTAGATATATAAGAAATGTGAGTTCTAATGTTAACTTTGTGAAGCAAATTTTACCCAGAACTGATGTGAATGTCAAATCCAGGGAAGTAGGTTGAGACAGAAGGAGGTCAAAACCAGGGAAAATGGTTCTTAAGAAACATCGGAAATTCTCGACAGCATAAAATGACGCCTTAGCATTTTCCATACAGGTCTTTAATATCTGTTTTCCCTCTCAATGGCGTAAAAAGAATTTGGATCCTAATTTACAGAGATCATATCTGTGCATTTCTGAGGCAATTATTTGTGTCATTTGCAGGCTCAGGAGATTGTCTGTGAGAAGAAAGCGGCAGCAGCCTCGAGGCTCTGCCCATGAGTCTCATAGTGTTTGATGTGGCATTAATGAGTTTGAGTCACTGCATTGAGGGGGCTCTGGCATTGTTCCCCAGCATGTGTGCTGCTGGAATCCTCTGCCAGGGAGCTGCTTCTCCTGTGCCCCTTCAATTGGATTTCCTTATTGGAGCTAAAATGAAACACCAGTAAAACCGCTGTATTTCTATAGTGGCCTTCAAACACATTTCAACATCTTAATGACGCTGTTGTGGGCAGCATTCCATTCATTTACTGTGCTGCCAGGTGAAGGGAGGTACAGACAAGTTTGGCAAAGCACCAAAGTAACAGCGAACCCGTGACAGACAGAGTCAAGGACAAGTCTGAAGGAGTTATAACTCTTAAAAATGCTAGTGAACTGATTCATCATTAACTAGCTTATCTCCACTATTGCCAATAAAGTTGAGATGGCTTATTCCACTGTAAGTTTTCCCTTAGAAGTGCCAAATTGTCCTAATAGTTGCCAATAGCATTTATAGGAAACGCTGATAAAAGGAAAACCCTGATAAAAAAACTGGAGTGTGTGTCTTGATCAATTAGCAGCTATCTTGTCTCCTATAAAGCAGTTGGTGATGCCTACAATGAACTGACTTCAGTTAGGCCTTTGAAACAGTTGCCAGGTATCATAAAATTCTGGCTGTGTTTCTACTCCGAGATAGCCTTCCTATCAAGTCTGCCGCACAATCCCTTCCTGGATGGTTGGCAGTTTTTCACAGGGTTCATCAGTTGTGAGCTTTTGTGGATTTTTTTTGGGTTCTTTTTTTTTGGTTTGGTTTGGTTTTTTCCTTTTAGCTGGATTTAAAAAGATTAGGCTGATGGGCAAAGCTACCACTAACCTTAAAGGAAAAAAGGATATGATCAACAGTGTAACTTCTCTGCTTTTTTCCTGTAGCCACTGTAGTTGTGCCTTTAAAGCATGTCTGTCTAGAACATGGAACTTAGCTTTTTTAATGAAAAATGAATAAAAAAAATGCAGAAATCCTGTTTGTTTTTCAAACCCAGACTGGAAATTCTAGAAGGAAAGAACATATCAGCAAAAAGCTACAATGAAAAACATTTCTAAAGGCAAATGTTTTGAATAACCTGCACATTGCATGTGTAAAACTAAATATGATCTTTTCAGTGTATGTGGCCTTCTTGTGTTCTGTTCACAAGAGTTCTCCCTGAAACAAGGGGACTATTCTTCTGAGTTCATTTCAGTTCATCCTAATATTGCATGCTTTAAAAATAAATCTGTTCCTTCATTTGGAGTTAAGCTATACATTTGCAAGACGTCAGAGGGTATTCTGCTTAAGGAAATAATTAGTTATTTTTTTGACAGTATTATATAGAATCTTTTTCCCCCCAAGACATTGCACATCTATTTTCAGTATCCCTGAAAGGAATTTGCATAGCAAATTATTTCCAAGCTCCAGTAACAAAAGTTTTGAGATGGGAATATTCTTTGGTGGCATTGCTGACCCTAATTGCTGAAAAAAAAAGGTTTGAAGTTCCCCTGTACAGTGTATCAATACAGAATGATTCTTTTTTTTTTGTTACTTGAAAACTTCATGACTGAGAGAAAACTGAGCTGAGGAGTGTAGTCTAAGTCTTTGAAAAAGGTGTCAGAGGGAGGCAAGGAATGGATTAGTATCTGTGAGATTGTAGGGAATAACTTCCATTGTAGACAGAAACAAAATTGCTGCTTTTAACAATTTTTGGACAGAGCTTTATGTACTGAAGCCAGAAACATGGAAGGGAGTGAAGAAATTGAATTTTTTTACACATTCTTTGTTGTGTGTAAGACGATGCTAGGGCACAGGTGTACAGTAAATGCAATCATAACACAATATTTAAGACAAGTGCAAGAAATGAGGTGGAGGCTTCTCTGTTTCATGTATCCTCAGCTTTCAGTGGGTTTTATTACAAATGTCAGATATGACAGTTCCCATCCCATGTAGCTTACTGAGAAAAAACCCAATTGCTCAGTGTGACAAAATGTACTGAGGCATAGCCAGAGCTCTGAGCCAGTCTTCTTGCCATCACTGTCAGAAAGAATGGCATGATCTACAGATGTGCTTGCATCTGTTTTGTTTTGTTGTTTTTTTTCCTACAAGATATAAACCCAAATCTATGGCCAGCTGCATTGTTCTGCTTGAACAACTGAGGAGAGATTGTGCATAAAACCAGAAATGAGTGAATCAGATTTATATCTACAAAAGCAGAAATAAGAGAGATTGTGAATAAAACCATCAATAAGTGAATGAGATTTGTATCTACAAAAGCAGAAAAGTTCCTTCTTCCTACTGAAGTAAATCTCTGTCCTAGCATGCAGCTCAATATTTTCAGAGCAAGGAGCCCACATCCTCCTATCAGTCCTATAGTTTGAGTAGTTCCTCTAAAAATCACAAAGAGACATGGGTATCCCCCATTAAATTTAGCATGGTTTGATTCATATTCGAAAGTGTGGAGTCTTAGAAGAACAGAGGAGATCTGGGTTCTGTCTCAGCTTGCCTAACCTTTAGCAAGCCCCTCATGTTAGAGTCCTGCTGCTTTAGGTGATTGTGCAGTTCTGGAGAACTATATCCAAGGGAAACATCCTCCGCTCCCACCTGCAGGAGAATGCATGGTATGCTGCCTTCTGCCTGGTCATCTCAGTTGGGTGGCACAGAATAATGGGAGGTCTTCATTAAAGTGCTTTCTTGCTTCCTTTGAAGAAGCTACTGCTTGCAAAGAAGACCCGCTGTGTAACTATAGCTTTAAATTTTTCATTAAGAGATAATATGATCATTATCATGCAGCTGGTTCAGAAGGCAAATCAACCACTGTCTGGGTAATACAGCACCATGATGGGCCTTGGAGGACAGAACCATAATTCTGGCTCTGGATGGCATAACCTGAATCTGTGATACTCCTACAGTATTTTGAAATATATCAACTGCCCCAAGTCCCAAACAGTTTTCATGACAATTCTCACTTCTGATTATTGTGATATTCAGTTACTTTTCCTGCTTGTAGCCTTTTTATTGGTTGTGGAAAAGGGCTCATGAGGCATCTGCTAATGAGGGATGCATCCAGTGATATTTGAATGAGCTTTAAGATAATTTGGGTCAGGATAAGTAACCAGAAATCTTACCATCTCAGACAAACCCAGGAGATCATGATACCACTTCTTTTGTACGGGGCTCAGCACTAGGAAGCTGCACATAAAGCACAGCCCAAGCACTTGGGTCTCCACCTGCTGAGTTCACTCTGTAATGGTTGAGTGTAAGGAAGATCTTCCAAGGTTCTTGTTCCTTTGGAATCAGAGGTGAAACTGTGAGACGAGCTTGAGCAGAAATATAGAGAGTACATCACAGAACCAAAGCATCCTTGTAAAAACCATCTATTTTGTCATCTCTTCATCCTTTGAATGAACCCACAGAAATCTGTAAGAACAAAGTATGATAGTTTTAGAGCTCACCAGCTCTGGACTCAGGTAGACTCAGATTTGAGATAGTTTGCATCAACTCAGAGGTTTCAGGGGCTCTAGCAAATTGCTTTGAAACAGCAGATGTTTTTCTCTTCATGTTTGTTTTTTTCTGTTGTTAGTTTTGAAGTGTGAATCAAGGTTGTACCTATTTCTTCACCAGTAACCAATCAAGAGAAGAGTCTGCAAAAAACAGCAGCTAAGCACAGAAAGTGACCACAGTGAGGGCATGTTGTTTGCTGTCTGCTAACCTTTATCCTGCGTGCCAGTCATAGATGCACCTCCTGAAACATTAAAACAGGAGCTAAACCAAAGCTACTCCGTCATAAAGAATATTTTGTTCACTCCAGCACTTTTAATTGCACAATATTGCATGCTTTGTGCCCCTCAAAGATTTGAGGTTTGAATGTACCCACACTCAAAAAAGCAAGTCTGCTTTTGGGGAGCTTTTTTTCCCTTGCATATTAAAGTCAAGTAAGAGAACATGTCTTTCTTCATGAGGTGCTGTCCTTATCTTTAGAAGTTAATAGTTCCCGTTAAAATTTCCCTCTTTCTCTTTTCCTTGTGTACGCTCCTTTTATGTCAGAATACGAAGTTATGAAACTGGAGTTAGGACATTCACATGCATTTACAAAGAACAAAGGTTGTATTCATTCAAGTTGTTTGTGTTGTTTGCTTTCTTAGTTTTTCAGTTCTTTATTAGTAATTCCTCATTTTGAGTCTGTATTTCACACGTCATACTTGACTTTGGTTACAGGTTGCTTGGCATCTGCTTAACAGCAGATTCAGCTGTTAAAAATAAAATAATTCACCACCTTTTTATGATTAGTTGCCATTAAAATGGTGTTAATTCAGACTGTAGACACATTAACATGGAAAATCTCCATCGAGGAGCAGAAAGAATTAAATACATGAGCACTGTGAGACTTCCAGGCAGCGTAGGACCAAACCAGGCTCCCATCTTCCTTCAGACCTGTGCAAATGCTGAAGCCCTTGCTAGCTAGACATGTCACTTTTCTTGCCTGAAGCACCACCTCATACTCTGAAACTACTCAGTGAATGTGTCTCAGTTGTCATTAGGCATAGTTTCAGGATCGTGCCTCAGTAAAAGGTTAATTTTAAAAGCCCCTTTGTGCCTGCTTCTAGGTGGATGGAAAGGGAAGAGGAGGTACAGGTGGGTTGCTACTGCTGCTGTTCTCTTGTGTAGCACAATGGGTGTCTCTCAGCTCATGCCAGAGGAGACAAAAGGGAAAAAAACTGGCTGCAGAGGAAAACAGACTTTGTATGGCTCCAAGGAAATACAGTTGCAGTGCTTCTGTAAGACCTTTCTCATCACTGCACTGCCCTACATTATCTTCTAGCTAAGGATTTTAGGAATAAGCTCTCCTGCCCCAATAGCACCTCTTATGGGTTGATGTGAAAAAGATGCATATTTGCTTGTTGAAAACGACAACAAACAAGAAATGCCTGGTTATCGATTCTCTTTCCTTCACATATACATTTTTTTCAAACCACTGGGCTGGAGCCATGCTGAAGTCCTGGGGAACTGGCAAATAAGAGACATTGGGGCAGACAATGGTCTGGCTAAATTCTGGTGTAGGCTTTATGCTGTGGCTCATTTTCACTCTACCCTTCACACTGTGTGGAGAAGTGTGAATGTTTCTGTTGTCAAGATTCCTCTTTAGAAGTTTTTTTCCTATTCTACATTGAAGGGAAGTAAGAAAAGCATTTCATGTTTAAAAAGCCAAACACACACAGTCTGTAGGTTGGGCTGCTGGACCTACAAAAGCAAACAGTGAATAGAAACATTGAACACTGTTTTTTTTAAACTCTGTTTGCATTCAACACAATCCTTTTGCTTCACCTCTCTGTAAGAGCTATGTGTGAAAGGAACTGCCTGCAAAAAGTCAGGGTCAAGTACAAATTGTAAAAGAGGGGAGGAAGTTTGAACATAAGATTGCAATTTTGTGTTGTCTAATTTTCTTGCAAATGAGTTTTCAACTTTCCTGTCCACAGTCAAATACTACTTAAATACAGTATTACTTGCTGCTTTCTAGCTCGTGCTTCCGTGAAAAAATTCCTAGACCCTTCACTCTGCATATGCAGAGTTTCAAAAGCTCTTCTGTGAACCTTCAGGGCCCAAAGCATTTCTACGTTAAAGAATCTTTTCAAACACTTCAGTAGTTCTTCACAGCGAAAGATTTGGCTGGGGAAAAAATGTTCAAAGATGTGGACATGTGACATTGTTTATTGTATTACTTATCAATTGAATTCTTCTAATTGTTTGTTACAGATGATCAACATGCTTATTGGTATACTTTTGACATATTAACATTCATTTTTATGTCTCTTCCCGAGTTAATCTGGTTTAACAACTTCTAAGATTATCTTTTTTTTACATAACAATTTTTGTGTTTAGGCATGCTAATGTTAATCCTGACCAATAGTGACAGTAATTCTTAAGGCTGCTGAAACCTTTCCATTATTACTTTATTTTTGTTTCCTTATAGATTTGGCTTTTGAGGGGAAAAAGAAATTCATATATTTCATGTGCAATCATATATATGGTTGTTCATAATAAATATCTACTATGTATATATATATATTAGCAAGAATAAGCAATATCAGTAGCTGTAATTTATTTTTTTTCGTTAGTATGAAGATCCGCATTTCACTTGTGTAATAATTCATGTGACCCCTAGTCAGGAATTTGAAGAGTAGAAATTGTAAATTACTGCTAGTTTAACTTCTCTCAAAGGGTATACACTGAGGAGTGGTGTTACAACTATGTATCCTGACAAGTAGTGATGACATGTTTGTTTTGGTTTTGCATGTTTGCATTTGGTAGACCTCCTGGGATTTTTCTTGCTTATATTTTATTCAGAGAACACCTGAAGGAACACCTGCTCTATTTGTGTTGAACAACTGATGGGTTATTATTCAAAGAGAAAAGCATAAAATGGCATTAATAATGTTGCCACAAACTAAAACATAGGGTGTCCAGCATTCTGTGATGTTTAATTTATTTGTCATAGAGATATGGACCAGGGATGAAGGAAGTGTAAGAAAATCAGGGTAATTTTGGAAATATGATTTCATAGCAGACATTTTAACTGCCTGGAGAATCTGTGTGAGAAAGGATTCTGTAGACAGAGATCTTAGGGCATGCCTGCTTAATCAATCACTTCAAACTAAACTCAGATCAGAACTACCCTGGCTGAGTTATCAAACTGTCACAATGTGTTAAGCTGTTGTCTTGCTCTATTAGTTGTAGTTTGGGTACCCAGATGGTTTCCCATTCTTCTTAATAAGCTAGGCTAAAGGTCATGTTATGTCTTGTGATGGGAGGAATGAATCACATTAATGTCCCTTATGAAGATGAAAATATATATGGACCTGAGGTAGCCAGAGACCTTCATATTAGCATATTTGAAATGGGAATATGTTCCAAACTTTCACTGAATTTTTCTCAAGCCCTGAATTTTGACTACGCCCTGAATTAGGAGTAGATAGGCACTCAATTGAGAGAAAAAAGCCCAAGATAATTCATTACTGGGCTGAGGCCTTTAAAAAATTGTATAAATATATATTTGTCAGTGTGTGAGAGGTAGCAGCTCAGAAAATAAATTAAACGTAAGGAGATTAAAGGGGCAGGCAAGTGAGAGACAAAAAAAGAGATGCGCTGACCTTGCTTAACTTGGGAAAGCTAATTAATAAAGAGGAAAAACACAGTTCAGGATTCAGCATGAAGGTTAGCTTTCTTTTAGGCGATGCTTATTAAAAACCTAGGGCATTACTATGCAGAATAATAGTATGAAGAGCTGTAATTTCTAGTGGAAATAAGTGAGTCTAGACTGTAACATGGTAGTCTAGTGACTGTATAGAAAACCTGTGAATGATTTTGTTCTTGGACTCTCTTTTAAGCAGAAAAACTTCTTGTTGGGAAGTGTGGAGGACCAACCTTTTATATTCCAAGGTTAGAGCAAAGGGAGTTGAAATGTCATTGTTGGCACACACAGGAACGAAGCAAGAGACATCTCCTTTTAATTAGATAGGGTCCATCCTATACAGTTGTAATGACAATAACACTTTTATATAAAACTGGAAACAAGAAGAGATACAAAACAAGTAGATGTTGCCAAGGATATTGAAATGAGTGGCAGAGGACTGACTTATACAGTAATGGATACCAAGTGTGTTGTTTTTCCCTTAAAAATTGTGGTAACATTCTGTTGAATTTTCCCAACCCTCTCCTTCTTTTATGCTACATGCAGATAAACCCTATTTGAATGTAAAACAATACTGGATTAATTGTGTTTGACAAAAATGTGTCCGTGTTATAAAAATACTGTGTTAACAAAGCAAACCAACTTTCCATTTAAGGAGTTTAAAAGTAAATTGTCTGCTAGTGCAGGTGTGCATTTCATTATACCAGACAATCTGTAACACACTTCCTGCAAGTGCAGTAATAAGCCAAGTTCTTTTTAACCCAAGTGATGTGTAAGAGAAGGGAGAGCAATCAAAATGCTTTTTCTTCTTTATACTGACAATACAGGAAACTATGTAACAGGTTCTGGCATTCTGTGGCCTATGACTTATACATTATTAATGCTAAGCAATTCTAGTATAGTGGATAGTCAAGTTCCATGTTTCTAGAGATGAATAGCTAAAAGAAGGAGAAACTGAGAAGATTTTTATTTGGTAAAAATATACAGTCAAAATGCACTGATCCTATATTTTCATTCAAAGGTGGGTTTTCATACATGAATAAAACAGGTTAAGGGTTAGGGTTTTGTAGCTTTGCTCTGTTGTTGTATACTTTCACACTTTTTGCCCATAGCACATGTATTATACCCTTGCTATTCATGTTTTGTGTTTATTTTTAAGTATAGATGAAGAATGTATTTTCTCATCTAGCACCTAATGCATCCTGTCATAAATAAATCCTTGCAAAACACCTGTGAGTCACCATTTGTGCACCTAATAAATAAGCAAGCAAGGAAAATGCTTGGAAAATGTTAAAGGTAGAAAAATTTTTTGCATTAGTCTTTGCCATGGAAGTGATCAAGCTGCCAAAACTGAGGGCTAGAGGCAAAAATGCAGAGGACATTAATTGTCATTCTCAGTAGCTGCCTGGTTTGTAATGGGAAAGCCTGTAAGGTAACTTGGGCTCGTGGCACCAGCAAATGTGGTGGTGTGAGGTGCTATTCAGTGCTGCTCTGCCCAAGCCTGTGCTGCCTTCTGCAAGGCTGTGCCAGCTCTCAAACCACTGTCAGCAGTCAGGGGTGGTGTGTGTCAAGAAAGCTGCAAGGAGTGTACCTCCACCATAAATCATGTTTTCTAGCTCCTGTCACTCTAAAAGTGGACATGTCCGATTACCCGGGTCATTTCAGACCAGTCATCTTTCCTCTGAAATGGAGCCCTTCTGCTGTTCAGGTTATGAGAGAAAACCACAGCCTCCTGCATCAGTAGGAGATTTTTTTTTCAGTAAGTATTTTAAGCTTTAGTTGCTGAAGAATTTAAAGCAGATTAATGAAGAAGGAGGCAGAATAGGAATAAATACAAGGTTAAAATAAAGCGAACTGTATTATAAAATTATTTCATTGTCACCTGACAATTAAAGCCCAGAACAGGAAAACAATAGAGCGTCCCCAAATTTGTATTAATCTGGGGCAAAATTTGCACTCCATTAAGTTCTTAGGAAACTGGATTTTAAGATGCTTGTTTGAGAAGAAATTAATTTTTTACCAGCAAAAGCAATGCCCATCCATCTCCAGTAGAGTTCTACTGTGTAGGAAGAAGGAGATCTTGGTCTTTGTAAGTGGTGCAATGATGACCAGGCAAAACCCTTCTGAAGTCTGCTAGAAATAAGACTTCTTACCATGCCAGCAAGGCTGAAAACAGTATTGTTTCCAAGGGACTTTTTCTTTACTGTAGCTGGTAGCGAGATTTCGCTGCATGCAGTTGAAACAAACTGTACTTTTGCTCCTTGAAAGTTCAAGTGCACCTGTCAAGAAATATAATAAATGTAATAATTATGGTAAGAGGAGCGATGCATTGGTTCTGGTTTAAAATTTCTCAAATGTCACTCTCATACACTTCTAGAAAATGACTTTTACCTGAGTTCTGGGAAGCCTGCCCGTGTGTGAAGCATGGCACAGTTGGAGTTTCTCTGCAGGTGGGGGGACAGCAAGGAGTGGGGAATGGCCAGCTGCTTCTGTGGAGGAGAAGAGTGGGGACAGATGAAGGAGACAAGACCGAGAGAGAAATTGGTTAGAGAGAATGCTGAGGGCTCCTCTTCAAGCAGTTAATACTTTGATATTTTATCTGGGGAACATATTTTGATTTTGATGAATCTGCTGCTTTCCATGAGCTGAAGGAGCTTGCTGATTGTTTTTGGGGATGGCCTCAGTGCTTGTGTAAATGTCCTCAAGGACACTTGTGTACTTTGAAACATTCTCTGCCTAGTGCCCAGTGAAGGGTGCAGTGGCTGAAAGGTCACAGGAGACATTTGCTGGGGTACTGACCCTTGGCCACTCACAGAGCAGTGGTGTGATATTTGGGCTGTCCCAACAGCTTAAAGAAGCATTAACAGCAAAAAAACTGAGTTAAGGATTTCAAGAATTGCAAGACTGACCTGTTTTTGTGTTACAGTAAATACAACCATGAAAACTTATAGTTGTTAGAAAGGAGCAAGGTTAATAATGTATGAAACTTGAGCTAGGCAGAGAGAGAGAGGGGAAGAAAACTGAACAAAAAGATGAGGTAAGTTCAAGTCAGTGATTCCATGATGCCTGGGGAGAGACACACATATGCAAAATCACATATTTTTCATTCCTAGAGCTTTTCAAATATTTCAGTGGTACAAACTGCATGCTTTGATTGGTGTCACCTGTTAATTAATCTGGCAGAAAAGTACCAGAGATTAAACAGGCTTGTTACTGCAGGGTATGTGGAAAGGGCAACAAGGTTTTAAGGGGCATTTGAAGAGAGTTCTTCTTCAATTAGGTTGGTTGTGCAAAACAAAGTTTCAAATTTTCCCACTTAAATCTGTATGCTACATATTTAGCTGAAGACAAGCAATTAAACTAGCACATACTTTGTTGTTTGCAAGGATGCAAAGCTAAGTCACATACTCTGTGGATTTTTAATATTGATTTTTTCATTAACCTGAAAGCAACATACATGTGCTGTAAGGTACTGTAAAGCTTTGCATCAGAACTTCAGCACATTATCTCATTGATTTATGCTTGTTTACAAATTCAGCCTAACCTGAGCATTGTCATGCCCTAGGATATGAACACAACCACAGCATTACTCGTCCATCTTATTTTTAGTGTGTCTATTGTGGCTGCTTCCTCGCTTTGTTAGTTTTGATACGTCCAGCCATTAGTGATAATTTGATCATTCTTTAGGCATTGGCTGTTTTCACTTTAAAACTCTATTGTAAATTGGGTATTAAGTAGCCTAGTAAATCCTAGGTCTGTGTCTTCCTGTGGTTCATTGGTTAGGGACCAGTTCAGTCAACCATATAAACATGTACTTTAAGGACATATATAAGAGCTGCTGAGTTAACACAGCTGTGTCCCAGGAGATCTCTATTCATTAGATTGAAAGAGCAGAAGGTTGTGTTTGGGTGTGATGTGCTGTAAAGTGAGCCTCCAGTTGTGTGCCTTTCCTCTAACACTGGCCCAGGGACAGCCAGTCGATAACTGAGTCATCCTTCACACAATTTTACTATCCCATTTCAAACTCACATGAAAACATGCTTAGATGTTTAGAGGTAAGGGCTTTTTTTATTTCTTGGAAATAATTTCCTCCAAAAGTGAGTGAGATTTTCCATAGCTCCAACTCTAGGTAAACATTCAAGTGACTTTAGTAGAAATGTCAGTAAAAACTCAATATAAGCCTAAGAATTTATCTCATGAGAGTTCATTATTGGGCTTAGACTTTTTATTCCTTGGACTGAAGCACCCTGCCACACATCACCATTTTGCTGGACATGATGTTTACATAATATGCTTTGGAATTCACCATGGAAAACGCAGACATAGTAAATGTGGTTTGGATTAAGATTGTTCTGCAGTTTATGGTTGGCTATGTAACTGAGCATAATTTAACTTAAAACTCAGCAAATTTTCTACTTGTATAGCATGTTCTGTAGAGGTTCCCGGTGCCATCTCAGGCATCTCTTCTTAAGCAATCTGTATTATTAAGTCTCACAAGAAAGAATGGGGAGAATTGCTTGTGGTGTCTCCTTCTATTCCTTTTTCTAACTTTGTATTGAAAGTTTCTTACAGTTTATATCTGGATAACACTTGAAATCCATAACTCACAGACCAATGAATGCCAGGGCAGTACTTTGGGGAAATACTGTGCTACATGCTTCTCTTACAGTCATGTCCTGAGTAGCTAGAGCTGGTCACTGTCAGAGATTTCATACTGGGTTAAAAGAGCCCTCTAGTTTTACCTGCTTCACTGTTCCTATTAAAACACCATTAGGGAGAGAAGCACAGGATAATTTGGAAAATTAACCTTTTTAGATTATCAGTAAATTTGAAAAAGTTAAGTTTCCAAGGTTAGAAAATCCATCCTGGTTTTCACAGAAGCTATTGTGTCCATATCCAGTGACAATAGTTGTAAGACATGGAAAACGAACTGCTGCAGCTCACATTAATGCATCCTGCTGTTGAGCCTCCCAACTTTTGGATAGAAAGATTTGCCCTCAACAGTTATGTAGTAACCATGCTGCCTTGTGTTGAAGTGAAGCGTCTCCCTAAGAAGACACCACCAGGCTGAACTGTGGTAGTTCAGCCAAGGCCACCCAAAGTGGTACTGCAGTCCAGTGGACAACACTAAATAAGCAGGAAAAATAAAATGTTTAAGAAAATGCCTTGTTAAGATAGAGACTTATGGAAGGCCAAAAATAGTCTTGTTCCCGCTATCCATGAAATTCTTTTAACTCTTTTGCATCTGTAAAATGAGTATAAGCACACCTGGGGGAGACAGGCAGATGATTTGAGGGCATGGTACATGCCCTGAGAGCATCACGTGTAGAAAGGTAGAAAGCAACCCAATCATCCATCTTCAGGTCCATACTCATAAATATACCCTTCTTTGTGAAAGCTTATGAACTCCTACCTTAATACTGTTGATTTTCTGGGTCTAGTTTCCTAACAGACATCTCTGATACGTTGATAAGGAAGGAAAAACATAAGCAGATCACCTGAGAAACCCGTTTATCTGAGTGTCCATTCCTTTTCATACAGCTACTAGAATAAATTATTAGTCTATGTGAGCAGGAAACTTTTCCCTTCTTTCAGATTGTGACCACAGTGTGTTTACTACTGGTTTTCATTTGTTTCAAAGGTACAGTGGGGAAAAATATTCCAAACCCTAATTAAGAAGGCACATGAGACAAAGAAGAATATGCTTTACAGTGGTTGAAAAATTGTTGCTGCCTTTTAGGATTTCATCTGTAAGACGTCTTTTTGATTCCAGCAGATGGCATACACTCTTCAGAGCTTGCTGTGTATGACCATAAATACTGCTCCATGATCATCCTGAGCTCTACAGAGAAACTGTATCAGAAGTGATTCTGTCATGTACACTCAATTTCTGTAATCTCTTTGACATGCTACAGGAAGCTAGTATGTCTTCAAAACTAAGTTTCTTTGCTCTTTGGGGGCCCAGATGGAGTAATTTTTGTTGAGACGGCTTCCAAGGAACATAAGCAGAGTTTGGCCAAAGCAATTTTGTTGGAGCAATAGTTGTAGTTAAGCAGTCTGAATATCTGACTATAATAAAAATGTATTGGCATAAAAAGAGAAGCTGGCACTCTAGATTAAAAAACTAAACCAAACAGCAGAACAAATAAGAGAAAAGAATGACCAGAAGTTTCTTGAACAGGATGCATTTTAACCTAAATATGCCATATGGTGAGACAAAAAGCTTAAAATATCCTTCTTTTTTTTTTTTTCCAGCTTGCAAGACAACATTGTACTGGTGAACAAATACAGTCTTTTTATAATGTTATGCTGTGAGACCTCTGCACTTTCATGGAGGTTTCTGGCACTCAGAAATTGCAGTGGCAAATTATTAGTTTTATAGTTGCTTAAAATTTCCTTGTAAGTCAGATTTTGGAGAACAACTGAGAAACCCTATTATCTATAGTCAGAGCAGAATTAATATCTGTTAGAGTAGATAGGGGCAAATTGGGACTTTGAGTTTCCATGCACTAATCTAAATTCTGACATTTTCTGCATAGAAGTTCAGTTTTTTTCTTCTGGTCTTCTTGTAGTTGCTCTTTGTGCAAACAGTTTCTGACTCTATCCACAATAGTTTCTGGAAGAGAAATTTTCCCCACAGGAAGCAGTGAGGAATGTTTTCAAACAGAATTAGTGTTGGATACAATGTTATGTGCTGGCTCATTGACAAACATCTCATGGAAATGCACGCGTTTTTTTAGTGCATTTCTGATTGCTTTTTATTAGGTTATCTGAAGCCTTGTCAAACTTGGATCTATTTGTGCCCTTTTCCTGGGTTTAGAGGAACATACTGAAAATGCGAAAGGTCAGCTTTCTGAGATCTTGGCCACTGGAAGTGGGAGAGTAGCTCTGGGGTTTTGGGGATTTTTTTATTTTGATTTTAATAGTTTTTTTGATTGATGGTGCATAGCAAACCTAGCACTATTTAGTCACTTCTCAGAAAACATGCACAAAGTACAGGGCTTTTAGTACTTTGAGAAGCAACTAGCTGGATATATATCTTCTAAAGCATACTGGAAAAGAAAGATGAAGTTTTGGTATGAGAGGGAAGTTTATGTACCAAGAACCAAGATACCAAGAACATCAGTCATGGTGGGATGGGCAAGGAGGGTTTTCCTCATTTTTGTATTTTTTTGTGCTCATTGACACATATCATACTTTTAAAAATAAATGGTTAATATGCAGATTTGGTGAGAAAATAAATTAAGCAATTGAGATTGGGTCTTTTTATCCCTGATGGTGTCTAGATGAATGCTGGTAACTGTGTTCAGATTTAGTTAAGATTTGTGTAATTATAAAGCTCTGATGCACCAGTTCAGCCATGGGGGGTTACATGGCTCCTATAAACTTGTTCTTTGTGAGTGATGTGGTCCAAAATCACTGGTGTAGCTGCTTGCAGTGACAAACCTTTGAGAATTTTCTGCAGGAAAAAAAGCCATTACTCAAGAAATAAATTCGTAGGAGAAATTACATTTTGTTTCCCATTGTTAGAAGTTAATTGTTACTACCCATCTCAATCAGAGTTCCTTGATCACTCTGTATTTCCATGAACTACTCTCAGTTATTCACCCTGCTCACACACACACTTCTACTCCTTTTTGTCCAAAGTCAGTATGTCTAGGAGCTGCTATGTTTCTGGTCTTCACACATTCTCACTGTCTTAATCTTTGCTCAGTGCCCTTGAAAATTGTGCTAATCCCCAGTAATTTCACAGGCTTTTTCTTTGTGCTACCTGGCACACCCTGAGTAGAAGTAAATGCATGATCATGATTTTACTTGCCTCAGAATTTCAGAGGATGTAAGTATGTAACTTTTTGCATGAAGTACACTGTTATTGTATAGTTTGCCATAACAATAATAATATAGTTCATCCTTAATTCTTTTACTTTTTCTCTCAGCCTCAGTACATAATTCTGGGGTAATGAAGCATGCAGGTTCCCAGGTTGTTCCATCCCTATAAAGCCCCATCAGAAAATTGACGGATACTCCACATGTGCATCACTACATAAATAATCATCTTAACTTTCTTGCTTTAGACTTTGAATGATGCACAGAGTACAATCTCTGTAGATAGAAGTATACCTTGTTATTCCAAACAAGAAACAAACTGGTAGCCCTTCTTGCACATAGAACTGATATCTCTTTAGTCTGAAACATGGAGTAAATATGAATTTTTACCATGACCTAGAAGGATTTCCTTTTTTAGGTTAATTAGGCTTGAAATTTCGGATTGGAAGAGCAGAGATAATAGGCGGAGACAGAGCTTTACATATGTCAGTGTCATATTTAAAGAATAAAAAAAGTTTTTTAAAAAAATTTATGTCCAGATCCTCATCTGGTATGAATGAGAGGACTTGGCAAATAGAAAGAATTATGGAAGCTTTTTCTTTATCTGCTAAAGTGTGAGCTATATCACAAATTCTGTCTTCCCACAAACAGCAGCTAATCTCTACCAAGGTAGTGTTATTTGCACTGGAGAAGCTCACAAGGACAGGAGCACAGCGTAAGTCTTTGGTTGCTCACTCTGCTTTGTACACTGGTTAGTGCTTGCATGCACAAGAAGCACTTTTGGGTGTTTCAGATATTTTTACCAGAAGTGGATTTCTGATCCACAAAATGTTTGTCCTAGTAGAGTGTAGGGGATCTTCCTTGCCAAGGACCATGGAAGACTACAGGAAATTTGTCTTGTGTGAGGTTTGGTTAACTACCTTGGCTTTGTTCTTAGAAACTGCAACTTAATCTCTTTCTGTCAGGCTTTGTCATGACACTAAATCAGAAAATCAGTTAACTCACAAACATACCAATACATATTCTCTTTGAGGGGTTAAACTCAGGTTTTCATAAGACTATGAAAGGTAGTGCTTTGTGTGGGTCCAAAGGCTCTGCCACTGCATGGCTGCCAAGTGGAAGAAGCCTGTACAGCTCCCCATGGCTCCCTGCCGTCAGACCCACCACGTGTTGGGTGGAGAGATGGTGTTAGAGATCTCCTTTTTGCAACTTAACTGCAGAAATGTCTCTCAGCTTTTCAAACAGATAGGTGTTATCCTGATTTCTTTCTTCCTATCTATCTGAGACTCCCAAGGCTTTTCTAGGTATGCAGGTACATACCTGTTTTTGTAAAATACAATTATCTTTTTCTAACAAAACCAACGTGATTCAATGTGATCTGTTGGCTTCATATGGTTTATGGTGCAGAGTTCCATTAAAACTGAATGGTAGTTCACAATCTCTCCATAGAAACTAATTTTCTTTTCAACACAGCATGCCATGAAATGCTGTATAAAATCTAAGCTGCAATAAGGAAATCTTACACAGGAAAAAGCATTATGCATGCACTGCAGTCTGTCTAAAGAGATTATTGAAAAGCCATGTATATGGACATACACAGGATGCATGATTGTGAATAGAAAATAATTCCTTCCTGCCTGGCAGATCCATCATCTTTACTTTGCTTTCTTATTTTTCAGATGTATTGCTGCAGCCCAGTTAATACATAAGTCAATAGATTAGTCGATCAAACATAAGGAAACCTCAGGGGGAAAAAATAGGTCTCTCTTCCGTGGTGATATGTACTCGTGGAAAGGACTGGATAGATATGTAAAAAAGGATCATATGCTTGTAAAAAAATTGTGTCATGTTTTACTTAATTTTCCTTGACTCCTGCTTTCAAATGGTCTTTAGACTACCTTCTCTCCACTGGACAATTAAGCTTCCTAAGTCAGATTTAAAAGCTGGAAAAACTGTTAAAGGAAGCATTTAATGAGCAGAAATCTCCTGATAATTCTAATAGGGTTTTAAAAATGCAAACAAATGTAGTGTAAGTTCAAATATTGTAAAATCAGGTAGGTCATAAAGAGTTGTTTTCCTAAATGATCTCATGGACAAATACTTTTAAAAAATCAGAAGAGGTAGATGTAACTGGTAACTAATTCAGAGCACACCATTCTTCCTTGTGGGATCAGTAAGGATGCTGCTGATCAGCTATTTAAATGTACAGTTGTAGCATCATAGAATTATTTAGGTTGGAAAAGGCCTTTAAGATCGAGTCCAACTGTTAAACCTGCCAAATCCTCCACTAAATCATGTCCTTAAGTGCCACATCCACATGTCTTTTAAATATCTCCAGGGGTGATGACTCAACCACTTCCCTGGGCTGCCTGTTCCAATGCCTTTTGGTGAAGAAATTTTTCCTAATATCCAATCTAATCCTGCCCTGGTGCAACTTGAGACCATTTCCTCTTATTCTCTCACTTCTTGCCTGTGAGAAGAGACCAACCCTTGCCTCACTACAACCTCCCTTCAGGTACTTGTAAAGAGCAATAACTACTCCCCTCAGCCTCTTCCTTTCCAGGCTAAACACCCCCAGCTCCCCCAGCCGCTCCTGAGCCTTGTGCTCCAGACCTTTCACCACCAGCTTTGTTGCCCTTCTCTGGTCATGTCCCACCACCTCAGTGTCCTTGCTGAGGGACCCAAAATTGAATGCAGTATTTGAACTATGGCCTCAACAGGGCCAAGTACAGGGGGACAGTCACTGCCCTGGTCCTGCTGGCCGCGCTGTTTCTGATACAAGCCAGGATGCCATTGGCCCTCTTGGCCACCTGAGCACACTCCTGGCTCATGTTCAGCTGCTGCTGACGAGCACTCCCACGTCCGTTTCCTCTGAGCACCTTTCCAGCCACTCTGCCCCAAGCTTGTAGGGCTGCATGGAGTTGTTGTGGCACAAGTGCAGGACCCAGCACGTTGCCTTGTTGAACCTCATAAAATTGGCCTTGAGCCATCAAACCAGCCTGTCCAGATCCCTCTACAGAGCCTCCAGCAGATCAACACTCCCACCCAACTTGGTGTCATCCTCAGACTGATCGAGGGAGCGCTTGATCCCCTGATCCAGATCATCAATAAAGATATTAAGCAGGACTGGCCCCAACACTGAGCCCTGGGGAACGCTACTAGTGACCGGCCACCGGCTGGATTTAAATCCATTCACCACCACTCTTTGGGTCCAGCCATCCAGCTAGTTTCTTATCCAGTCAACAGTGCACCCACTCAAGCCATGAGCAGCCAGTTTCTCCAGGACAATGCTGTGGGAAATGTTGTCAAAGACCCTACTGAAGTGCACGTAGATGACATCCACAGCCTTTCCTTTATCCACTGAGTGGGTCACCTGGTCATAGAAGTAGGTCAGGTTGGTCAAGCAGGACCTGCCTTTCCTAAACCCATGCTGGCTAGTCCTGATTCCCTGGTTGTTCTGATATGATTGTGATTAAACTCCCTTATATGATTATGTTAAACTCAAAGAATGTACACTAAACGCTAACTCAGAGGAAACAACATGGTTGTAAATTGTGGCAGGGAGAAAAGTTCCTTTTCCTGCTGCTAAAAGGCAAGTCATGCTTCAGGGTGTTGCTTGTAATACCAGTCCCTAGAACAAATCAGGCTACATAGTAAATTACTAAATCTCCACTCAGAATTCATTAATGTCTTACAAATAAGAAGAAAAAACCTACATAATACAGTTAAAATTCAATAGAAGGGCTTAGTGGCAGCAAGCGGCTTAAAACCCTTGTTAATGCAGACTGAGGCTTATGTTTCTCTTGCAGACTGAGGCTTATGTTACTCTTGTTTGTAGTATTCTATGTGTTTGCTTTTGCATTTTTTTTTAAATTTTTGCACAGAGGCTGAGACCTGACCAGAATATTTTACTGATGTAAAATGCTGCATTAAACAATTGGACATTACATAGCAGGAGCGAAGCCAAAGCTAATGCATGTTTTGCACAATAAAAATATTTTATCTGTTTCCCCTGCATGGCCTGTGATATTGTGACTGTATATGATGAGCTTTATCAGCTCCACTGTGGTTTGAAAAATACGTCTAACCTAAGAAAATAACCATACCATAGCATGTTCTGGGGCACAGTGGAACAATATAGTCACAGACTCTCTCCTTAAAAAAGCTCAGCAGCAGGCAACATTATTTCAACTCAAACTAGAAGTTTCTTGGTAAACTCATGCTTGAGGCCCAGTTTCACAAGACTTGTGGGAGACAGTTCGGACTCCTCAGATCCAGGTAGTGAAATCCCCCTTGTTGTGGTGATGTTCCATGTTTTCCTAGTCACTCATCTTTTATGTACCAACCAGAGTAGATCCTTTCCTACATATGAGGTAGGAGTAAGCTGATCATGTGGGGTGGATCAGATCCGTACTCCCTCTCCCTCTCGTGAACACAGCATGTAATCCATAATAATCGGTGTTACACTGCAGGGAAAGGGAAAGAGATACAACCCTGATCCAAGCCTTGCTGCTAACAAATATCCTTCAGGGCATATTAAGCTCTCATTTACTCCCATGCAATCTCACTGATTGCTAGGAGGAGCTCTGTCATTGAGGAATCACCAAGACTACTGTGCACCAAACCTTATCATAACGTTTTTGTTATGGCTTTTCAGCTCCGACTACTTTTGGACCACCTGTCTGAATATGAGGGAACTGGCAAGACAAGATTTGCAGCTTTTTATTCTAAGGTCAAGAAAGCTAGTTCAGCTTTCGATACCCCCATCTTTTTTTTTTTTCTCCTTAAGAAGGCCAGCCCTTCTAAGAACAACTGGACTTGTATAGCTGCTGTTTACTCGTTGCTTCAGAAGAGAGCAGTGTTTGGTTTGACAGCAAACATGTAGCTCAATAGATGTTCTTAGACCCTTAAGCCTGTTTGTCTAAGGTTGTTTTCTTAAGAATAGCTCTTGCTACATAGATTGAAGTAATTGCTACAAAACAAAGCAGACTTTTATCCTGAGAATATCTGCTTGATTAATTGTCACAGATGAAATGCCTTGAACAGATTAAACAGAGTCCCTGCTAATTTACCTTGTGCCCAACATCTGTTTTCACTAGCCCAGTTATGGTCTTTGCCTACCTTTTGTATTTAGATGATTGGGTTTTTTTTGTTCTAGTCTGTAAACTAGGTTTATGACAAGCTGGGTAAGTACTGGGGAGATGCAGAGTTCTTTACCTGTAACTGACTGAACATAAAAGGGCATTGTTACACGAGCACTGTGTAAATTGTTAACCCTTAACTTTAGTGAGGAAAGAAGTTATGTTTGGTAGCCAAGGAAAAGCAGTTTCCCCAGCCCGTTAGTCCTAGAAACTTCGGTGGGAATACAGGAAAGAAAGAAGCATTTGAAAAAATACAGACAGCAGACTTTTCCAGAGGGAGCTAGGAGAAAACCCAAGAAAAACACTTGGAGGAAATAGGAACAAAAAATACCAGGGACCTTGGTGCCTTGGTGAATTGCTTTCCTGCATTTTGGCACATTTTGTGTAGCAACCAGCAAGAGAAGGAAGATTGAAGCTTAAAAAGTGCAGATGGATTATCTCGTATAGCACTGTATATCTCACATGCAAAACCAATTGTAAACATTTAGATAATCTAAAATCAAATGCTTAAGAACAGATTTTTTTTTTCTTGTACTATGTGCATTCTGTGGGGATGAGGGACAGTAGAAAGAACAAGTAGCTAATATCTTGATTATTTAGGTAAGAGATTTGCTTAAAAGGGAGTTAAAATTGTATTTTAATTCTGATACTAATTTCTATTAATACACTTACATATCACCTTGTCAGAGAAGAGCATATTTGAAATCAGTGAGAATACAGTCTCTGTTCACTTTGGGACATCACTCTACTAAGGTGAATAAAAATGAAATCTCCTGGGCTCAAAGGAGTTCCCCTCTTTTCTAAACAAAAGTGCTGCCTCAAAAGGGAGAGGAGTAGGTGACACTGAGCTAGAAAGAACATCATATAAATTATTCAAAAGCTACCACATATGCCTAGCTCTTGGTATGTGCTGTTTCAAATAATCTGTTTCATGTGACTACACGTTTTCCGATATTTGGTTCATTTTTTTGTGAGTCCTGTCAATGTTTTCAAGCACCTGTAGTTAGCAGAAAATATCATCTTTGAAGGTCTCAGTAGTTTACATTACTCTGTGAACCTGTTTTGGAGCTTAGCTCTTTGGCTGCATGTCTCAATGACATGAAAATAATGAGCAGAATCAATTTATGTCATTATGTTCTGGCTTCGGTGGAGTTAGACTAAAAGATGTTTGGTTGGATGGGTTTTAGATAAGAATTCAGAATTGTTCCTTTGTTTGAATAGCCATAGAAGCTCAGCGCAGTGGAACAGTGATTTATTTAAATGATTTATATAACTAAGGTAATAACTGGCATGTTGGGGAGATCACAGCTGCTAAAATGCATTCTCCACCGTTTTGTGATACATACTCAGGTACAGAGGAACCACTAACACAGAGATGTATTGGTGGTGTTCAGTTGTGCAGGAGGGGCTCTGGTTGTTGGTACACTTCTGGCTTTGTGCTTGAGTCCCAGCATTGCCCATGAGTTGGGGTTCAGCAAACACCTCTTCCTTCAGCATGAAAATCTGAAGCAGAAGAAAGCCTTATATGTATTTAAGTCCCTTCCCTGTGTGCTTTAACATGGCACTGTGGCCTTCAGGGTACGAAGAAAGCTGTTCATGAGGCCATGCACTCTCAATGGCAGGCAGCAGAGGAGTAGGACAGATTTTGCCCTAACTTACATCTGTGCATCTTCCACTGACTGAAATAGGCACTTCTTGCAGTTAATGTCATTATATGACTGCAGGTTTCAAAAAGTTCTGCATTCTTCTAAAGCTAAATATGATTTACAAGATGCAAATAGAGGCACAAAACCAGCAAAAGGAAGATGACTCAGTTTGTAAGACAAAAGCTGATTTCTATGACTCTGAGGTTAAACAGATTTTCATCTTCTAGTAATTGTATAGAAAATTGCTGGTGCAAAATTTTGATTTTGTTATGTGCTACACATAACAAATCCTTCACAGAAGGTTTATATTTCACTGTTGTTTCCCCTTCTCTCCTCCTACAACATACTCAAAAGCCTGGAACAATACTTTGTCTCTGGTGTGCTGATAAATATCTCATTTCTTAGAGCAGTGCTAACTCCTTTGGGGTACTGTTTTTCAAGTTTGGGGTACTGTTTTTCATCTGTCATCACTTCTCATAACATAGCTGCACGGTTAGTGTATTTTCTTATTGGGTCTTTTTCTTTAAAAACCCCATACTCACCAGAATTTCACAGTTCTGAAGGTACCATGCTGAAGGTACACTTACAATCTTGAAGAGCTGGAGGGAAGCACAAAATACAGTAGTAAGTTCCTGGAAATTTAGGAATGTCTTTAAAGAGCTTTGTGTCCTCTTTTCCTTCTCTTCTCAGAGGATATTTGGATATCTACATTTTACATGGCTGAACTTTTGAAAAAGGTAGTTGCTATCATGCAAAGGCTCTGTGTTTTTTGACCACCTCAAGCAGGACTGGCTTCTATTTGGGCTATAATCCTAAAGTAGTCACTGCAGCTCCCTTTATGAGCCTTTGTTTGTATGCTGACAAAGCTTGAAGTGGAGGGGGATCTGGCCAGCAAACACAATGCTGTCACTTAGAAATGGATGGGAATAGAAATAAGGCTTGAATAGAAGACCAGTACTGGAAGCCATCTTCTACATGGGAGGACTTACTTCAGCAATGGTGTAAGGGGAATTATATGCTTCGTTGTGAATTGGAGAAAAGCCCCACTGCTGAGGAAGTAGATATTTATGAGTGGCTTTCTCTTAGATGGTACGAAGCTCTATGCATGGTGTCAGGTAGAAAAGGGCCCAGGAAACCAAACTAAAATTAGCCCAAAGTGAAATCATCAAGTGCTTCTGTTTACTGATCCATTCTAGTTCTGCCTAATTATTTGCTAATGGAAGAGGCTCTAAGGTTTTCTTTTTAATTACTTTCAGCTGTCCATAATTCAAAGTTTCAGAAGAATGTATAATTAACCTGTAGTGAATAATAGATCAAAACAAGTTATATATTCATATTCAGAGTGCAAGTTAAACTAGTTGTAATCCCCAGTTGCCAGGTTTGAATCCCAAGTTCTTTGGGTTTTTGGCACACTTCCACCAGTGACTTCACAGATTTGTGGCTCATGTGCATGAAAACTGCAGACACTGTCTCATCTTCCTAGTAATTCCTCAGGTAACTGTTATGCACATTATCCCCTGGCTAATCCTTATATATCTCTGATATTTGGATTCCTAAGTCTTCAAGAAGTAGGCATGCCTCACATTCGAGCTGTCTGAATGCGCACTGGTGTTTCTTGTTATTCCACCAGCAGCAGCACATCTCGTTGTGACCACCACTGTGAAATATTTTTGAAATTGCAGAAGAAAGATGACAACCCTTGGAGGGTTTTTTCCCCTTAAAAAAAATATAATTCTCTAATGCATTTCCTGATGGTGCTGCTTTTTTAACAATCAAATGTATTGGAATGAAATGCAATGTCAATTTGAAAGGGAAAATCATGGAAATATTTGTATCAAAATGACTGAATTCTTATTACAGATCTAATCATAACTTTCTGTTAAGAAACTTTACAAACACAACAAGCTATACAATATATATATATAAAAAGTTTTGATTTGTTGGGAATGGCTTAATACTGAGAACATTGAAACCTTATGTATCTTTTCAGACCTGTTTTGGATCTGTAAACCTCAATCTACTGTTGTAGAGGAAAATTTTCTAAAATCTTGTTTTAATCTGGCATGAGACCAGATTTCAAAAAATGTATTTCTTTGATAACAAAAAACCTGTTCTTTACCCATTTCTCATATTTAAGTAGACAGCCTTAACTTTCAGGGGAAATGTTTGATTCATAGGATTTCTATTTTTTTTTCCAAATACATTTATATATTTTGTATACAAGGGAGTCTATTGCTAACAGTTTCTCAGGCATTGAGAAAGTCAGAGGCATGACTTTTGAAGTCCTGCACTCCTATGCATATCACTTACTCAAATATAAACCAAAGTTAGTAAAAAAAAATTTTTCCTCTAGCCACTGCCAGTTCAATAAACCCAAAGATTTTCTTAGGGAATGCATAGTTTTTTGACTAATTTTCAGTGGCAGTTGTTCAAGTCTCATTACAACCAAGTTAAAAATAGTCTTTTGACCTCAGCATTCTGACTACGTTAGAATAAAATGTTAATGTTAAAATTAAATGTTTTCAAAAGATTAAGCAAACTGTTCTTTAATGCTTTATTTTGCAAATAAATCCTAAATTTTTAAACAATTATTCTGAATTGGAATTAAATAAGGTATTAAAATTTGCATTTTCCTGCTGACATAAACTTTGTTGTTCAGCCATTTCTCCTACTTAAGCAAACAGCCATGGTCTTTGGGGAATCTGAATTTTTCAGTTCCAAACCAGTAGTTTAGCCCATGGAACATTTGGGATGATGTGTCCAGTGAATTAATTCTGTTTACACCTCTAGCATTTGAGAAATAAATGCGAAGAATACCATAAAGGCTACAGCTTTAGAAGGACTCACCACTGCCGTTTCAGAGACTTCTTCAGAGCAGTAAATATGTCGTGTTTATGAAATGTGGGAGGCGATGGATGGATTATGCGTCAGATTCCCCAGTTATACATGATGGAAGCAATCCAGACTTTCCCCTCTCTTTTGGCACCTTGTGCTATAACTTTTACTTGATTTTCACTTTTTATTCTAGTGCCAACAATATGCCTAAGCAAGTAGAAGTCCGGATGCATGAAAGTCATTTAAATCCAGTGGAGCACAGATCCGGGAACATATGTGTGCAGTTCTGCCAGTCACTCCACAGGAATCTGCTCCTGACTCTTACTGTGTTTGGTAAGCTACATCCTCTTGTCTGGACACTGTGTGTATCTGTATTTGTTCATGTAGCACCACAGCCCTTGTCTGTCATTGTCAGCTGTTCCAGCTGAAGGACACCCATGGGCATTGTCGCTTTAATTCAGGTGTGCAGGGTGTTACTGACACAGCACGGAGCAAATCCACACCACGGAGAGACATTCTGTGTCTGCTTTTGAATGGAGCATGATTTAAGCCCCAAGGCCAGTCAGATCAAAGTCATTCAGTAGAACTAAATGCACTACACATTTTTGCTCTCAGTGATTTGAAAAAAAAAAAAAAAAAAAGACAAAAACTCTTCAAAATTTCCTTTCCTTCATCTTTTATCTCTCAGTTTACACTCTACTGCTTTTAAGTTTTGTCTTCCCTTTCTGTAGCTCTAAGCCAGCGCTCCATGATCTCATCCTGAATATTGCCTCTGGCTTTAGCAGCTTCCAAATACGGAACAGTTTGACATTTTATTGTGGTTCACTGGCTCTTTGCCTGTTCCTTTTTTACTGGAAGTCCAACAGCCAAATGCAGCAAATTTGTAGACATATTCTTATGGTGTTATTCTTTGAAAGACCAGCTGCAACTGGTCTTGAGCTACAAATGTCACGACTGTATTTTCAGCCTGCAAAACTCCGTACTGTTGAAGTGTTTGCTTAGGATCATCTTTAAAAGGTACCTGATGCTGTTCCAAAAAAAGTTTTAAATACACATATATTTGTCATTGCATCAAATAGATACTTCAAAGAGTCATAGTTGTTGCAAATCATAACTCAGCTTTGCTATCAAGTTTTATTACACTTGAGACTTGGGCTTGGGATCAGGAAAACAAAGGCATTGTGGATGTAAACATAAAATACCCATTCATAAAGGGCATGTTATGGAAGTAAACATGGCCTTTTTTTCCCCTACACTATGCTTTAACAGCCTCAATCCTGAGAGGAGGTTTAGGTGTTATCACTGTAGAAATCTACATAAGAGATGGATGAAGGGATTGTTTGTGATTTGAGAACATTAGCACAAAGACAAGGATGCAGACCATCCAAAGAACAGAGTAATATGTGAGTCCTAAGAATCAAGTTTTCTTCAACAATATGTGCAGTATTCCCGATCAGGCAATCTCTCCCAAAATCCCCCAAATGAAACTTGAATGTGTTTTCCTCAGGGGACTATACGACCTTACCTGAACCTGCAGGGTTTTTCTTAGGCTGTAGAACACCTAGTCATGCTGACCCTGTCTTCAAGTGGTACCATTTCTGTGCTGAGAGCTAAATGTTGTACTCCAAAGATTCTGACTCCTCTGTTGGTTCTGTATGGATTTACATAAATCACTCCACCTCTTGGTGCCTCAATTTTACTAGCTGTCGAATGATGATATGAATTACATTTGACTATCACTCCCTTCTGAAGTCTGTGTTGTACCAAAGATCAGCGGCCTTGTGTAACCATTTTTCTTCTAGGCTGTTCTTCTGGATAATCAATTCACATTCAGCTATACTTAAGTTATGTACCTGCCCTTTGTTGTTATTATTTTTCCAGGTGTTATCCTGGGTGCCGTGTGTGGGGGTCTTCTTCGCCTAGCAACACCTATTGACCCTGACATCATCATGTTAATAGCCTTCCCAGGAGATATACTTATGCGGATGCTAAAAATGCTGATCCTCCCTTTAATTATCTCCAGTTTAATCACAGGTAAGATCTATTAGCCATAAATACTTTAAGATGCTTTCTACAGATATCACCTGGTTTGCTTTTTGTGGTGTACGAAGAACAGTAGTTTGATCCTGTCAGTATTTTGCAGGTGTGTATTTTAGAATTAATTTAGAATTAATAACTTTTTTGGCTTTATTATGTATATGCTCCAGTGAATTTATTTTCAAACACACACATACATGCTACCATCAGAAATTTCTTAATATGCTGTTTAATATAATTCCTGGATTGAATCTTGCAGATAAGATGGCATAACACTAGTAAGCATAGCCATCTTGGAAGATGTGGTGTCAACTAGACCGTGATCAGTTTGCAGCAATTAAGGGCAAAAAATGGCATGATATTTTCTCTATTTTTCAATGCCTGCGATGTCTGCAATTAAGTGGGATCTGAAATGGTTCCCTATAAATTATTAGCAGTAGACACTGCTCACATAAGAACTACAGGAAGAATCTGTCTAGTGGTAAGAATTTCACTAGAACAAAAGTAGGTACCTGAGGCGGTCATTAAACTTTGAAAATTATAAAGGTTTTTATTTTATAATTATTGAATTGGAATTTGTTTTGTTGACAAATATTGAATTTGTTTGTTTCTTAAAATAAAACACCTGCAGGACTGTCTGGTTTAGATGCTAAAGCAAGTGGCCGACTGGGCACAAGAGCCATGGTCTACTACATGTCCACCACTATTATTGCTGCTGTGCTGGGTGTGATTTTGGTTTTAGCCATCCATCCAGGGAATCCGAAACTCAAGAAACAGCTTGGTCAAGGGAAGAAGAATGATGAAGTATCTAGTCTGGATGCTTTCTTGGATTTGATCCGAAACTTGTTCCCTGAAAACCTAGTTCAAGCATGCTTTCAGCAGGTAAACCCTTCTACTCCTTGGTAACATTCTTCACATCTTTTACTTACCAGGGTTGTCTGTAGAGGTAATGTAATTGTTTAGGTGAATTGGAGAAATGATGAGATGCAAAGAGGAATACAGGTCTGAAGTCTTGAGCAGGTAAATGAAAGGACATTATTTATAGTTGCTTTGGTTGCAGCTGCTATTTAAATTCATAGAACTTCCTTAAAGAAGATGAATTTTATTTTGTTATTAAGTAAACTTAACTTTTTTCTGTGCTTTTTATGGTATATCTATGGTCATGAAAGCTGGCCTGAGGCTGATCTTTGACTCAGGCTGAATTTGATCTTCGTTATTAGTTACAGAGCTGATGGTTCTGCAGTGCCCTGTTTGGAATACATGGATGATGCTCATTCCAGCTGACTGACAGCCCCAAAACACAACCTCTCTTAACCTCTACTGTTGTGTTAGAGTTCAGACCAGGTGGGGATAAATGAGCCAAGTGGCTGACCCACCTACAGGTGGCTCCACCACACCAGGTTCAGGGCATGCTGGGAAAGAAGGATGTGTTGCTTGCTCTGTAAGTAGATAATTAGATAACTTTGTCTGAAAGCTTTTCCCCAATGCTTAATCAAAACAGCTTTCCTTTGAGAGGTAAAATAAATGAAAAATGTATGTTTCCCAAGTTCTGCTTAAGCATATTTTTTATATGTAAGCTGCTTTTCTCCTACAACTGAATTGTTTCAAAGTAATGCAGACAGGTTTTGGTTTCAGGGTTGGTTTAGTTTGTTGTTTTGTTTTTGGGGGCTTTTGTTGATGTAACAGGATTTGTTGCCAAACCTGTTTTTAAGTGTTCCTTTGTGAAATGGCATGGTGGCTGGTGCTGTGGTTATAGCCAAAGAATAAAGTGAAAAGAAGAGGGGGAAGGGAGAACAGGCCATGGGGGAGTGGAAAAATGGAGGGTAACCTAAGCTGCCAGAAGGGCTTGTATTGCTTCACTTCTTACATGGGCTTCCACATAAAAACACATAATCCTTGGGGATTTAGAAAGAGAACATTCTCAATATTTCCAAATCATCATGGGAATGTCAGTCATGTGGTCAAACTGTTGGTGGCTAAACATCACATGTAATGTGAAATGTATTTCTGCAAAACTGAGTGAGGGAAAGGAGGATGCTTATGGTTTTTTCTTCCTTCCTCTTGTTTGAAGAGAAGAGAATTAAATTTCTGGTCACTTGAAACTGATCAAATATCTCAACAAGAGGGACAAAAAGCAGCGGAAATTAGAATTAAGCTACCTGTGTCAGATAATTTTCTTAAAACCTTAATACTGTTTTTTCAGTGTATGTAATTCCAATGTTCAGGTCATTTCACTAGGTATGCATCACCATTTCCCTGATTGTTTTTAAACTTAGTAAAAAAACCTTCTGGGATTTTTTGCTTTCCAAAGTTTGATTTTATCAGATTCCAAACTAATTGCTAGTGCAAACCTCTGCCACAAAACCACATTTCTTTTGCAAACTAAGTCACACTCCTTTTTAGATGGAACTTATGCCTTCTCTTAACCCTTAACTCCTCAGTAAGGAGTTAGGCTTTACTCGAATCTCTCTCTAGGAGGAAAACTAACTGCTTTTAATGGTGTCAGCATACATTTTCTCTTCCTACATTTATACAGTCTCTCTCCACAAACATTCAGTGTTTCCAGGTGGCCTTAGGAGGAAGTGTTTTGCAGTAATCCTGCAAGAATGGTTCTGAAGGGTGCACAGCAGTGGTACTGTACAGTGTGGGGGGGAAGTTTAACATGCCTTCCACTGTGACCAGGCAGAAAGCGATGAAGAGATTCACATGCAGTTTTGAAACAGTTCATTTACAAACTGGACTCTGAACCATCGCTGGATTTCAGTCTCTCCTGAATTTTAGTATGGTTCACTAGGAAGTTTTAATTTATGATGAAAGTTGCTATTCCAGCAGACATAAGATTTTATGTGCCATGAAAAACCATGGCACTATCATCTATAAATGTGACTATGACATTTTAATGGTGTTTCTAGCCTTAGACATTGTTGTCAGAATCTAAGCTTTATATTAGACTCAGCATTTTTAATGACTGTAGCCTTGCGCAGAGAAGTGCTGAAGACCTTTTACTTAAGTGACTGTTGTGGAATTTTTAAGTATATAGAGTCTAATGTTTTAAGTTTAATTTCCGTGACCCAGTTCTTACAATCTGAATACCTCACATAAAAAGAATATTGTTGACAACACTCCTCAGATGAACTCTGAAAAAAATATAAATGTGCAAGTATGTTGGGTTGTTTAAGGACAACAGAAGCATTTTTCTTGTGCAAAGCTATGTCAGCTTTCTGTCTATATCCTCCTCTCCAGATTTAGACAGCGGGTTTTGAGAGGAGGGATATAAGGTATTTTAAAACCATAAGGTTTTAACTATATGGATTGAATCTGGATCATCAGCTGTAGTACTACAATGTTCATCTCAACAGGGAAGAGGTGCAAGTGTTCTTTTGAAGGCTAATGCACCGTTTCTCTTGCCCTGCTCAAATGTGTTTCTAGGAACAGGAAAAGTAGGGAACAGGTGGGAAAACATGGCAAGGCAGTCACAACATCCAAACCATTTTGCCTGTCCCAGACCCATGAAGAGGCAGAAAATGGTCAAGATATGAAGTGGGAGGAAAACATCCTTTCTAAAAGCAGCAAGTCACAGATCTCTCTCTTTCCACTCCCTCCTCCCTTTTTTTCCTAGCCATAAACTCAAGCCCGTTTCTCCCCCTAGCATTCCTTCCCAGATTTCCCCTGACCCTGCCTTTCATGGGCCAGGAGGGTCTAAATCCATTCAGATGCTGATGTCTTCTTTTTATGAGGTGGTCAGACTTCTAGCTGGGAGCACTGATAATTTTTCTGTTATGTGTCACTCACAATATTTTAATTAGAGAGCTCAAGGGACTGTGTATTCCGTTTTGAGCTCTTGCAGTCAAGAGCTCAAAAGCTGTAAGAGTTGGGAATGTCCTATATTTTTGATTCAAGTTAACCATTATTAGACTATGATAATTTGAGATGGGCAGACCATCCTGAATATCAAGCCTTACTGTAGAGTTGCTGCCATGACTGATCTTAGAGTCTCTTGCCTTTGGTGCTGAACAAATGGTATCAACATTTAACATGCAATCTGTGAAGCACCCTTTGTGCTTCAGAACCATCTGGACAAAGGAAATAGCTGTCTATAAGATGTTACACTGTAGTGGTAAGGGATGAGTATTTACCATGCTTTTCACACTAGAGTCATGAAGAAGACCCTCAGGACTTTGTAACACTTGGAACTATTGAAAAATAAACTTATTTTTGGAAGAGGGATAAGAGACTGTGGAATGCCATGTCTAATCCTTTAAAAATACAGTTTCCTGGAATTTCAAGTGAAGACTGTCTTTATCATTATTTCCCTATTTATCATATGGATTGCATTCAATCTGTTTCCATTCTCATTCTCCTTCTTTATTGCCTTCAGATCCAAACTGTCACCAAGAGAGTGCTGGTGCCACCACCCATTGAAGAGCCACCTAATGTCACTGATTCTGCTTTGGCTATGGTGAATGAGACAGCACCACCTGAAGCCCAGATGGTCATTAAGAAGGGACTTGAATTTAAGGATGGCATGAATGTCCTGGGTAGGAAATTTTTTTGCCTGTCAAATGTACCTCATATGTATGACACAGTTTTTTGCTGTGACTGAGTAGTCAGTGTTGTCTGATCTGCTCTTTGGTGCAAGTTTAGTCCCTCCTAATAATCATCAACCTACTGGCTGTCCATTGGTCTCTGAGATGAGCATATGACAGAAACAATCAAGTGAATTGCTCTGGATTGGCAGCTTTGCAGTTATGAATCCGAGTATGGTAGCAAAGCATGTAGGAGGTACCCAAAATACCCTTTCATCCCAGAAGAAGCCGATCTAGACTAACACTAAACCATATTGGCAAAACAGTATGGGGGAGAGCTTCAAGAGTCAGTGCTTCACCCACCTGCTGATGAATTTGAGCTAATTGTTTCTAGTAGGTGTCTTGGGCATGCTGAAATTGTTTGGCTTGAGGCAGAGCCTGAAGTGAGAGGTGGGGTGTGAACCACACCACCCAAGAAAAATCCCAGAAAGGCTTGACACATCTCTGAGTCACAACTCCCTGCTCCTTTCATTTTGGCTGTTGACCTTTACCAGCTGCAAATGCCATCATGCCATCTTGTCTGGACGAGCCAGCAAGTGGGGGTGGTAGGAAGACTTTGCCTATCTCCCACCCTTTCCTGAAACAACTCTTTAGACTGGGGCAGGAGCACACGGGGAAACAAATAGCTGGCACACCACTTCTATTTTCTCCTCTGTGCCTAGAGTCACTGTTTTGTCAGCCCAGAGAGGAGAACTCCTCCTTCAACTTTTTATTTTCTGGATGTGGGGGAAGTAAGTCACAAATTAGCTCTCAGTTTGTAGCCTCATTGGCACACCTACTCCTGAAGCTACTCCGTGACAGCATGTCCACAGGGCTGAGGCTGATACCTGTGTGCTGTCCTCAGACTGGGACAGTATGTGGCAGTACCTAACCTACTGCTTTCTCTCACTACTAGACCATAACCTTCTAAGAGCAAAGTCTCTCACTACTAGACCATAACCTTCTAAGAGCAAAGGTCCCCTTACAGACACCTTATAGCTGATGAACAGCTCCTGCTGACAGTGGCTGCTGGGCCTGCAGAGCTTCTTTAGGTGTTAGTGAGTTGGTTGGCAGTGGCTGCTTTGCTTAGACACAGGGGAGATGGTGGTATCAATAAGCTGATCTTGTTTTTCTGTGAAGCAGCCTGCTCCACAAGAGCCACTGTGTCCTGCCTGCCTTCACGGCTCCTCCTTCCGTTCAGCATCTGTGGGCAGAGGAGTCACTTGCTTTCAAAGCTGCCAGCTGGCATTTTGCACCATGTGTGAGGCAGCAGCTCTTTGCCTCCGCTGTTACCCTAACCTGCTTTCCTCTCTCCTGGAACTCTGCTTAGGCATTAAAATTCTGACATGAGAGGTGCACTACATTTAATGCTGGACTTGTTTTGTGCAGGCTCTTCATGGATAAGAAAAGATCTAGAAGGCTAAATACAATTCCTACAGAAAATGAATACACAGTTTAGGTGTGGGATTTTCTGTGGTGTTTTGAGCAATGGCTCTCAAATGTTGCAGAGTTCTTTGGTTTGGTTTGGTGTGGTTTGATTCTTGAATGAAGAAGTGAAAATGTTGGGGAATTGCCATCCAGTTTGCATAAGCTGTACAAGCCAAGCAAATTCCTGCAAATATGAACCAATGTTAGTCTTATGACTAACACAGCAGTTCATTTGGAATTAATGAACAAAAAAACCTCCCTACTAACCTTTTCTGATGCAGATTCTGAATTCCAGGAAGTAAGTTGGTGTCTGAAAAGCTTTTCATTATTTCTTTATGCTCTGTGGCACACAAACATATGCTTCACTTCCCTATTCAAGTGACTCAACAAAGATAACTTGGTTCTAAAGAATGACTTTACATCCAGGAAATTGGATTAAAAAGAGAAAAAATTCTGGTTGCTAAATCCAGTGTGAGGACATGGGACAGCCTGTCTTTTCCTAGCATGCTTGTAGCTCAAATTCCCTTCTCTTGAATGCTTTTTTGTCATGGTAGGTTTTAACTTGGGAATTTCCCAGCTAAGTTTACACATTTGTTAAATACTGAACTCATATCATGAATGAAAATTTAGCCTCAAAGAATGGCTGAAGATTCAAACCATCTATCAGTATCAATCAATAATCTGACTCTGGCCACTGAAAATTGCTGGATGAAAAAGGTTAGTATTGACTCTGAAGTAATACATGCGCTCAATTGTTTTTTCACACTGATAGCCCAATACTTCAGATATTCACACCTTAGCATTTAAATTTAGGAGCCAAATGTTACTTGTAATGAATGCTATGATTTTGTATCCACCGATAGCCTGTTCCAGTTAAAATAATCTGTTTATGGGGAGTTCTGTGGTTAAGCTTAAAATGCAATACTTACCTTTTCCTCCCACCTCCAACTTCTTCATTTAACAGGAATACTCCTGGACTGCAAAAGTTAAGTTCAGGGCTACTTTGGCCTTTCCCTGCACTCCAGGACTCACTAGACTGTAGTTTGAATCTGTCAAGGGACTTTTGTAAAGCCTGAGAAAAACAGTCTTGGTTTCTAGTAACTGTTTTAACAACAGTTATGATATAGGAATGTGTTACCTCTCCCATTCGCTAGGGCTTATGAGGGTTCTAATTGTTGCATGGCACAAAGATTATTGTATACGTACTTTTTGATGATCAGATTAATTCAGGAAAAAAACACCAATAAAACCATAGCTGGGCTGTGAAATTGGAATTTAGTAAAATATTTAAGAATCAAAGATGTTCTGAATTTGGTCATGGTAGCTGAGAGTGAGTAAATATTTAAAAAATCCCCAAACATGTGATATCCTGTAGTTCTGAAATCCTGTGCAATGTGCTTTAAGACAACCCTGCTTAAGCAGGGAGGTTGGGCCACATGGCATACCATGGTTCCTTCCAAACTCACCCATTCTTTTATTCTGTGAAGTCTGGATCAGCATGTAGTATCAAGACATTGACTAAGTGCAAAAACTTCTTAAAAGCCATGGGCTTATGTGCCTTTTTTTTTTTGTCTTAATAGGTTTGATAGGATTCTTTATTGCTTTTGGCATTGCTATGGGGAAAATGGGAGAACAGGCCAAGATGATGGTGGATTTCTTCAACATCCTGAATGAGATTGTAATGAAGTTAGTAACTATGATCATGTGGTAAGTTTGAAGTTCTAACTTACAGAATGAAAAAATTATTTTAAGGAAGCTCTCATAAGACCTTAATATAGCATATACTGATCACAGTTTGTTAGTAAACAATGTAGTAAAATAGTTGTCTTCTTAAAGCCTTGACAGGTATGTTAGAACCACAGCAGCATTATTTCTGTTTAATGAGGATTATTTAGTACCCAATTTGAAATATTTCTGAAGATACTCCGGTCTTCGTTTACTGAAGCACCAGACATGCATGTACCCAGCAAAGGGCTTCAAATGATTCACACTGATTGTGGAAGTTTATTATACAGAAAGACACCTAAGCAAGCAAGAATGGCTCACATAAGAACATCCCAGTCTTCCTGGGAGGTTAGCATAATCTCAGGATATTACCTTGGAGGTACAATTACAAAAGGCCTGGACACACACACTATTTGCTGTCTTCTGGAGTAAAAATATTTTACTACCAAATAACATTCCAGTAGTTTTCAGTGATGTGTAGTTCCTCCACCCATAGTTTCTGCAGAATCTGTGTCTTACACCCTTGCTGTAATGGGGTCACCGGAAAATATCTGTCCTGTTTTCGAAGTGTACCCATTCATAATAATAGGGCCTGACTTGGAATTGACTTTGTCAAATTAAGACTAAGCCATTGTTTACTTCTAGTAGGGGATCCCACCCCCCCCTTCTTTTTTTCTTTTGAGGTGTTTTTCCAAGGACTTTCCTAGAGCTATTTGCACGCAGTGCCAAGCATGGCCATATCACATAAAAACAATTTTTCAGAACATACAAATGCGTTGCTATGTTTGGCACTGTACTACTGTGTTTCATATCTCCTAGGTCTCCGAGAGCAGAAATAGCCACTCCAATACAACACACGTATCATGGCTCAGTGCTACCTGTGATTCCCTGGTGTTCCTGGAAGTGATTTCTTGAGTTACAAGGCCTCTTCTCTGAAGCTCTAGATAGGCGCAGTTTATAGAAAAGGGAGCAGGGTGCCTGAAGCACAAGTCTTCAGCATCATTAGTGTTTCAAAGGGAGACTGTTGTGCAAGAGTGATGAAGATATGTGTAGAATAAAAGAAAGAACTTAAAGCAATGGCTTTGCATCCCTGTTATGCATCTGCTTTCCTGTACATGATCTTGCTGCATACAACTACAGTTGTTTTTATTCACAAAGCTTTCATTATTTGCTGTAACCGCTGGTCTCAACTCTATAGAGAGAGAGTTTATACTTCACTCCAGAAGCTAGAATTTACTCTCACTACAATTGGTAGACCCAAGACATAATAACCCTGCCTACAGCATAAATTTTCTCTAGTAGTCAGTGTTGCAGTGGCAGGAAATCATTCCAATTTCAAGACATTCACTGTAAATATTAATTTTTTTACTGATTTGCTTTTTATTTCTCTTTCCATTAGAAAAGGAAATTGATGTTGGGAATTCCACTTGTTTGAAATTGATGTTGGGAATTCCCTTTGTTCATTTCTGTTTAGAATTTTAAAGGAATTGCTGTGGCCAGAAGCAAGGGGGGTTTTTGTGTCTTTATAAAGAAAAATGCACTTCTTTATGCAGAGTTACATTTTGTTGGTTTATGATTTCTCTGCACAGACAGCTGTAACTCCCGTGGCACCTACAAACCCTCAGGAGCATGGCATTGCTACACAAGCATAAAACAAATCAGACATCAGCCTCTGACAGTGTGTAATTCTTTATAAGAATTGTATTTTGTCAAGTTCACTGAAATGTGCCATTGTGTGATAATCGGTATAACAGCTGGCCTTGCATTTCAAGAGATTGAGGGCTTTCCATGTTTTGGGTCCACTGAGAGACCATGAAGTATTCTAAAAGAGCACAGGAAGCACTTTTATTCTAAAAGTCAGTTTCCTTTGTATTGTCTTTAATTAAGTATCTAAATCATTAATCACCTTTGAAAATATACATTATCATTTATTTTCAAAGAGGTATTTTTTTTCTCTTCACATTACATTACTTTCTCCCAATTTTTATAAAACAGATAGAGAAGGTGAATCTCACTTAAAATTATATAATATACTAGCTTTTACCAGTGCAGTTATAAAGATTGATTTCTATCAACATGCTTTCAAGTATGTTTCACTACAGCTGATTTTCAAGTATTTTAAAAAATATCCATTCATTTCAATTTTTTTTTTGTTCCCAGTCTGTGCTACCATTATTATTCTATTCAAAAGTTCCATTTATGTCTTCAGGTAATCACATGATAAAGGGGACAAAACTCCCACCCAAAGTAACAAAAGGACATAATTAATGAAGAATTCATAAACTAAAAAGCATTTGTTCAAATTATTGAACGAACATAATGGAAACATTTGTAACCTTCAAGTTATAAGCAGTTCATTCCAACAAGTAGCTTGTCTGAAGTAAATAATGCAACTCCCTGAAACCATACAAACAATGGGTTATCAATCTTACGTACTAAGAACAAATCTACACCACTCCTTGTGATGGTCCAAGCCTGAGTAACGTTGTGATATCCTTGTACAATGTTATTCCAGGATGCAAAACTATTCAGGAAATGCATATTCCATTTGATGGGATGAAAAATGAGGTAGATGGGAAATTCACTGCAGGTGAACATTATTTTTGAAAAATATGTGGAAACTATGCATTGAATTTCCATTCAATTCCTGATCTGCACCTCAGCGTTGAGCTTGAGAGCTCCCTACTGTTTCTCCAGTCTATACTATGTTGAGCACAGTTTTTATAAATACATTGCAAAGAGTAGTTCTGTTTGTGTTCTGTTTCCAGGTATTCCCCTTTGGGTATTGCTTGCCTCATCTGTGGAAAAATCATTGCAATCAAGGACTTAGAAGTAGTTGCTAGACAACTTGGCATGTACATGGTCACTGTGATTGTGGGTCTTCTCATCCATGGAGGGATCTTCTTGCCTCTGCTCTACTTCGTGATAACAAGGAAAAGCCCATTTTCATTCCTTGCTGGGATTTTCCAAGCATGGATCACAGCACTAGGCACAGCTTCCAGGTACACTTGAGAAATACCACTGTGCTTTATTTTCTGGCCAATTATTAGCTGCTGTTTAGGCATAATACATCCACCATTCTGACCTTCACTAAAAAAATCATTTTATGCCATTGAATAAAAACTCTGTTCAATCCAGCCATGTTGAAATACATCAAAATACCACATGCCTCCAGGATTTTTTAGAGAGGTTGTAAAGCTACCTGCAGAGAGTTGGGAGACCCACTTTTTGTTTTCTTTTTTGGCATTAACCAAATGACTCGTGCAAATTGTGTTAACTCTGTGCTTGTTTTCCCAGCCAGGAAACAGTGGTAATTCAATTTATTTTGAAAGACCAGTCTCATTGTATTCAAGGAAAAAAAAACAAAGCAACCAACCAAACAGTGCTAGGTTCCAAGAAAGAAGTGAAAAAAACTCTCAGTTTGTACTTTCATCCATTTTGGCAGAATGATGGGACTCCATTAAAAAGCTGAACATTTTAGACTTGTTCTTAATGCACAGAACAGGCACAACAAAGTGTGTAAGCTACACAGCTCTCAGTAATAGAATAAAATAAAATATTGGTGCTTTGCATTGGGGCGGTTATTAGATTTTGTGTTGAAATTAGTTTTCAGTTAAATATCTTATCTTAAAATGTTTTTCCTCAATCAATGTTTTATTTCTGAAGAAAAATGTATCTTCCATTTTCATTCAAAAATTGAAAATCAAAAAGCCTAGTTCCAAAGTGACCACCAGAAAATCGTGCATTCTTGATTTCTAGAATGCCTTGGAAGAACTAATTCATCTGCCTCTTTGGGTCAACTCAAACCACTATGCTGAATAACTTCTCCCCTGATGAACAAGAGTCTCTAGAAGGGCCTTACTGGTGTGCATAAATGTCTGATGGGACAGTGCAGAGAAGATGAAGCGAGATTCTTCAGTGGTGCCCAGTGATGGGAAAAGAGGCACCAACTGAAACACAAGAAATTCCACCTGAACACAAGAAAACTCTTTTTGCTGTGATTTACTATGAAGGTGTGTGAATATTGGCACAGGTTGTTCAGAGGGGTTGTGGAGTCTCCATTCCTGGAGATACACTAAACCTGTCTGAGCATGGTCCTGGGAAACCTGCCCTGGCTGCCCATGCCTTGAGCAGGGTGGCTGGGATGGGTGACCTCTAGAGATGCATTCCAACTGCAGTAATTCTATGGATCTGTGAAACAATGTGGAATTATAGGAGACATAGGCTGGCCAGGAGTTTTAGTAAATTACAATTTACCTAAGGCATTTGTTCACTGAAGTGTTTGAGTTTCCACTTCAACAGTATTTTTTGATGAAGGTGTTGTATTTTGAGCAAGTAAATGTAATAGACTGAAATATTCCCACAAAAGCAAAGCACTGTGTATCTGTGAAAAGAGCTATTCCCCTCTTCCAGACATCTTCTGCATCTTTTCCTATCCTCCAGATATGTTTCATGTCCTTTCTTCCCGTCCTCTGGTGATACTACATGGTTTGTATGTTTTTGCCTAGCTTTTTCAGTCCTTAATGTCATACAGATTTCTCCCTTTAGAGCAAATTCACAATCAAAGGAATTTAAGAATTGTCCCTATATTCATAGGTTTATTTGTCAGAAAACATCTGGTACTTGTATTTTGCAAGAAAATGCAAGAAATAAATTGTAAATAAGTCTGAAAAATTTATTCATGCTCTCTCAAGCTCTTCATGCTGCTTGAAGTCATGTTCATGTTTTGGCCTCAGTCCCACTTCCAGCTGAATGTAGGTTTAATTTAAAAATCGGCTAAAAAAGGCTTGAATCACAGCAGAAACTGGACATAGAAAATGTAAATGATGGTAATAGAATTTCTGACTTTTTGCCCTTACGGGTATGTGTGATATTGATTGTAATTATGTCTTCTTTACTTTTCTGCTTTCTCCCCTTCAGTGCTGGAACACTGCCTGTCACATTCCGGTGTCTTGAAGAAAATCTCGGCATTGATAAGCGTGTAACAAGGTTTGTTCTTCCTGTTGGAGCAACTATTAACATGGATGGAACTGCCCTTTATGAAGCTGTGGCTGCTATCTTCATAGCACAGATGAATGGAATTGACCTGGATGGAGGCCAGATAGTTACTGTGAGGTCAGTTCAAAGTACTCCTGGGCTTTGTTTCTACAGACTGTAAAATGTGTGTGCTTTGGGTTGGATGTCTTCTCAGCTATTGGATTCACTGTGAAATCCATGGAGTTCTAATAATGGCAGGCAAATGAGTGTTTTATACATGGGTCCTGATTCTCTGGTGAGAGGCCTTTTCTGACATTTGCAGCTTTGGTGCACGTTGGTGTTGTTTTACACTTTTGCAGTTGACGACTGCCACAGGTTAACCCCAGGAGCCACCACGTCCTAGGCAGCCACTTGGCCACTCTCCCACTGGTGGGATCAGGGAGAGAATCAGAAGGGTAAAAGCCACAGAACTTCTGGGTTGAGATAAAGGGAATAATACAGAAATAGGCATAATAGGGAAAGCAAAAGCCACGCACACAAGCAAAGTAAAACAAGGAATTAACTCACTGCTTCCCGTGGGCAGGTGGGTGTTCAGCCACCTCCAGGAGAGCAGGGCCCCATCATGTGGAACTGTTACTTGGGAAGACAAAGCCATCACTTCAAATATCCTCCCTTCTTCCTTCCCCTCATTACTGAGCACGATGTCCTGTGGTCTGGAACATCCCTTTGGTCAATTGGAGTCACCTCTCCTGGCTATGTCTCCTCCCAACCTCCTACGTCCCTCTAATGCCTCTCCAGCATGGCAGTAAGAAAAGCAGAAAAGGTCTTAGATCTGTGTAACTCCTGCTCAGCAATAACAATGTCTCTATATTAATCAACCCTGTGTTCAGCAAAATCCAAAACACAGCCCCATACCGGCCACTGTGAAGAAAACTAACTCCACCCCAGCCAAAACCAGCACAGAATACAATGTCATATGCTGTATACAGCATTCTCTGTCCAATGCAATGCTTTTTTTTTTTTTAAAGTAGAGGGATGCTACAAGTCATATACTTTCTAGAATGTATGTGTTTATATACACCAAAGAAAAAATATTTCTAAAATATCTGTCCGTGTATTTATGTTTGCCTGTACTTTTTTTGTGACTTTGGTGAACAGATAAAACAAACGAACTGAGAGTAGCCCATCCTGATGGTGAGATTGCCTGTGGCATGGTCTAGATACTCGCAGACCTTTTATCTCTAACCCAGCAAATATTAACTGTGATCTTTTCGTATCAAATTGTCTTATCTAGGACTAAACTGAACATCTGTAAGGGCAAAAGCAAGTACCCATTAAAAAAGGGTAAGAGTGGTTGAAGACTGTTTACTGTAAGGGAGTTTTAACTTGATGAAGACAGCAGGTCTAACATTTCGAATAGTTAAAATGGAAACCGCAAGTGAAGGCTGTCAAGTCTGCCTTCTTCCTGTAGTTTTCACCCACACACTTTTCTTTTATTAAACCCTTTTAACTCAAAAGAAACTCCTGCAAAGAGCTGTCTAATTCTATGTTTCTTGCCCAGCTATACTAGCTCCACATTTTTCATTTCTTTACTTCCTGCCCCAACCCCTGAAATAGTAAAACCAAGGTTTGTAAAAGGTTCAGGATTGCTTTTAATAAAGGCAGCTGCTAGAACTGCATGATGCATATTTGTTCCTAAAACTGAAAACAGACATTTCAGAGATGCCACATATTAAACTAAATTGAGAGGAGGGAATTTCAAGTCAGGAAGCTGCTGTTGTCCAAGGGATTTGGTAGGCTTGAACCTGAGTTACTCCTCTTCTCCTCTTTGGAGACCTGACCAACTGGCTCTTCTTGATTTCACCATTTCAAGGCTGATGCAGCCAGCTGTGAGACACATTTACAAAGCAGGCAGCAGTTTTGCTCTGTCTGTAAGAAAACCACTGGTTCACCTCTTCATGCAGTATAGTGTTTTTGTTACAGCGGTATGACAAGAACTGTCTCTTGAGGAGGCAGTACAAATGAAGTGAAGGTTATTAGGTTTTGTCTGTTATATCCACTTTGTGATACTGAGAATATTCACATGACCCAGACATAAAATCATGAGGACTTAATTATCCTTTGACCAACCCTAGTTACTTCATATTGGTCATGTTGTTCTTCTGATTTCCTGTATTCTTTGGGAAAGGGTGATCTTGGAAATGGTAGTTAAGCGAGATTCTGTTTAGTCCTAAACAATTCTAGCTTTATTCCCTTCCAGGTCTGTAAGTGCTGCTGTAGAAAGGTTGGCAGGAACATTTCTTCACAGAGCTTGGAAGCAGTCCCTCGCCAGTTTAGGCTGGAAGTGCCTGAGGAGCTGGCATTGCATGCAAAGCCTGACGGCAGAGCAGAGCATCCTGCCTACATACCTGCTGGACCTATCTGAGTGTTTAGTAGGTCAAGTTGCACTCAAATCCAGACACCTGACAAACACACTGCAGCCTGGGTTGTCAGCTGGGTCAGACCTAGCCAGCCAGCATCTGCTAGTTCTAAATCAGGCTTACATCCTCACGGATTAGTTCTGTGGCTAATGGTTGAGGATTTCCCCCATGGAATCTATTTTCTCCTGCGTCTGCATTGGAAACACTTTCAGATTTCTGGGGTACACCCACAGAAGTGCAACCATGTTACTCATCTCGGTGTTTAAAAACACAGATATAACTTTTCCCTTCCTAGTGTCTTGTTCCTTTTTCCATCTCCTTTTGTCCACTTTTACGTTTTACTTACCCTTCCTCTCGCTCTCCCTCTTCCTCCTCCTTCCTCTCCCTCTCTCCATCTCCCTCTCCCTTTTCTCCATCTCTGCTATGTTTTTCTCCCCTTGACTGCTCTCTGACAAATTTATTGTCCGTTCTTCATAGGACTGCCCAATGGTGTTGATATTTGTTATGGTCTGTGTTGTATTTTTGCGAGCCTTTGAAGCTCAGACATTCACACTACTGACCTTCATCAAAAAATAACAGGCAAAAACAAACACAGGTTTGGATTTATGAAACAATCAGATCAATTTTACTTTTTCATCTAGGGTGATTTGTATCTAGGCTTGGTACACCACTGGCTTGTATTTTGTGAGTTTTGGATGCCAGGACTTTTATTCTTCTGTATTTAATAATAAACACTTTCTCTCAGCCTTTAACTCACAATTCAGTCTTCGAGTAACATAAATAAACAGAAATTAACCACCTTGAAAACTCAACCCATCATCACCAAACTTCATCATATCTGGATGATCAAAACTCAGGATTCAAAAGCCTGGATGTGCTGGTAGAGTTGAGAAAACACCAGGACGCAGATTTGAATGTCATAACTAGCTTACAAAACTTAAAATTCCCAGATAACCCTCTTACAACTCTCGGAACAAACCCCATAGATCTCACCTGACCAAATAAATATTTTTTGAGAAACACAAGAGTGAAAACTATGGCCTGAGCTTTCTGTGATTTATCATATAGTTGTTGTTTTATGGGAAGAACTCATTAAAAATATGACCTTGCTACTGATCACATGATTTTGCAATGAAAGTGTATGTTTATCTTCCTGCTTCTCCCATTTGATTTTTTATTTTGCAGTTTGACTGCCACCCTTGCAAGTGTTGGAGCTGCCAGTATTCCCAGCGCTGGACTTGTCACTATGCTTCTGATCCTTACTGCAGTGGGTCTCCCTACCCAGGATATCAGTTTGCTTGTTGCTGTTGACTGGCTTTTGTAAGTTGTGCTGAGTCCACTGCTTCGTGCAGAAAAAGTAGTGAAGTAATGCTTCTTTGTAATGCTTTTCAGCCATTGATTTCAAAGGACTGTAAGACTCTCCTGTACCGATAAATCAGAGGAGGAAAGGGCCTATTCAATGAAGTAGGAGACACTGAAAGCAGCTTCTCCACTGTTACAAACTATTAGAGAGCTGCTGAAGTCAGTTTCTGTGAGCCAAGGGTCTTGTCAGACTTGTGAGTTCACACTTACTTATTTTCTTCTTCCTAATTATACTTTTCCATCAATCAAGAGCAGTTTTCTGATCTTTCCTTTCATATTTCTGTTTCTTATAGCTCTGGTCTTATATAAAGGATAAATTCTGAAAACGCAAGATCCAACAGGGTTTTGTCAGCAAGTTACAGGGTGATTTTGGCATTTGTAGTATCAAATTTTTTATACTAATAGTGGGAAAAGTCAGTTTATTTTCATACATAAGACAGTAAAATACCTTTAAGAAGATTCTGTTCTAGTCAGGACATAAACCAAAGACAGGCAAGAATGCAAACTGAAAGACAGGTAATTCTCTAGTTTTGTTTTACTGACAGATCCCTCAAACTGGAAAGACTGGATCTCCTTTCCAAGGACTTGAGATCAAAGTCCTTCAGTGCCATTGCAGGTCCTCCAACAAGAAAGAGCTAACCCACATGTAATTTTCCAAGGCTTTTGGTCTTCAACGTTTGAATACAGAAGCTGTAAATATAGACAGAGGATATGCCAAGCCACATTCTTTCTCGTGTTGTCATTTGACAGCTTGAATATCTTTCTGTCACCTGTGCAGAGCTGACAGGAGCTCAGTAGTCCTCTGAATTGTCCTGGGCTCTGTAGAGACTTCCATATTGCCCTGTGCTGCTGCAGCACAGAATATTCTGGTCAACAGCCACCTCTCTCCCCTAGTATTCTTTTAAGTAGTAAAGACACTTGTTTTTGTCATTCCAGCTATGATGCCCAGAAGGGAAGAAATAAGTATAACTGTACTATTTGTGCATTTTCTCCTGCACTAGCAGCCTCAGCTGCCTGCTTCTGGTAGCTTTCAGTCCCAGATACGCAACTAAAATTATGAAAGAAGAAAGAACAGTTGAGAATGTGAAGTCAAAATAGAAAAATGACTTTCTATAATTATCTTGTCGCCTATTGAGAAGAATTCAAGAACTTAGTCAATCCTCTGACATGTATTTTGGATATACTACTACATCTGTCACTTAAAGTTTTAAAGAATAGAACACAATTCTGATTTCTGCTTCAGGGAAAAATGTAAGAGGAATTTACAGCTTGAGGAGGCAAAGGGAAAAGTTGACTTAGATAACATATATAACTGAATAGTGTGATATGATGCAGAATGGTGAAATGAGACAGGGTTCAGCTGGCAGAGTACATCTGGCATAGTGAAAGATGTGATATTCTGCGGGTTTATTATATTTATGAAGTCATAGTTGAAAACAGGAAAACGGCATAGAAATCTGCAGCTGGGAGGAGGAGATAAAAAATATATAAAAATATATTTTAAATATATGTTTTTCCTGGCTCTCAAAGTAAGGCAAATAGGTAGGTTTCTGCAGCTGGTAGGAGGATGTGCAAAAGGAGCCTGTGGTTTGTTTGGGTTTTTTAGGGAAATGCCTTTTTAAAATAATCCTGTGCATCAAGAAGCTCTGCCCACACCAGTAAGCCTCAGAGATGTAAGTTTGTCAGCGGTTCTGATCCACTGGTAGGTGTTGCATTTCATTCTCAGCTTCAGCAGCATTGTTGCCACTGCCTAATCCAACCCTGTTTGGGAAATAAGAACTTCTGTACAGTAGATCTGTAACTGTGATGTATGTATAGGAAGGATAGCAATTCTGAAAGAAATATTTCAAGATGTCTTTCCAAAATAAATGGCAGGCAAAAGAACTTTCAGCCCAAAGAGTTGGGTTTGGATCCTTCTGGCCTAACAATCAGCAGTGCAATTGCAGTGTGATTCAGAATTGAAAGGTAAGGGGAAAAGAGATTAAAAGCTCTCTGTCATTCCACTAGTGCTGCAAAGTCAAGACATTGTTTGTTGGTGGAAGTGTTGTGCTTATTAACTTATGTTCACCAAGTAACAGCTTTATTTTCCATCTTCCAGTGGCTGTGTTGTGGTAGCCACTATGATCTAATGAGCTATTAAAAGTGATGCTGCTGACATTGCTATTTTAAGAAATGGCACACAAGCCAACTCCTGAGCAAGCTTTTGCACGCACAGACCAGACCTAAAGAGTATCTGAAGCGAAATGTCGTAAAAAAGATATTTTCTTTACTTAAAAACCTTGTCTTCTTCCATTTCTTTAGATCATTAAAAAATATTACAGCAGTATTTCTAATGGAATGTAGAATAGAAAGATAATAAAATATTTAAGACCCAATTCCAGCCACTTTTCTGAAACACATGTGTGAATGCAACCACCATGTAGAAATACTTACAATAGTTCTTTTACAACATTTCAATTTCAGATAGAGAAAACTTTTTAAAAAATTCTTACTTTATGAGTTTTTCAATATTTCTGATGAAAGCAGATATCATAACATCAGTTGATTTTACAATACTAGCACCATCTATAACTGTGCTCTTACCAAAACCAGTTTTGCATGATTTTCAATTCATGGTGTAGCTCAAAGACAACTTATCAAGTCCTCAAACTTGGCACTCTGGCCTTCAAAAGCTTTCTGTATTTACTTCTTCTCAAGTCTCTCCAATATCTAGAGATCAGTCTGTTCAGCCTTTCTCCCTCCTATGCATACATACCCATCATAGTCTCTTTCATCAGGAAAGTTTACCAAAATTTTACAACTCTTACCGTCTCTCAGTTTAAAATCAAGCATAACAGAGCAGTGACATTTAATAGGTCAGCAATTACATGCCAACAGATGGAATAAAACCAGCTTACTTTGCTCTAGGCAGAAGCTGGGTACTCTCCAGATGTGAGCTGACAAGCTTAGCAAATATCAGTGGTACCAGATTAATGGTATTTTGTAATAGAGAGGAATTAGGGAAAATTAGCTTGGACAGCTTATCCGGTATTTAAACCTTCATTCAGTAGCTCAGAAAAAGATTGCTTCAGTTCTGACTCTGTTCCTTGGCTTAGATCTAAATTCAGACTGTTCAGACCTGGTTGATATCTGGATGTTATGAACAGGGTCTAGACTGCAACCTTCCTCTATTTACTTTGTTTACATGTCCCAGCATGCCTGGAATTAATTGGTTGGTTTGTTTAAACGAAAGAGTAAGTGCAGTTGCCTTCGTTCTTCTTAGGGTGTTCTTTGGCCCAAAAGAGGTCAGTGGCACTTTGCTGTTGATTCCTGAAAGCTGAGACTTTGTCCTTTCTGTTGTAAGGAACTTGTTTCCTTTGGCTCATGCAGCATGTTCTGCATCAGTGTGCAGATTGTATTGCTGAATCTCTTGGCTAGTGGTACACATATATGAGCTGGAGTATCTCCTCAAATGACCCTTTCAGAATTTGAATTGTGCCTCAGTTGCATTTATGTACTTTTCATCTTGGTGTTTTGGCATCCTATACTATCCCTCTGTCCTCTGGCATCAGCTAATTCTTTCAAAATTAATTCTTTCAAAATTCAGCAGGAGTTCTTTCTGTGGAACTATATTCCTGGGTTCAGTGTATTTGATGGTCTTAATTAAAAGTCACACTCAGAAAGTCTTATTTTCCTATTCAGCTGCTCTGACCAGGTTTAAAACACTCTTCACGGGCATGGGATGAGAACTGTATAAAGCATTTCATATGTGTGAAGCAAAACTGGAAGAATGTTTTCCTCCTCTAGGTTTGTTTCTTTCTTTCTCAGGGGGATTATTGGAGAGGTTTTTTACCCCCTGGGTATTCTTTTGATGTCAAAAAAAAAAAAATTAACTACTTCAGCTAGGATATTACACCATGAAGTCCAAATATGTAGGCATGCTAATGTTGAGAGGGAGAGGAGAAACTTGAATGGGACTATAGTCCACAGCTGAGAAAGGCAGATTTACAAATGTTTTAAAATGGGCTTAAAAGTTTGTATGGCCACAAATAGGCATGTATAATGCATGTTTATCAGTTTGGGGTTTACATATGTAGCTCTTTTTTTCTCAGGGTTCTCCAGGAAAAGATGTCATACAAATCTGGTACTAGAAATACAAGAAAGGTTGTTTTAAAATTAATCACTGTCATGGGAAATGAGGTCTTACATGCTGGCTTTTCTGTCATTTGGCAAATGTCCACACTGTTCAACCTGCCCATTTTCTGTAAATGAATCTTGATGAATATATTTCTGAGAATTGATCAGTATAATCTCTTCTCTGACCTGTTTGACAAAGCTAGACTCAGTTGCTGTAAGCTGCTTTAAGTTGCACCCCTTGGTCAGAAGGGTTTTAGGAGTTTTATGTTTAGTTCAGATATGAAGAGGCAAATTAGGCTGTAAATTATTTCAACAGGTAGTAATACAGTCTACCTGCAGTAGGAAAGATAGCACAACCCATCTCCCATTTTTGCAGAATTTTAGGCAGATTTGGGGCAGAATTTTGAAATCAGGGAAAATCCACAACCATGAGTTCACTGTTGACAGATAGAGCCACACTAAAGGCAAGACAGCAGAAAGGTGGCATGTCTGTGCAGTGGCATCCTGTCCAGAAAGCACAAATGAACATATTTGTTTGAAATTAAGCACGTTAGCGTCAGTTGGCACCCTCCTATGAGGGGCACTCGTTACTGAAATGCTGTCACAGGCTCATTATTTTGTAGGCCATGACCTATATTTGGTTTGCTCATATGCCAAGCTCTGGCATGGAGTAGTGTGAATGGGCATGCTGCCACCCTAACAGATGGCCATTTGTAAAGATGGTGCCAGGAGAGGAGCTTCAATGGCCTGAGCATTATGGAGGTATTTCATGCATTTTTGTTCCCCACAGTTTGCTCATTGAGAGTAAAAGGAGAAGCCATTTGTGAATTCATACCAGAAAGGAGAACAGCTCATCAGATCCAAAATCCTTTTCTCTGGCTGCATTAAGTTGGGTGCTCTGATTAAACAAAGGGCAGTGGTATGTGGCCATTGAAACCTCCAACTCCAGAAGCAGGCACTGGGGAGATCTCCGTCAAGCAGCTCTGCAGTTTGGCAGTGATCTAGCACACATTCTTTGCCAAACTCCATGAGAATGAGCAGCTGGGACATGGGAGGTTGAACATCCTCCCTGGCTGAACAAGTCCTCTGGGAAAGCAAGCTTTTTCCATTTCCCTTGAAAGCTCCCATCTCTCTGTTCAAAAGATACCTTAACTTCCTGAAACAAATGCAGTAACCGTGACAATAACAGGGCTGCCATGCCCTACTTTTTCTTCCTGTCATGCCATTCAGCCTCTGCCTTTTGCTTCTTTTGTAGGGACCGGATGAGAACGTCAGTCAATGTAGTGGGAGATTCTTTTGGTGCTGGCATTGTCTACCACCTTTCCAAGGCAGAACTTGACACCATTGATTCCCATCATAAAGGGCACGAAGATATTGAAATGACCAAGACTCAGTCGATCTATGATGACATGAAAAATCATAGGGAAAACAACTCAAACCAATGTGTTTTTGCAGCTCACAACTCAGTCATGGTAGATGAGTGCAAGGTACCTTTCACATTTATGGATATTGAGACATGTATATAGCACTGCATGCTTTATTTTATCTTATTTTTTAACCTGCATGTATTTTTCAAATTGTTCTGCAAATAACAATGTGACAACAAGGTTCGTGAACCCCAGACATTTTGAATGTGTTTGAGCAGTTCAAAAGATGTTTTTTTGCACTCTTCTTAAAACTTGTCATTTGATGGGAAAAAATCATGTACATTGTTTACATATCAAAAGGCAAGATGCAGCGTATTATGGAATATGCCGAGACGCAGAGAATATGGCATCACCTTCTGTGGACATTTACTTAATTTTCTATGGCAACAGAGAACTTAATTGCCAACTCAAATGAAGGATAGCTGCAATTCAGATACAGCTGTTGTCACTTGCTGACTGCCTTCATGATATGCTGTTCAGAGATCGACATGTTGAATGCACTTTAGCATCAGAATGCTCCTGCACTCATACAGCATGCTCATGCTTCGCTTCGCACATCGTTCCTTCTTCAGTCATTAAGACACAAACATTGTATTCTCTCTCTAATCCTTGCTGTAACTAACGGGGAATATTAATAGTAATAATGACATCTTGATCAGAGTAAAGTGAGCTTGGGAAACTCCACCAGTTGAATGAGAAAACAGTTGGGGAGATGAGTGGTTAAAAGTTCACTAAGAACCCACCACTAGGATGGGGCAGCTTAAGATCAGGAGAGAGCTTTTGAAAAGGAGAAAGACAGTGAAAACAAGACGGAACCTCTAATTTCGTAGTCTTTTTTTTTGTTTATAAACACCCCAGTCTGATGCTGTACCCTGTCTTTGAGACAGTGAATTTGCCAATTGGCCCACCTTAGCCACTTATCCAAAGATATTTATTCTCTTATATCTTCCAGTTGCCACAACTGAGCCAGTATCTAGCTGTGAATGACTGCACTAAGTCCATTAGCAGATCACCATATAGATCACCATATATATCAAAACATAAGTCCTATTCTATCATTTTCACTTGTCTCTAGCCTGGCTGGAAATGTTCTTTAGAATTTTTTTTTGTTCTAATGCTTACTTCTTGATAATGTAGGCCAAACCTGAAATGTCATGGGAAAAAATAATACTGAATTCAGAAAAAAACCCAGCTCTCATCTTCAATTTTTCCCTGAATCTTCCAAGGTTTCAATAAAATGATTTTGTAAAAATTAAAGCATACATTTTATTCTGACATGGCTCTCCCCTTTCTCTTCTGGCCCACTCTTTTTCCATGAGAAAAATTTAAAAAATAAAAACTGAAATGGAAAGAGAATACATGCTTACACAAAATCAAAAGTTGTCAGTAATTTATATTTCTCAAAAGAGGGAAGGACACAAGAGATTAAAATTTGAAGGAAAAAAGAAACTCTCCAGAAAGATAACATTTGATTAAAGCTTTTTTTCCACTAAGAATAAGCATGTGCACACACTCCCTTTTTGAATAACTTCCTTTAGAATTTTTGGAAAAGGGTTTTTGAGCTAAATAGACTATGCTAATTTCAGTGGGTTTAAGACAAATTAAGCTACCATATATCAGTCTTGAATAATGTTCATGGAACTGAATACTGATAATTTTGTCTGCTTCCAGTCTCTCAGGTTTGCACAGAGATCCAAATCAAGTTAGAAGGTTGATGCAATCAGTATTTGCTGGACTTCCTTTTCTCCTTCAGTGTCCCTTATCATTTCCCTCATTTGAGGCAGTAGCTTGCCTCAAAACTGAGGATTAATAGTGCAGTATGTCATCCTAATCACACCCTTTAATTAAAGGTTTGGACCAAGGATGTACGAGCTAGAAGTGTATGACCTTTTTAACAGTTTAAGGTTTGCTCTGCTTGCAATCTCATCTTGTACTTTTAAAGCCATGAAAAGAGCCAGGCTTTACTGGATTGAGCACAAGACTGACTTTGAGCAGGTCACTTCTCTTGTCCGTGTGTCTGTCTGCAAGCTGCCAAAAGGATGTGTTGTTATGACCTAATTGATAAGCTATGCTGACATCTGCAAAGTGTTTGGATCGTGTTGAAATACCTGTACAGCTCCTAAGCATTAGACTAGCAAAGGCAACAGAGTGCAGGATTTGGGGCTTCAAAACAAGCAACAGTTAAGTCTAAAGAGACATCTCTTCATCCTGTCAAATGCACTGGTGGGTTGAAAAGCATACTGCAACTCTGGTCAGGATACGGAAAAGCTAATCTACTAGCATGTCCTTTCTATTTACTTTCTGTAACATATTCCATGTATAACACTATAATTTTGCATGGTCAATGTACATAATTAATAATTAGTCTACCTTTATATGGGGGTAGAATGGTTGTTATTGCATGATATTTTTGTATTTTTTTTATTACCACATTTCTCATGACTCTATGTGATTTTCATTTCTGAATAAGCTGTTCATTCCTGTATTTGCATGTTTCCCCCTTTCAATGATCTAAGAAAAAGCTTGACTTTGTTTCAAAAATCAGTGCATTTTGTCATGTTTCCATGTCCCAATGCTTCCATGCATCCAGTTTGTCCAGCATGGGGAATTTCATCTCTGTCTTTAAGTTTTCATTTGAAGCTGAGGATGTTAACTTACAAGGTAAGTTAGGAAAAAATAAGCCATCCATTTAGAATTAAATGAAAGATTTTCCCACATTATAAAGATCTAGATCACTTTCATGAAGTTAAAATTGACATTTTACCTTTTTAAATTTTTAAAGTCATTTGGCTGGAGATATCTTCCTTGAAACATGAATTTATTTATAGTGATTTCTGGAATGCAACATACTCACAGTGTTTACTGTGAGTTGGTAGATCAGTATAGGTCATCTACCATACTTAAAAATTTTAGCACATATCTTTACAAGAAAGAGCAAAGTTTGGCAGTATTTTGTGTGAGACAAATAGAACATTATATGAATTTTGGATCTGACTATACTCAAAATCTTTCACTACACTGTTATAGTGGCATGTTGTACAATACTTTCAGAATATGTCTTTTCTTCCATTTCTTTAAAGGTGGTATAATCGTAGGTGAATTTGTATAGATACACATCTATGATTATTCAGACATTGCATATTTTTCATGTCCTCGCATCAGTTATGCAGCTTTCCTAAGGAATTCCACCGAAAAAACATGACTTTCTGCATTTAAAAAAAAAAAAAAAAGTAATCTGTTTCTGAAATAACCCAGAGAAATCTATAAGAAATGGAAATGAGTAAAATCTAAAATATTTATTTAATAACATTTTTCTACTGCTAATGTTTTCTAGTCAGTTTAATAAATTAACAGGAGCCTCTCAGTACTTGGCAGTGTTGTGAATCCTGAATAAATACTTATATAATAAGTCACGGTGTATGTAAATCCTGCAAATATCATGATCTTCCATATGAAACTCATTACTTTTCTTATCAAAATGCCTTGGCCTTTAAGTCGGTTGTTGATGATAATTACTTGCAGGTAACACTGGCAACCAATGGCAAATCTGCAGACTTCAGTGTTGTTGAAGAAGAGCCTTGGAAACGTGAAAAATAAGTGAAGAGATCCCTAGCTGCGTCTTTAATAAGCCCTGGAGCTATCTTCTGGCAGAAGATATCATGATTAAAGAAGATTTCTCTTTTTTTTTTCTTTTTGTTTTTTTTCTATTTAACATCTACAATTTCTGCTTACTTAATTTCGTAAATGAAACTTAGCAAAGATCTCATCAAGTCACTGTAATGTCTTTGCCAAGCAATGATCCATAACCATCTGTCTCCCTTGTGTTACTGTTTGGATGATGCAGCTGGAGAATACCCCATGCAGTGCAATGTGCTCTCACCCACTTTCCCTTTCATTCAAGACACAGAGAATGTAAATGCTGCAAAATGGGAAGATCAAAGTGCCAGTACAGTTCACTACAGGGACTCAGGGTCACAAATACAAGAGAAACATAACACCACAAAAGCCTTCAAGTGTTTTGGTGACTCTTGTGACATACCTGATCTGTTTATTGCTGTATGGCTAAAATATCTTTTGAAAACGTCCATAATGATTTCTATTTGTTTTAATAACTACAAGCACTGTACTTCTGTGCCTAGTCGTACTTCAAACTGACCTTAGATCCAGGGGCAAGATTAATGTATAGAAGTCAATAAATTATCCCAGACATTGTGTTAGATCAGTACAACTAATAGTTAGCATCAAGAGAAGACCTTAGATTTGTATGTGCATGTGGTGTGTTTTTATCAGATGTCCCAGGGCAGGTGCAGCTCCTTTGTGACCACAGCGCATCATATAATACAAGGCAGTGTAATTACAGGGGTGGTATTCACTAAATCGGCCTGATGTGCAAATCCACGGACTCAGTTATGGCATTCTTAATCAAAGTAGGTAGTACCTTAATGTTCACCCTGCTCCACTGCCCAGAGAGATTCCTCATGTGGATAAGACTACTCCAGTAAGGTACTACTAAGATTGATTATGGATGTTACGGTTGGGTACTTGAGCTACAAACAAATTCTGAATGCATTATTCTTAGAGAATTATTGAATGTGATCATCAGTAGCATTTGCTATGAAGTGAAAGCCATCTTTCAAGTATATCATGTTTCAGTGAATGGCTAAATCCTGAATTCATTGCTAAGCCAAATTTCATACAAAGTTAATAAAATTTTTCCAGGGTTAGGACTAAAAGAAGACTAAACCAGAATTTCAGGATTTAGTGAATTTACGTCTCCGTCTCTTTTGCAGAATGGTAAGTCATGTAACTCCCTAATGGCAGCGAAATGTTTCTTAGAGTGCATGGCATCTGAACTAATGAGACAATGTTTTGCCAACAGATTATATCTGATTCATCCTGTTAGAAGAAATTACAGTTACAATAATTGCCCTATGAAGTGTTTTTAAAGGTGCTTGTTAATATTCAGCAATTTTAGAGATACTGGTGAACGCCATTATACTATTAGCAATGTTCTATAGCAAAGCTGAGTCACATGGCCTTGGAAGACTCTACTCACAGAACAAGCTTTGTGCAATTTTTGGGGGAGCTCTTGGAAGTTCTCAGAATGAATCAGAATATGAGCATATGGTGAACTTAAAAATAGCAGTAAGCAGAGTTGAAACATTTATGGAAATAGACCATTCAGTGTCTGTGCTCAGACCTGTCATGGGTTTAAAAAGGAATAATGTGTTTAACTGTAGGGTGCTCTGTAGAAGGCTCTGTAGAAGCTATTAAAATATAAATATGGTCTGCTTTTGTTCATGTGCATTCATATAAATATCTCTGAAAATGCACACAGACGTGAGCCAGCTAAGGCTGCTTGCATGGTTAATGATGTGCAAGATCAAGTCCATTGTCAGAGTATCCCTCCTTAAAGCATTTGTTGTGGAATATTTTTCTTACCATTGTATTTTTGTCATCACTTGTATTCCATGGCTACAATCCTAAGCAAAAATGACCTATATAATTAACAAATATTGCATCACTGTGAATTCTGGAGGCCTCTAACATGCTTTAGAGGTGAAGACCTTTTCCGGAGGCCTCCTGAAGTATCGTAAGGATGATTTTTTTTTTTTTTGTGAAGGGTGGAATTGCAGGTTATTCAGAGAAGTGGCAGGCAGGTTCTCTTTTCTTCAGTCATTGTTATTAGCATATCCAGAGTTAACCTATATCTAGCTACTGCTTCTCTCAATTAGCTTTCACTGGGTTACGTGCCAGAAATGTGCCTGGGATGGTGTGTAGTACTGTATAATGTTCCCTACTCTGAGGGTGCTGGCTCACATCAAGTGAAATTTGCTGTGACTTGGGTAGTAGTTATATCCAAGAAAAACACATAGCATTTACCCTGGTTTATATCCAGCATTCTTGAGCTGTTTCATGGCACAGCTCACCCCGTAACAGATGATTTTTCATCCTCTTCACCATAGCAGTTTCTTAGCAGCAGCCACAGTGATTGCTTGCCTTTAAAGTAGCTTTAGAAAACTGGTCCATATACTTTTAGCTGTCATTTGAAACTGTTCAGCAGTTGGAAACAAACAGGAATGTCACCAACATGTGACTAGGCAGCTCCACAAAATTACATACTGAGAAATGCTTAAAATATGCTTACAGTTATCCACTTGGGATGTGTTGTCCTTTGAAGAGTGCTTCTTTGGATGAAGACTAGGGAAGGAAGGAATGCAATAATAGAGAAACCCCACCCACATATGGAAGAATAAATTTGGATCTTTTGATAGGATTAGAATAGCAGACTGTGATTTTAAAATAGTAATTCTGTAGATAGAGTAACTCAGGGATTTTTCAAAAGAGAATTATGATGGTCTTCCTCTATTTAAATGTGGATGTGGGAGAAGGAGAAATGTTGGGGTTTTTTACTCCTCTATTTGTAGCCTGACTGAATATTTAATATAGTGTTACTCCAGTGAAGCACTGTATTAAATCATCGAAAAGCTTTCCACTTCTGTGGGAAAATGTAACTCACTCTTGGCTTTCATTTCTCAGTTTGCTCAATCCACATGAGGTTGGGTTGCTACTTAACTAAACAAACAGAAAATAACTAAGGGACCATCCACTTCAGTTAATACAAAGTTCACGTTTCAGCAGGCAGTGCTGGTTACTTGCCAGCCTCCTTTTAGTTTCACTAGGAGTGTTGATGCATTCATTTGAATCTGACAATTTTTTTGTATGCGTGCACAGTGCTGGGGTGGCAAAGTTAAAGGAAAAGCACAGTGGAAGGTGATTTGTTTCTGTGTAGTTCAAATTAACATTTCTCTGTACATTCATCTCACTTGCTGCTCTGTCAGTTCCCCCCACCTTTGTGCAACTGCGATAACTTTTGGCCTTTGGATTGCTGACAGCAATCACTGGCACATGGAAAAGTCTAGACCAGGCAAAGACTCAGTTAATTGCATACTAAATTAAATACATACTTATGTGTTTGCTTTGTTCATTTGCTGCTGAAGTGAGGTCAGCATTCTCTGTTCATTGAAACTAAAGCACACTCTGTGTTAAAACTATGGGAGAGGTGGAGCACTGTGACACTGAACTTATTTTCTTCATTGCTTCCCTTGGAAGACTAAGGCTGCACCAGCCTTTTAAGAAATGTGTGTGAGTCTTATACATGAAGATACTTCAAATAGGTAGGGGATAAGCCATTTGAACTGTATTATGAGACGTGCTCTTTCCGTTTGAATTGGTGAGAAACTCGGTATGTCTTTGAAAAATTGTCTGCTGTGGTAAAACCTGCGCCTGCAATGCTTTGACTATTGGACGACATGAAACCCCACTGAAATCTGTGGGAGTCACAAGCTTCCAGGAAAAGTCAAGTCCCTTCCTGTCTCTGTTAAGTTATAAGGCATTTCACAATCCCATCCTAGGGAATAGTCTTTGTCTTCTATTTATAATGAAGTTGGTTCTCACATCCAAAAAGATTTCTGCCAAGATGGTTCTTTTTTACCTAATTGTTTCTATGCTACAAGTCCAGCACTGAAATTAAAACTCAGCAGAAAAATAAGGATCACTATCATTATAGGGTTTTTCCATGTCTTCTCTAAGGTACAGCTGATCTCTGTTTTTTCTCAAAGCATGTGGAATTCCAGACTTTATGCCACTTTTAAAGTAAGAATAATATAGATTTCTGATTTGTTTTCCATCACTCCCAGGGTCATTATTTTTCCAGCAGTAGATACTTAGAACAGTATACTGTTCATCTGAGAAGTGGCAGTATTAGTGTTTGAACAAATTTATTTTGGTGACTGCCTGGATTTTCTTTGCTTCCTTGCCTTCACTTGTGTTATTGCAGCCTTGTTGTAGCAACACAGCAGCAATCACACAAATCCCCATAACTATATGTAGTATTAAACCTCACCTCTGACATTCACTTCTGTAATTATCTTCAAAAGGACTTTGAGCTTTAGTACCAGGCTCGGAAGAATCCTTTTGCGGAGGTGTAAAGGTATAACTGTTTCTCATTTCATTAAGTTCCATTCATCTGTTTTTATTGCTGCATTTGAATTAATTTACAGAAGGATAAATAAGGGCACTTTATAAAAATGTACTGTAATATTATTCTGTTATGAGCCTGAAGACTATCCTTGATTTTATTACTGTGACTTTAAAGGCCACAATTATTATATTTTTTGTATTAGCTATTGTGATAGGTGTAGAGTCCATTGGGACAGTTAACCTCGGCTATAATTCACCATGTACCACTGTAGAGAAGCTCCTGTTCCCAGCAGAAAGCACTCTTGGAAAGATGAGTTATTTTCTTCTCTTTAATAATATTGATGACTTTGAAGGAAAAATATTTACCCCATTTCCTTTGTCTAAATAGTGATATATAGAATGTAGTTTCAAGTACTAAAAAAAAAAAAAAAAAGAATTATGATATTGAAGTGTCAAAGAAGGCAGTCAAGCTGTTCAGCTTGGCCATGTAATTTTTTTTAAATGTTGTGTTCTTGCTCACAATTTTCCTGAAACAATGTATTTAGTTCACATTCCTTCCAAAGTCATCAATCTTCCCACATAGACACAAAGACTGTATCTTTCCACAGTCCTCAGACAAAGCACAGACTCCTGCACACTTAAGGCAGGACTCTGGGTAAAGTCCGCAGGAACAGTGCCTGGGGACTGTACAATGGATGCCTCCCTCATTTTTATTTCCTGATCATGTTTTATGTTAAATTGAAATCTGCTGCTACGAATGAGTCAAATCGCTGCTGATGCCCAGGTGCTGGTAATTCTTTTACTTCTCTTATGAGTGGGCTCCCTGGCACAAGGCTCTGAGGAACCATCTCTCAAATGTGCCCACCACCTCAGAGACATCTTCCCCTGCTCAGGGGAAACCCAGTGACTCCCCACTACCGGGTTGATACAAATCCTAACACAGATAAAGTGGTTGTACAGTTGCAACTATGAGTCTTATGCAAAAGCCAGGTTCCAAATGTTGAAAAAACCTAGAGCATACGACTGAGCCACTGAGTAGGCCTCTACTGGTCCAGGATGGAAATAACTGACAGACTAATGTAAGACTGGGGAGACGAGAAGACTTGTGAGATTTATCACTTTACCCAGCCTTTGATCCCCTCTCATTTCTAACTACATTTTGCTGCAGAGCCATTGCTGATTGATGCTAGAGCATCCAGTCCTTCTAGTCTGATTTTTCAACATTCAGGAGTCCTGTAACTGTTTGAAACGATGCTCTGTGGCACACATCATTGCATGTAGGGAAACTGGCATAGGCAGCATCACACAACCTGGATTGTCTCGTACCTGTTTATTGCTTTGTACATAAATAATATAGTTTGCAGGGATTTTTGTATCATTCTTTTCCATTAGTTTTCTACAGTTTTTTGGAGACTGTATGCAAACTGTGCTCGCATATTGATTTTGTAGTTAGTATTGTAGATTATAGCATTTCCATTTTGATGGTTTGTATGGATTCGTGAGTTCCTGTGCATTACAGGTTGTCCTTCTTTCGTAAAGACAATTGCATACACTTCCATCCACACATCCTGCTCCTTTCTTAAATATATCCTATGATCTGGTATGAACTCTTACTTGTAGAATGCATCAGAAAAAGCTGAATATGTATTTATAGTGTTAAATATTATATGCTCAACACTGATTTAGTTAAGAATAATACAGGTTTTAGGGGTTTGTACTTGTTCTCTGGAAACTACAGTGTAGACTGACTTAAATTACCTAGTATCTGTAATTTACAGACACACAAATATTTTCTTATAATATTTTCTATGTGATTATATAAGGTAGGGACATAATTCTTTAAAGGTGATCTATACCTTAGAACAAAACCAGTTTTCTTATGACATTTAGGATCAATGAAATATTTCTGTGTTACGTTTAGTGACAATTTATAGACAAAGCACAAAATGCAAGAAGCAAATAGGAATTTCAAGATGTCCTTAAATGCTGCAGTTCATTATGGAACAATGTTATAATAATCTAATCTGAGCAATCTTCTAGGTTGACTGTCTTGGGCAATCGTTCCTCATTGCTATAATTTTTCCTGATGTTACCTTTGCCAAATCCTGCAGTTCTTTCTTAGGCCCTGATAATGTATATTTATTTGACTCAAAATGCAGTTTTAGAAAAACTGGAGATCTGAGGAGGCAAAAAAATGTGTTATCAGGTACTCCGTCCATCTTACTACAATACAGTGTGCGTGAGTTCAGCCTGTGGAAAGAGTTTATGATCTTACCACCTACTTTTGCCTTCTTGAAAAAGGACCAACAAAACCACCATGGGACCAATGGAATTGGGTAGCATCCATACAAATACCTCCTGCTTTCTTATGTATTTTAAAGAGAATAACCACTATATTTTTCAACCCAGATGACAGTACCTTCTCATTTTGGTAATCTCTTCCCATTAGGCAAATACCTGTTGGCATTAAGGCCGTGGCTATAATAGTTTCTGCTTAATAAATAAGGAACTGTTTTCAGAGGAATAAAAATAAATGAATATAAATATTCATAACAATTATATAACAAAAAAAAGTATTCTATGGCCTACTAGCTCTTTGACTGTGATTCAAAACAAAGAAAACAGTGAATAGCAAGGACTGCTGCCTCAGTGTGACTGATACTGGGTATCTCTTTAACGATTAAAAAAATCTATGGGGCCATGTTATTCTGCTGAGGTTTTGAAGCCTAAGTTTATAGTAGATATATATAAGTAGGAAGTGTGTTGATATACCCTTGTATTTTAATCTTTATTGTATTTTAAATCAGATGTGACAGGTATTATCTTAATAGGAATCACAGGTAGAATAGTGCTGAGTTACTAATAGCTGGAAAATCCTATTGATACCAGTTTTGACATTTTGTTGAAGCATGATGTCCAGTGCCTCTCTGCACTTAGTGTAGATAATGTAGCTATCAACATGTAATTTCAGTGAAATGGTGTATACAGTATGTGTAGCAGTGCATTAATTTAATTTAATTGGTTTCTATGTGTTGAGCCATAGTAGGAAGTTAGACTGTGTTTTGAAATTTTGTTCTACTTGCTGTTTTTTGTTTGTATCTGGGTTTGTTTCTTTTTGGCCATTCAACTGATTAGGTTCTATAGCTTAGTAACAACTTTGTCTGTCTGTTATGGAGTATCCAGTTCTGATGACATTCAGAATCATGTATGCAGACAGCTTATTGTAAATATGTTCATTTTAGTTTTCAGCTATCTAACCAGTATGGTGTCTGTTAGAAGCTGCATGTGTGTAGTTCTCTGGCAGTGAGTGAAAGTGATCCCAGCATAGATTTCCTGCCTTGTGAATGCACTTGTTATGACATGTTAATGAATTAATGTTCACATAGAATGATAAGGTTTGTTTTCTTCTTGTTTGCTTGAAATGTTTGAACTCTTTATCACCAGAAGTTTAGTAAGTCACCGTTTAAATTGGCACAATGAAAAAGGGGAAATCCATCTAACTGCATGCCCTGGCTGCTTTTGACTCCGTGCAACATTCAGCCCTTAGTCACATCACGGCATCATAGGATCCCTCTGAGTCATTTCCAGTTTCTCTTTGACCACAGATGCCAGGAAAGCAGTGCAGTCCCACGGCTGTGACTGGGCAAGCCTGCAGGCAGCAAGGGGCTGCCAGTTCTCTCCAGAGTGCCTGAGAAGTCCAAGTAGGAATCTCTATTTCATCCCCTTAGCAGGAACAGTGTCTGAGAAAGATGAATACACTCATGGGCAAAGGGGCATTGTTTCCTTCACTGTTAAAAAGGGATATTAACACTTATTGGAAAAGAAATGCAAAACTAACAGCTTCTCAAGCTACTGTGGTTGTTGTATAGGCCTGTTATTTACAGAGCTATGTCTGATCATAAAACAGACATATGAGCTACAAAGTCAGTGGCAAAAATCTTCTGAAATCAGGGCTGCAGTTCAGATCTATGAGAAAATAAGGCTGTGTAGAAAGAAGAAGCTGATTCATTCCTAGTACCCTGGACCTGGATCTCAGAAATGTAATCATCCCCTCTAAGCAGAAAGAAATAAAAATCAGGCCCCAAAGGACAGAATCTATCTTGCTTGGTGAGTCCCATTATGATGCTTCAGGATGGATTGCATGCTGGAGTACTGAGTGCTGCCTATTCATCATCCCTTGCCCCTTCTTTAAGGTGACCAGGTGTGAACTGGAATGTTTTTGCATATAAAGGGCAAAAAGGAAGAGGGATAAGTTTGGTCTTTTCTTTACACTCAAAAAGTTCTGCAGATTTTGAAATTACATACTGTACAGAATCTATAGCACAGTTTGTTTAAGAATTAATGAATGCAGATGATTAAATTTCTCCCAACTCTGGGCTCTGTTCTTGTATATTGTAGTTGGAATGCCTTGTAGACTGATTCTATTTTTGTAGTTCAGATCCTTTCCTCTTTACAAGGATTGTTAGTCATTTGCTTTTAATGCTTTCTTACGGTGTGAACTGATTTCTGTAACTTTCATGTATAAAACAAACTAGACATTCTTTCTATACTGGAAATATAGTCATGAATATAATATTTCACTAAGTGTTGTATCTCTTATGTACATACATCAATAAATGTTGATTCATAATTTTCATCTGTGAGTTTTAATTTCAGCCTGGGCTTAATATGGGAATGCTTTGTGTAGGAGTTTAAATAAAGCAGTCTGATGTGAGAGGCTGTCTGTTCTGAAAACTACATTCATGGTAGAAGATGGACCTGACTTTGCCAAAGCATTAGAAAACCTCATCCTTCACTGTATCCTCCAAATATTCCAGGATGCCGGCTGCAAATGAGCTCATTTCCCAAAAAGGCCAGGACTCACTAGCTACAGTTCTTGGCAATGAAGCCTAGAGAAGTGAAAAGAGATGTTAGAATAGTAGGAGAATACAAATCAGTGGTTGCAGTTGCTTTAGAAACCTACTTCCCTCCCCTGGCTACGAAAAAATAAGTCTCTTATTCATAGTCTTTCTAAAAAAAAAAATAAAATAAATAAAGCCTGTACCGGAACTTCTGGAGTTCTCTGTAAAGACATCAATGCTTATTTAACACATAAATTAAGAGATGCTTATGGAGCAAACCATGGCCCTGCAGACTGGTAGTTGCTAAGTATGGAGAGAAAGCTCCAACATTTATGCCCACTCAAAGCAGCAAACATTACGGAAATAGCGTAACTACCATTGTGTGATAAAGATACACAACCAAAACCTCGGCTGTGAGGATTAACACTGTGCACAACCCTGGTCTTACTTCTTCTTAATCATCCACTTGACAAATTTCCAGAGAAATCCAGGCACTGCAGGAAGTGGCTTTGGCAGCACCTCAGCTGGCGATCTGCCCTCTTAGTCAGTAACGAACTAAGTCCTGATGCAGTGCTAGAAGGATCTCTGGGCAAAAAGTAAATCCGAGATCCCGGCTGTCTGCTGCCATTTTGGTACCATGTTGCCGCTTTCTGACAGAGGCAAAAATGCCTTTATGCGGCCTCATCAACAAGTGTTGTTAATAAATACATTCTGATGGTGTAAAATTCCCTGCTGTAGTTGGTTCGTGATCCCCCATCGTTCACATATTTCATGTGGACTGTGCACATTCAAATTCCTTCCCTACAAGGTGGCTCTTCTTCTGTTACACATCATGATAAAAGTTGAAAATGAAAGGCCTGACACTGACCCATGCAGGATCCTGGACAATTATATGAAGTGCAATTATATGAAGTTGTCCCTTCTGAAAATACACACCCCAAAGGCTGATTCTCTAAGCCCTTGCAAGCCCCTTGTGTATCCTTATTTTTCATGTCCTCAGCCTTAGAACAAAAGATTATTTCAGGAGTGTCTTTGTATCTGAAATGTGTCCATCTCTACAGGAAAGAATCTGCTAAAAGGTGCTATTAAAATGAGTCATTGACCCATATTAAGAGATATTTCTGTACCTCCTCTCAGGCATGAAAGAAAAACTGAGGTAATACTCAGGGTTGTTAAATCTCAAATAATCTTCTCCTTTGTATTAGATAGTACATGTAAACAGGACAAGGTTATGAAAGAAACAGGTGGCCCCAATGTACAGTGCTTTAAGGGAAAAACAACATTAAAAATTACACTGAGTTGGGCTAGAAAGAGTTATTTGCAGCAAGCACTCATACTACAAGAATGTACAAATACCCCAGCAGGGTTTAGTGCCATTTTGCTTTCGAAGCTGTGCAGAGCCCTGTGCAGGCACATAAAACTGAGGCAGCTTTGCAGGCTTGGCAGGCGTCTGTCTGCTGTCTCACATGTACAGCATGCAATGAAAACAGGAAGGAAAACAGATTGCATGCAAGATCAGGTCTTGTGGTCGTGGTGGCGTTAGCAGAGCAGGCAGGTTCTGTGGCGATAAGTGTCTGTGTAGACAGATAAATTACAAAGCTGATGCCACCCACCGAAACTCACAGGAACAGGATCTGGAGGAACAGGACCCCACACCGTTGATGGTGCTTCTGTAGTACAAGGATGAGTACTTAGAAAAGCAACATAGGGTCTGTTTTACACAGTGTTGTGCTCTTCATTCTCACTTGTGACTGAACTAAAAATGTTTGCTTTTCCTGTACTCATTGTAAGGCTAAGCTATCTCCATTTGGCTGTTTTCTTACTGGGGTGCAGAAGGTGCTCCATGGATCATTCTCCCATGGCCCATGGACACCACGAGAAATGCTGCTGTGGAGATGTAGAAGTGAGAAAAGACATCTGATTCCCAACTCTGTGAAGGGAAAAGAAGAGAGACCAAGCTAGGAAATGTACTTAAAATTCATTCTATTGTTTCACTGAGGTTAGTGGTATTACCTAAATTGACAGGATCACACAAGCTTTGTTTCTGAATCTTGTTTTCTCCCATTTTTGACTGGTCCGTAACCAACAGGCAGGCTTTATACCTATCCTCTTTATGGGCAGGGGTGAAGTCATCCTTCTTGAACAAAGAGCAATTCTGATTTTTAAGTCACTAGCTGAACCTAGAGTTTATTTCAGACTTTCACTTGATTAATGAAAGATGAAAATGAACTACAAAAGAACTGCAGGGAAATATCCAACGACTACGAACTTGACTCCACTGGTGAATCTGATGACCTACTGCTGCAAAACAAAACATGCTGAATTGAGTGGAGGATTGTGAAGCAGTTTTACAGTAAGACAAACCCCATGTGCTTGCACACTAGGATACAGACAGACAATATTGAGATGTACATTGGCAATGCCTGAACAAAGCCAAAACACAGAATTATGTATGAATCTGAAAGCTGAAAGGAACCCAAAATACTTTGTCCAGAGATTTGCTCTAAGGCTTGTATCATTGATGGTTGTAGTCCACAGCATGTGCAGGAGGCCTATTCTCTCCTGTGGTGTGCTGTTGTCAGCTGAGATCACTTTGTCTTGATTATGAGGCTCAGCTGTGATGGTCTCATCTTAGATAAACCCATTCTACAGGCTCAGGGTGAAAGCTGCAGAGAATTGTTTCCCTGAGGAAGCTACAGTAAGGTGCTGCTAGAAATCTGCAGCAGCAGCCCTGAACCGGATGTTTGCTTTTAAAAAAGGTAGGCTGATAAAAAGTGATAAATATAAACTTTTAAATTAAAAGACTGAAAATCCCATCATGAGGCCAAACCTACCCAGTTTATTACTGCTTGTTCTGAGAAAAATGGAAGTGTGGAGTCTCAATTCACGCAAAGGAAAATATGTTCATTGAAAATGACCTAAACCTTTTTTTTTTTTTTTTTCAGATTAAACCAGGGGGAAAAAACCCTTTTGAGTGTATGGTGCCAGAAGCTAGACGATGTACACCAGTGACTACAGGTAAATTTAGATTTAAAGCTAAAAACTCTGCTGTACTAGAGCTATTTGGTACCAAGTGGCACCAAACCATTTATACAATTCAACATGGGACTATCAAAATGGGCATTAAAACTGACCCCACCATAATGTGACTGCCTGAGGCAAGGCTTTCAGATGCCAGATGCAAAATTTACAGCCTCCAGAGAAGTGGAAAATGCCTTATCACACCCTCCTCTGTCCTGAGTTGCTCTGGGAATTAGAAGGACTTCAGGACAAACTCAGCAGACCTCAAAGTTTTCGGATGTACAGAGCCTCCACTGCCTATGAGCCATATGCTGATTTACCACTGCCAGCCTACATACCCCTAACTTTAGCTGTGCCTCAGCTTCAGCACCAGAAGCAAGCAGCTGTTGAGCTAAATTCTAAGTGGGTGTTTCAGTGAGGCTTTTCCTTAATATTCTAAAAAGTGCTTGAGGGTTTTCCAATAGATGCATTTATATTTATGTCATCTTAGACTTGAACAGTCCTATTTTATTGTAAATTTGCACATAATTTTCTAATGGCAAACAAATTACTTATAAGAATTGCATTTTAATACAAAGGGAGAGCTATATTATGCATTAGGCCTGAAGAATCTTCCTCCCCTCAAAAAAAATTGGAAAAAAAAAAGTAATTTTGCACAGTTAGATTTTGTCTGGGATATTAAAACTAGCTGAAACTATGTCTGTTCCTGAAAGAAAATAATTCTTATTTGACAGTCTTTGTGGACTTATTCTGATCCAAAAATTCATAATTTTTTTTTGAAAGAAACAATAGAATTAAAGATATTTACATCAGTGTTCAATGTACAGCTTTTTGTGACAGAGAATGTATGAAAGTAGGTTTAATTCCCCAACTTTTTCATCCAAAACCATTTTGCCTGTAAAGTAGGAAGTTTTAATAAAAAGCCTGAGACTCCTTGAAGGTGTCACTCAGATAAAATCTTTCTAATTCTTGCTGGACCCATCCAGACAAAATTGAAAGAAGGCTGTGTTTAAAGCACATGTGAAGCTTTCACTGCCTCCACTTTACTTGCACTTTAACAATCATCAACTGTCTTGAGGGCAGGAGGGCTTCTTTGATGGTAGATTCGCTTCTTCAATTTCAGGTTTAAAAAAAACTATGCAGCAGCGCATTTGACCTATGTGAAGATCCGTATCAGTTCTGCACTTTCAAAACAGGAAGATAAGCAAGAAGTAAAATGTTCTCAAAATCTTGCCATTGCTAACCTTGCCCAAATGGGTAAGAAAGGGAAGAAAAAAAGCACAGTCTCTGTGCTGTACAAAAGACACTATTACTCATCTCTGCTGAATTTGTGCTTTGCCTCTCACTCCTCACTGGCACAGCTGCTTGCTCGCAGTGTGGTGTCGGTGGATGCCAAATGCAGCATGGCACAGCAATAATGAGAAATAAGCTACCAGGGGAAAATTATTCAAAATCAGTTTGCAAAGAAGGTGGTGAACGTAGAGGATGACTTGGAGGTGGGGGAGGTTCACAGGAAAAGGCTAATTCTTTTTTCCTTCTCAGAGCTGTGAAACATTCAAGTGCAAGAGGCCTGGGAGTGTTGAAGGTACTTTCCCAGTAGTAGTACAGAAATTTCACTCTCCTTTTACTTCCTTTCCCATCAGTTGTGTCTTCCCTCAATCCCTAATCCCCCAGAGCTCCATCCCCAAAACATCTTTTCACAATTCTTTCTACTCCCACAGAGCTGGAACTGCCTTCTTCCAGCCACCTTTTTGTCCTTCTCCCTTCCACAGAGAAAAATTAGACAGTATCTGTGGTTACTGGAAGGATTGGTATTTGAGTAATTAGATCTCTTGCAAAGACTCTGAGGGAGTCAAACCCTTGAATTGTTTAATAAAGACTAAGAAATAATTATTGTCTAATGGCCTATATAACTTAAAATAAACCCATTAACTGCTGACTTACAAAATATCTCATAATCTGTGTAAGCTGGGGTAGTACACAGCTTTCAGAGGATTTAATTTCTTTCCTTCATCTACAGAAATAATAATTAGGACCAGCCCTGCCCAGAATGATATGTATTAAAGAGACACTTGGTAATTGTCTCCTAATAATATTCCAGGCAACATGCTTCAAACTAATTAGTACAGAGGCTTTTGTTGTTGAAAAGGGACACACAAAAGACATCCATATCATGTGAAAAGCTGCAAAATCACAATTTTGGAACTGATATTGTGGTAAGGGTTTAATATCCACACAGATAGACATGATGGCTGTGTACTCTTTCTCTAAGGGCTTCAAGAAAATACAGATCCAACAATAACCCTTCATTGCTTCATGAAAAAAACCTGTATTCTTATAAAACATAAAATCTCTCTCTTGAATGCGCCTAGTGCTTTAGCCAGTATTTCCATTGTTCTGTTTTACGTTTATTTGAAACTTTTCAAGACAAAGGAATAACACAAGCTGATCACAGGGTCTGACCTCCTCAGCATTTTCAGAAGAGATGCTCATACTTTCTAGGCACCAAGGATAGACCAAACCCCAATTTGTCTGTCAGCACGCTGAAGGAAGGGCTGGATTTTGCTGGTTGCTCTGCTCTCTAAATGCTGTTGGTTCAGTGAGCCAGGAATAGTCATGAAGATCTTACTGGGCTGATCTTAAATTGAATCAAGTTGTTGTCTGCTTCTGGGGGAAGCTGAGTTGATCACCAACTCCCAGAGCATCTGTGGAGCCCATGGAAGGCTGGCAGAGCAGAAAAGGTCACACAGCATTCACCTTGCCCTGGCTTAGAATTTGCAAGCAGAAAAAATTATCACAAATACTCAACATGACTATCCTGCTGAATACTTCTCTCCGAGTAATAGCTGGTCTTACTGTTTATCCTCAGTGTGGGATCAAGTTTATTTTGGAAGCTTATTTTACAGTTCAATGTGTTTTTAGCAATACTATTTCTAGTTACAATTTAGAGATGATATTTTCTCTCACTCTGATTAATCTGTTAAATAAATATGCAAATATATCAAGTGCTCTGTATAAAAATACATACACACAACAAACAACCCCCATATAATAAAATCAAGATTAATAAAAATATGTACTATATTACACATATGAAACGTAGTTTTGAAACTATAATGAAACAATTACACATGATCACAGGACATAATCTGAAAAGAACCAGCATATATAAAATAATGGCATCGCCTCTGTAAAGACGACTTGAGCATCTTCCTATTTAAAAATATATAAAAAACCCAACCAGTGTTGTCTGTGCATTTATAGCTACTGAACATAAGGTAAATTAGGAAGAAGTCTGTGAGATTCTTCATTCAACATCTGTATAGGGAGATGAATAACATCACAAACTTTTTCTAAAAGAGAAATTTACGCTCCAAGCTCTTTTCATTAAGACCTACATTCAATTAGCATTTAAAGAGAGGAATAATTCTTACTCTGGATCTCCATACTTAGTGAAATGAGTACCTAACAGCAGTTTAAACACAACCTTCAACAGAACATTTTGATTTGTAATGACAAATAGAAAAGCTTGCTTAAAAACATTACAGAGATTAAACAAAAAACAATGCACTGTTTATATATGAAATATGCTGACCTACATAAAGTCAGACAACATCCCATGTGTATTTTAAAACTTGGGACCTTACTTGTCTTGGGACCTTTTGCCCAGGTGTGAATTGCCCTGAGAAGATCTGCCTGCAGATACCAGGGCACTGAGCACCTCAATGAAACACATGGCAAACTGCTGGAGGACTGTGACTCAACAGTCTTGTGCTTTATGTTCCAGTAAAGATCAGTGCGAGCTAAACTTAGTATTTAGCCAGCTCAATACTCATCCTCCAACTGTTTCAGATGGAGAACATAAAATAACACGCAGAACAGTTTCAAAGACATGCTATGGTCAGTGAACAGGAACACTTGCATAACCCTGCTACAGGCCATCCCTATCCAACAGCTGACACAGACCACAAGTTGCAATTACTTAAATTGTTTTTACTTGCATTTTCTTGGGGCAGCCCAATTAGAAGTTATCATTCTCCCTCCATTCCAAACTGCTTGCTTAAAAATAGCACAGACCACTGGTAGCAAATAAGGTTTTTTTCTGACAATTCATATCAATATAATGCACAGCATCATAGCTTAATACAAATACTTTACATAACAGACACAAAAGGACAAAACTAAAGTACATAACAATGCAGCTCAGCTACTCTACTATATTACATGGCTAGGAGAGTTTCCTTTCATTTTCTTTGACCTTTTCTGTAGAATTTGAATTTCTGGTACCGATACGCAAGCAATGTTTCTTTTGGTGTTTTTAAAAAGCAGATGGAAAAAATGTAGATGAAATAGAATTCTGAGGAAAGCAGTGAGATCATATAAAGAGAACTTCCAAAATATCAGGAAACCGGTATGACATAACAGTTATAGGGGAAACAATTTCACTAGGCTCAGCATCTCCTAAGTAAAATGGAATAAAAATTAAAATATCTAAGAAGATAGAGACCTATTCTTCAGGAATAAAATACTGTCACCTTCCCTAATGATCTCCAACTGCTTGATTTGTGCATGTGTGCTAGAGCTGGGGTCATTTTGTTTCATTCATTATTTTAACTAACAGACTCATTAAAAACATGCACAAACTTGGACCAATCAATGAGGGAGGGAGAAGAGCGATGAATATCTTACAAACTCAAGGATAATCGTACTGGTTGCTAGGATGATAAAGTATAGAATTTTATTACGTATCAGTTCATGTTTTCATCTCTTTATTACCCCTCCTGGGAAGGCTTGCTGTATGCCCATAGTACAATTTAAAAATAGAGATAAATAAATTTTGTCCTTCTGGGTTTCCCTCATTGCAGACCAACCCACACATAATTATAAAATGTCACTTTTTGTTTATAGTGGCAGATTCTGAATGTACCCTCTGCTCTTCTTGGCTGGAAGGCATTTCTGAAGAATTCTGATATTTCAGACATTACAGAGCATGTCTTTTGGGTTTAAACTTGATTGTTACTCTTGACATTTTTTTCTCACTTACTCTTGTATCATGGCAAGTTTAGTACCTTAAATGTCTCTAAGATGGAGTGACTGGATACTTCTTAAACTCCACACAGTGAAGACCTTCCATTTGGGGAATAATGACGTAAACTTGTATGCCTCCTAACATCCAGGACACAGTGAAAGTCCTCTGTGTAGGGACTGGGAACTGAGAGCACTATGCAACTCTTGGGGGTGTATTTCAGAAAGCACACGTCAAGTTTTTAACTCTGGCAACACTGTAAAGTGATTAAAAAGGAAAAAAACTTATGTTTATTTTCAAAAGACATCAGTAGCACAGTGCATCTGTGAATTCCTGTTCAAGTTCCACATGATTTTGATTTCCCCAGCCCTGATCTACTTGGCAACATGATACCATTACACTCCAGTCTTCATGTCAAGCTCCTGATGATTTTGTGTTTCATTAACAGTCAGGAGTTCATCACATGCTTGCGTTCGGTCATTTGACTGTCCTTTATGAACCAAGTGCACCATTTCTTGTGATTTGCTGATATCTCCATTTAATGCACTTGACTTCCTGTCCTCCACTGCCCCTTTTCCGTTATTAATCACTAGCTTTTTCTTCTGCCCACATCTAGAAATAAATAAAAATAAAATAGTATTAATAGAGAGTAACAGAAATAAGAAAAAAATTGAAGGTCAATATTTAGGAAAAGGTAATTGGAAAATAAACTTGTGCCTCTCAGTGCAGACCTACACTATGCAAAGTGCAAAGTTTCTCCATATTACCTATTTTACTTTTGAAAGTATCCACCATTATACACATGACATTTGTCAGGAGCTCACTTATTCATTTTATATCTATTGCTTCTACATATAGGAATAACATTTATTACTGAATGCCAGAATTTTTTTATAACCTTTGAATATATCCACATTTATGAACCTTGTATATATCCCACTATAAGAACAGTTTCTAAATCCAGACTTGGGACTGCACCTTTGAAAATGCTGAGTTCTCAAGGGAGCAGAAAATTTGGATCAAGCTCTCACCTCATTATACAAAAAACCTCTTTTTCTTTGTATTAGTGTGACAAGCCTAGAAGCCAACAGGCAGCAAAGAAATACGGAGAACTACTGCTACTATCTGCAGCACAGTTCCTTACAATGTTAAGGTAGGAAATAGACACTGTGCTTTAAAGTTACACTCACTGTAGTGATGCACAGTAAACTTTAGATATAGCTCTGAATGAAAACACACGCACACACTCCTTTAGAAAGTCGCCAGTCCAAAAATGATGCATGCTAGTCATCATGGGCTGAGTATTCTTCAAAGCAGTAAAAAAGTACAAGTTACAGCTGTGAGATTTCCTTCAGATTGTTGAGATGATTCTGTGGCTACACGGTGTTGAACATCCTACTTTTCCTCAAACAACCTTATGTAAACTGAATATACAAAGCACATCTCTCTTAAGAGGGACAATGTCTCTGTGAAGTTGTACTTTTAAGTGCTTCTTCTTAAATGAGGCATATTTTACCTGAATTACCAATTTGGCAGTTCAATTATACTATTATGCTTCGGAAATACTATTTTTTTCATGCTAACTTTTTCATTTTCATAGATAAGGGTTATTTTATCTGAAGTAGCTCAGTTCACTGTGCTAATGTTACACACACCCTTGGGAACGATTTCCTGCTCTGTAGCCATGAAATGCCGAAGGACATTAGCAAGGAGCTGTGGAGCTCCACAGCCTCTTCAAAGGGCAGTTCAGAGTGCTTTGCTACCAACAGACTAGGAAAAAATTTGCTCACTATCTCCTGGACAAAAATCTCCACATACTATATGATTACTACTCTGATTAAAAAAAAAAAAAAGAGTTCAACGTTCAAGTAGCATTCAAAAAGCATTCAATAGTTACTCTGTTAAAGGGATCCATTTTAACATTCAAGCAGCAAAAAGCTGTTGAAGATAATCGAGAACTAACCTCAGAACAGCCCCCAGAGAAAAGAAAGAGGTAAGAAATTTATAGCCTATGCTTTAGGTTAGGGTTTTTTCAAATATCCTGGCTAACTTTGCACAGATCACTGCACCTTCTTTTTTTTTGCTCAGCTTCTTCACCTGTAAAATAGAGTGAATAAAGCTATTGAGACCTCTGATAGCAATGTCAGAATATCTTCTTGTGACTGCCAGCTCTGATACTGACTCTTGTGTGGAAGGAACAGATTAATCCTGTGATAGCAATTGTCCAATACAACCCTCCACACTGTACACAGACAACACTGTTAATGGTGGAAGATTATACTCAGCTCATCCTGTGGTTGCTACTGTCTATGTGCATCTCTCCGTTTTCTCTCTCAGTGAACAGGATTTTCCTAATAACTAACAGAGAATAATTAATTTTCTGTGATTTATATACAGTTAATTTCCATTCCAAGACCAAATGGCTTATACAGCTACTGACTTCACATGATTCCATGTGAGTGTGGAGGCTGATGTGTGACCTGTGCAGAAACCGGTCATCTGGGTTCTCACACCCCACGTCACAGAGTGTCCTGTATTATGTTTTCCTACTCTTTGACCAAGCTTTGGAGCCTCTCAAGGAAGAAGATAGCAAAGGAGTGTGTTTTGAAAATGGGAAGGTGCAACCTTACCTTCTCCGACTGTTAACAGCAATGCAGACTGCAAGAATCAATGCAAGTGCCACAAGAGAAGCCACTATGATCAGCCATTCTATAGGGAGAGATGAGGGAGGGGAGAAGAGCATGTTAATGTATCTCACATAGTTTTGCCATTTCACGGAACTGCAAGAACACAATCTCTTCTACTTTCTTTAAACCGTCAAATTCTTTTCCTGCTTTGCGTGAATGTTTGTTCGTTTTACAAAATGTTTCCGTGCAAATCAAATACATTTTCATCATTCAGCTATACACAGGCCAACTCAGGTTAAATATCTCATCATTGTCATCACCCATAAGTACTGCATTTTGGTGGGCATGGGTGATAAGGAGATATATCACTGACTTACTCCAAGAGCAAAAGAAAAGGCTTAGCATGACACACCTACAAGAAGCAGGATGACTTTTAGTAGATTTTTAGTAAAAAAGGTTTCAAGACCTTCCCAGTAGCCTCTTCTCTGCTACCATTATAGCCCTACTACCATTAAAGATGCAGATCCCCTACAAAGAGCTAACTCCTTGATTTTGTTCGTTTGAAACAGGTGTCCCTTGTTTAATAAGACTCTTACACTTTAATGAAACAAATTACTTCTTTTAATTAGTAAATTATTATTACTCCGTGGTGAAAAACTGATAAGCATTCTTTTTGTAGCATGGTCTTCTTATATCTCCCCTCAGTTTTCTCTGAAAATTATGAATTCTTCAGAAGCTGCTTCAAAGGTTACCTTTCCAAAATTTTCTGTGTGCTCTTCTCCATTTTTTCCTATGTGAGTAAGCAATGCCTTGAACTGAACACAGAACTGAGCTTCAGCTCTGGACTTGCTAGGTCTGAGTAGAATGGGATAATTCCTTTCTCTGTTTTAAAAATTACTTTACTGCTAATATGTCCCAGAATATATTTGCATTCTTCTGCAACTGTATCACGGTGTTGGCTTCTTTTTATTTTGTTTTATTCTGCAAGCTCTATTCTGCAACACTTGTCTCAGCTATCATTTTTACTGAACTGGATACAATACTGTGCATAGATCTTTAATGAGTTTTGCCTGATTTCCTATCAATTTATAAATACAATTTGAATCTTAATCCCATTCTCCAAATGCATGGTTTCTCACACCTCACTATTGCTGCAAAATTATATGAGTTACAATATGTTCCAGTTTTTAGACTGCTAGTGAAATGCTGAATATTATTTGATTCAGAACAAAGCCTGAACAACTGTAATTTACCTCATTTTCACTTTTTACTTTAGTTGATATGAATGCAATTCTGTACTTATATTTTTAAAACACGCGACTTCAAAAACCTACCTGGTACACGGGCCGACCTCGGCTGTGAACCTATTTTTGTTGTGGCGGTCTCTCCTGGGGAAGTAGTGGATTCATAATGTCCCTTGCGTGGTCCTTCATTACCATATATACTAGAGGTAGAGCCTAAAGAAATGAAAAAACCCTATCCATTAGGCCAAATATGCTTAGTGAGCATTTAACAGCAAGGTACAAAGACTATGAGTTTCACAATTAAAAAAACACATATTCTTGAAAGTTCATGCTGAAGCTGCTTATAGTACTGAAGTATTTATACTGAAGACTATTACATAGAGCATAAACACCAGCTTTAGTATTTCAAAAAATAAATATCATGGCTTTCCCCTCTTGTCCCCCTCATATGTTTCTTTTTGTTTGTTTGTTTTTTGTTTGGTTGGTTTTTTTTTGTGGTTTGTTGTTTTTGTGAGCCAAAATGTGATTATGATTGCCTAGAAATTTTCTGAAGAAAATGTAAAGACATAAGTGTTGGCAACTTTTTAAAAAGGTTTTTGTCATACAGGTCAAACATCTTGTCTGTTCCATGGGGAAAAGAGAATGAGAAAAAGAGAGAGAATTTTTTTTATTTAAACCTAAAATGACCAATATGGAGAAATTTTGAAACTATTAATTCTATTTTGACACAGGATAAAACTGACTGTTAAAACTCTAATGCTCTCATTTAATAGAATGATACTTCTCTGAATGGTTGTAAATGACCAGCAGAATATAGATACAGTAATTTCATTTGGGACTACTGTTTCATTATATCTACAAAAATCTATTACAGATCTCCACCTCTTTGAATTCTTCTAGAGTCTTATAGAGTGAATTAAGCGCTGACTCTAATCAGCTGTAAAGTTCTTTTTCTTTAACACACATTGGAACTCATTTCTATCCAGCATTTCTGATCCCCTTTCCTAATAACAGCTGGCGAATACAAACCCAAGAAGAATGTTTTTCCCCTCTTGCTTTGCCAGTAAGCAGCTCACGAATCTTCCAGATGTTTTCATTATTTTTATTAACAAGAAACTTATTGACTGGTATGTTGTTTTCTGCTGTCACAACAAAGGACAGAAAGGTAGTCGGACACTTATTAAAATGTGTGGGCTTAGAGAACTGCTACATTTGCTTTTCCCCTGAGCACTGAGAACAAGCAATAGGATTCATTTGTGTCTCCTGGTGTTCTGGCTCTGGGAAGGTGCTTGCAAGTGGCAGGGAGGGACTCTCAAAAGCTCTCTACATTTCATTTTGGTAACCTACTAGAGTTTTTTTCTTTATGGACACTTATTTTTGGGGTTCCTTCAGTGGATTGATTTTTTTATTCTGTGGACACTTGGACACTTCCTGTTATGTCAGACCACAGCTTAAACACTGCTGTAGAAAAAAGGCAAGCGAAACAAAGTAGTATAGTACATCAAACCACCCATCTGTGGTTAAAGAGACAGCCTTTAACCGTAGTCTGCCAATACATTCATGAATCTTTTCCATTCCATTACACCTATATGGGGCAACACTACAAATGAATGAACCATTCAATAAATAAATTCTTTCATGAAAATGGTAGTGTCCTAGTAATTCCCTTGTATTGTGTTTTTAAAAAGCACCAAGAGAAAGTAAACGAGAAAGAGGCAAAGTTTTGAGAAAATGGCCTTAATGAGCCTTTTGCCAGGGCACTGACAATGCAAAGATTCAAGGCAGATATTCACATTGAAAATTATCTTCAAACCAGTTCTTACATGTTCTATGTGCTCAAAACAACAAAAAGGTAGCAAAAATCTTCTCATAGTGTGTAATGTCTGCACAAACAATTAAGGAGGCAGCTTGGATTAATTAAGTGAACAGGGCCAGTGAAAGTCAATAAATTAGTTTGTTGTAGCAGGAAGCCATTATGAAAAACAGAATTATCTTTCCAATAAAATTCTATTGAATACATATTTTGCATTGATACTGCTATACCTATGTCAAAATACTATAACCAGGCAATTTTGACGGAGTTGAATTTATTTGCTTTACACAAAAATTTTGGAGAAAAAAAAAAAGTAGGCCGAGTTCCATCTCGCAATGTATTAATTAATTATTAATAACAAAATTATCTTTAAAATGATTGCTGTATAATGCTGTAAAAACATAGGTTCATAATCTTGCTTATGTGCAAAGAATGTCCACAGAGCATCGGCCAAACTCTAGTCTGGAATGGTTCCACTAACTTCCAAGAAAGTGCATGAAAATAGTGTTTGGATTAGCGGCTTTTGGAAAGAAAAACCAAAAATCCCCTACTGTTAGGATGATTATTTGTATGGAAACTGCATTTGGAAATAAGGAAAAGTCCCTTAATTTTGCATACAATTCGCACGTGACCACACATAAAAAAAAAATACCAAAGGCTACATGTAGTATAATAAGCAAACATTGTTATTGTTAAATGCACCAACTTTATCAGAAGAATAACCCTTTAATAAAAAAAAAAAAAATGTTCTCAAATAAAATGTCAGTTACATTTCAGTAACAGTAAAGAAAGGCAAAATGTAATCACAAATGTATGGGCATGAGGAGAAAGTTTAGACTTCTTCACTTCAACAGTTGCATTACCACATACTGATAAGACAAGGCTATTTGCAAACAACTATTTACAGCCTTTTAGCAAATGCTTTTAGTAGGAAGAGATACCCTTCATGATGTCTTATCAGCAGGTTATAAACAATAACAAAACCCCGAAAGGAAATCATACTATGACAACCATTTACAATTACAGTTAGTACACATGCTTTTGGACAAAAGCCATGGTCCACCAAAATAACGTACTGATGGATAAATTAAAATGTTTATAATTCATTATTCTTACTAGTAGTAAGAGGGGTCTGCAAGCGGTTAAGATGGTCTTCAATGTCTGGAAGAACTGCAGGTATCCAACTGACATGGGAACCATCTGTGGTGTTTGCTTGTTCACTTTCCCTTCCAGGTGGAGTGCCAGGGGCCAGGGGCTCCTTGGTTGCTCTCTCTTGGTTAACATCCTCCACAGACTCTGTGATGGTGCCATGATCAGCTTTAAAACGGAGCACTCACAAAACCACCACCCATATTGTTTCCACAGTGTATTTTCATATTGCACCACAGCAAGCCAGAAAGCACGTCCACCTTCCTCATTCAAAGCACAGGAGGAGGGGGGAAGACATGAAGGCCTCTCCTTCTTCTTCCACCCTGTCACTGCCTTCTGAGAGACCATTAAGCACCACATCTATGCTCACCATTTTGGAGCAAGACATTGGCTACAGGTACAGATCCCAGTGACAGATGGAGAGGGGAGGCCTTCAGGAAAAGAGACCACAGCAGCAACAACCTGACTGTGTAACTCAGGAGAGAGAGGCCATACTGCAGCAGACCTGTGTCAGTCTTTCCTGGCAATCCACAGGTGAGGACAAGTAAGAAATTGATGGCAGAATATACAGGATGTAATTCTTCTATGATTGCACAGCACTCATCACTGGAACATCTCTCCCCTATGAAGGTGCTGCTGCTGAGTCATAGGAGCAAGTCATCTGATTAACCTACCAGAGCACCTCCACCACACTAATCATGGTGCCAAAGCATATCAAGCCTGATCCCACTGATGCACAAGAAAGGAAGATGAGGCTGGGGATTCAGAATCACCAAAGTGCATGTCTTGCAGGACAGTTAGCAGGTCACCCGAAAACATGCTTCAGCAAAGGACAGAAACCACCAAGTGTACCAATAGGCAGTCCCTTACACCTTGTCCTCAGATCCTATTGCAGATTTTTGCACTGCAAGTCCACACTAAGAATGGAGATTCCCAGGATGAGAAAGATAGGGAAAAGAGTCAACTTCAGAAGCAATAATGTCTCATTTCACACAAGCATGAGAAATGAGTATGATCCATTATTCTTACTGGTACCTATCAGAGGAGAGTCATTACCATCTTTGATTATACTGGCTGTGGTCCTGTGAAGGACTTCACCACTGGGGTCATCCGTGGGATTTGTGATGCCTTCAGAGCCCTGACCCAATTCATTATCTGAAGGCAGAGGTGGTTGAGTTGGGTCTGTGTCGTGGGCATCATCAGGAGAGGCAACAGCTGTTACCACGATGCGAGTTGCCCATGCTTCCTGGGTTATATCTTCTGGTACCAGAACATCAGTGGAGGCTGTGACTGTTGTGATGAGGGCTAAGTTAACTTCAAAGACATTTTAAAAACGCTACCCTACAATTTTTCCCCTCTTTATTTAATTTAGCAATCTCTACTCTTTAATTTATTGGCCGATGTAGAACATGTAGTGAGAAAAAAAAAAAAACAAAACGCACAAGCAAATAGTATCTTCTATACATGTCACATTTTTTGGGTTGCCTGTTCCTTCACTAACACCCTAATAATAAAGTTTAATATCAGTTTAAAATTACACTACTGAAAGTTAATGTCATTAAGCAAAATCAGAAACCGAAATACACATTTACAAACACTGGAGCCTAAAGTGCTAGTTTTGAAAATACCTCAAAACACAACTTAGAAGGGTGAAAATAGTAATATTATTTTCATAATAAAATGAGTATAAGAAATCCTGTTGTTACACAGGACTTATATTAGAATGACTAAATTTAAAACTGACTAAATTTGAATAAATTGCTAAATCATACTTGCTTTTTAATATTTGCAACTGATCTGTCAAATCACATAAGCTTAACAAACAATGAATTGTGAAGCTTTACCGAATCTCCTTCATACTGAGCAAACAGGAGTACAGGGTAGAGAATACAACTATATTTTAATCCACAAACTGTATTTTAATTCACACAATCTTTAGCTTTCATAGTTCTTTGGCAAATCCTAAATGTTTCAGAATAAACAATCCTGAAGAAAAGGGAAAGCATAAATGCTAATTTTTCCTTAGAATTTCTTTTTTAGAAAAAGTAAGAAAGATGCAAAAAGTTCCAAAATACAAAAATAAATAGTATTATATCATATTATACAAAAAGGGGTATTTTGAACCAGGATAATTTTAATTGGGTAATATGCAGAGCTTAGGAAATTAAGTTAGAACCTTGCAAAACTACATGGACAAACTCCAGTGAATTATTTCAAATGTTACAGTATTAAGAGAATATGTGGAAATATCACGACCAGGAAAAGTCAGACATGAAAAGCTATATTTATGATTTATTTACACTACTGGCCATCTCCACAAAGCAACTGCTTTCTCAGTATCCCCATCTACTAAAAATAAAACTGAGAAAAGTTAGGGGACATAAGATACAGGACATCCAGGGAAAAAATATCCTTAAATAGGTCGCAATTCTTGCTGGGATATTCACATGCAACAAAATCATAAAAACATTTGCACTGCAAGTTCACAACAAGAATGCAGATCTCCAAGATGAGAAAGACAGGGAAAGGAGTTAAGTTTCAGAAGAAATAATGCCTCATTTCACACAGGCATGAGAAATGAGTATGATTCATTATTCTTACTGGTACCTATCAGAGGAGAGTCATTGCCAGCTCTGATTATACTGGCTGTGGTCCTGTGGAGGACTTCATCCCCCGGGGTATCTGTGGGATTCCTGATGCCTTCAGTGCCCTGTCCTGGTTCATTATCTGAAGGCAGAGTTGGTTCAGCTGGATCTTTGTGGTGGGCGTCATCAGGAGAGGCAACAGCTGTTATGATGGTTTAATAACAGATGATTTAAATATAGATTATTTAATCAGCTGTGAATTCCATCTGTGTGCTGCTGTGCCCTTCCCATTCCCATCTCACTGAAGTCTTCTGCTGATCTTTAACCACTGTTATCCTTTTCCCAACACAAAAAGATAAGGGAAGGGAGACCTGTCCTGTACAGGACAACCACTGCTCTCTCAAGGTTTTGATGAGACATTTTCATTTGCTATTCCCATCTGCTTTTTTACTTAATAAAAAATATTCCCAAGGACAGTGGACACAGGGACATAGAGACAGTGGTCATGAGGATTCCCTGACCTGTATCCCAGGCTGACTACAGAGCCGCAACTTCTGGGACACTGCCACGTGCTGTTACAGCATGTTTTACATTGCAGGTATCAATACTGACAGCAAAGAAACCTTTCCACAGGCAATGCAGAAAGTTACTTAAGACACTGTGAGTGGTGACAAGTTATAATTCGTAATTCTTACTAGTAGTAAGAGGGGTCTGCAAGCGGTTAAGATGGTCTTCAGTGTCTGGAAGAACTGCAGGTATCCAACTGACATGGGAACCATCTGTGGTGTTTGCTTGTTCACTTTCCCTTCCAGGTGGAGTGCCAGGGGCCAGGGGCTCCTTGGTTGCTCTCTCTTGGTTAACATCCTCCACAGACTCTGTGATGGTGCCATGATCAGCTTTAAAACGGAGCACTCACAAAACCACCACCCATATTGTTTCCACAGTGTATTTTCATATTGCACCACAGCAAGCCAGAAAGCACGTCCACCTTCCTCATTCAAAGCACAGGAGGAGGGGGGAAGACATGAAGGCCTCTCCTTCTTCTTCCACCCTGTCACTGCCTTCTGAGAGACCATTAAGCACCACATCTATGCTCACCATTTTGGAGCAAGACATTGGCTACAGGTACAGATCCCAGTGACAATCTTCAGAAGAAGAGACCATATCATGTTTTTAGCACATTATTTTGATGTAATGAATAGTATGTTATATGAGATTGCATCATGATGTTGTGTCATGCCAGTTTTGTAAATTCCTTTCTCTCATCATTCTGTGAACCAGAGGTACAAATATTCTGATAAAATCTATGAAAAGAACATTGTTTCCCTAGGTGAATATTCAGAAATTAAATGCATTAACCTGTTGATGTACAAATATACATAAGTATGAATTCAATTTTAAGATAAAGATAGTTTGGCAACATGAAGTAATATAACTTATGTAATGATCTGGATGTAATTTCACAGTCAGGCTTCACCAAGGATTGGGAAATACTAAAAGTGGGGTTGGTAAGGAAAGAAAAAATGTTTTATACTGAGCTAAAATAGAAAACTTCACCACCATCCAGATGGAGCACAGAGAAAGCTAGTCATTCTACAACTTATGTTGTTATTTTAAGAGAATAGTAATTACCCTTGCCTATAAGTTCAAGCAGTATCTTTCCAGGACAGGCCATCTGAGAGACAGAAGTGATGCAGTACACATAACCACCATTATTACTAGTACCTGTAGTGGAAGAGTCTTTCTCATGATTGTTCTCTCTGGAAGGGGTAGTTCTGTCCATTATAGCTGGCCATGTTGCATAGTCCTTTCCGTTGTCCCAACCTGGATAAACCCATGGGTCTTGCACGGAGTCATTCTGTTTGGCCCCATGGGTGGAGACCATAGCTGTTATGATGATGGTGAAGCAATTATGAACTCAGTATATAAAGATCCATTTCTCATATTATTCTCCTCTTCGGTTCTTGTCTCTATGACAGGCCTTGCTCACATGTCTACTACATTTAATGGCAAAGAGAAGTAAAGTAGATTTGCTTCTCATCCTGGTTTATGTTCAGAAAAGCTGCCTATTGTCACGAGTAGGACCAACCCCTTCCTCAAACCAAACATATGCTTTTCAGAATCAAGGTATCTTACTATTTTTCAAAAGTATTTCTCTGAATCTTGCCATTAACTTTTTTGGTTGAATATCAAACCAATATCCACTGATTCAGAATTAAGAACCTCAAAGGTAGAAACAACTGCAAGGCTACGAACCATCAGTAAGATTTTAATCACAGAATTTGAGTGCACTGACTAGATCCACATTTTCCCCTTTGAAATGTCATTGTTTTATTAGTTGCAGCATCTCCAGGAAAATGTAGACAAAGAAGCACGACACAGGGGAATGTTAGCACCTGCTGCAGATTTGTGAACTAGTGCACACACTAGATAAGATAGCATTCAACTGGAGAATATTTGATATTGCAGTTATTTAGAAAAAACTTATTCATATCAACCAATCTGTAGTTTTTACTAGATAGTCACAGCAAAAGGGTACCCAAATCTTATAGGAAGCATAACCCTCCTTAGCCCCTTCAATTCCATAAGAAATTTGCCACAGTGTGTTACAATTTTAACTGCAAATAGGCCATTACATACTGCTATAGGAGTGTATAATGCAGTATAATGTAGTACAGTGTAGTGTGGAAAAGTATGGCACAGAACAGCGTTTACATATATGTCTCTACCTCGTATTGTACTGCATCACCAGATTTTTTAAGGACAGTGATGACACATCTGGGCTTGGTATCTTAGAGGAATGTGGACTTAGGCACTACTGAAACAGTGAGCTACACAAAACTTTTGCTAATAAGATTACATTTAGTTGAATAAATAGAAACAGCATCTAAATTATGTTTGTGATCTGCTTCTCTTCAGAGACCAGTATTTAATAATCTGCAATAGTAGATGACTGTTGGCAGCACAATTATCATTAAGTGGTAAGCTTGGTACACTATAGGAATAGAAATTAATATATGTCAATTTTCAGTTACTAGCTTTAAAGTATAATTTGGTCTTTTATGATTCAATTGATTCAACCAATGAAAGAGAGAAGCCTCTTTCTTATTCTACATTGTGCTTTGTTTCCTTCCCTTCATCACCAGTATCATACTGTCATAGTTCAAAAGTGAGGTGAGTAGACATTTTAGATAATTTTTTTTAAGATAGAATTGCCACATTAACAAAAAACAGAAAAAGAAAATCACGGGTCTGAAAATGACTTGCAACAGGGGAGTGAACACAGCTCCCAACAAACGAAATATACAACAGACATTATTAAACCTTCTCTGTTTCCTACAGACAAAACCCTAGTGGACAGCTAGTTAAAAGCTTGTGACTGTATGACACACAACACAAAATGTAGGAGAAAGTTATGGAAGGTTACAATACTAAAGGTCTTGACCTGCAAGCCAAATAGAAGAGAAAAAACACCTAGGGAGAGGTCTGAAGAATAATTAAAAATTAAAATTATTTTTCAATAATTAAAAATAATATAACATCAGAATTGCTCAGGGCCTGTCCTATGGCCTCAGAATGCAAAAATATTAGTAAAAAAATTACTAAAAGTAAACCTTTAGAAAGACCTGAAAATTTACTAAAATATGACCTGTAATATTACCTGTAGGAGAAGATTCCTTTTCAAAATAATGTTCACCTGCAACAGTAAATTCATGTTGTTCAGTACTCGCCGTGGTATTTGCAGGATTTTGTTCTTGACTGATTCCTCCAGAATGAACACTGTGTGATAGTGGATGTTGGGTTGGTTCTTGATGTTTTTCATTTTCACTTGTAACTAGTGCTGACAAGATGATGATTGAATCAATAATGATCAAAATACCTAATATCAGTCATATTATTCTCATATCATGGTTTAATAACAAAGGTGCCTGGCTTTTGCGTTTTGTCTTTTTCTTGTTGTTGCATTTGATGTGAAATGAAAGATGAAAGAAAAAGAAGTCCTTTGGAAACCCTATGACACAAAACCATCACCAGGGTCAGAAGAAGATTTAAGTGGGCTAGAGAGGGTCCCAATGACCAGTGGAAGAGAAAAGATATTGGAGAAGCAGCAGAGGAGCGCATAGAAACAACAGCTTACACCTCTATTTCATATTCATGAATACTAACGTAACTGTTGAGTCTGTGTATTCTGGATTTTTAAAGTGAAAAAATGGATGAACTTTCTCTTTTGAGTAAATATCTCAATGACACAATTACAAAGCTGGCTCCAAGGAAATTAGAAGTTCTTCTGAGAGTGGAAAGATGAAATAACTAGGTTCATATATTCGAAGTTGATAACCATACTTATTTTGAACTCAATAATAATTAAAGCTCTTACCAATAAAATAAATTCATTGTTCACTCTTTAAGTTGCTCTTGCTTACACAACACAAGATGCAGTCAGAAAGCAGCTGAAGTACCATCACCATAAGAAAGGTTTTCTATTGAACATTGACAGGTTTGGAAAAGGTACATCAGAAAACCTAAGATGAGTACTAGAACTCAGCTGGAAATATATTTGCCTTAGGTATCAAACATTTCCATTAGTAGTATATTAAAATACATATTAAAAGTAAAGTAAAGGTCCTTAATCAGAGTATGCAAAGAATGAGCTGGACTTCTTACAGATGCTGAGAAACCAGCTAGAGAAACCTATGCTACTTCCCAAAATGAGAAAAACGAGAGAAATATTAATTTTCACATTCAGGCAATGAAATATTCATAGAGAGAGCACTCGTGAAAATGTAATCCATTCTTTTTAAATTAAACCTAATACATCTATATTATCTTATTAAAAAAGAGTTAATATTAACTTATATATGAATACAGCTGATCTAACGATACATCACAAATAAAAGAAAGTCACCACAAAAATTGTTTCTGGGTGATTACAGACCTTGTTCTAACGACAACTGTATAGACCTTCACGGTTCAAAACAAGCTCAGAACCAGAAAGAAAGCAAAATAGCTCGAGAATGCACTCTGTAAGCCTTTGTCTACAGAAGCTTTTAGCCTTGAATGTTGTAGTATCTCAGTTGGCTACTGGCACTAGCACTGGTAGCAAAATGTTCACATTCATCTGGAGGTAGTATATATCCTTTGTAGGAAAATTTCATGTTTATGAAACACTACTTCCCTTTTGTATCTTTTGTCTTCAGATTTGACAGTTGAAAATTTTGAAATGCAAAAAGGGATATATTTTTTTCCCACCAAGGTGGGTCACCAGAAGTTACAGTCTGCTCAGCTCTATTATACTACTGGCAGTGCAAATTTAAAAATACCAGAAATGTGAGAAAAAAGTGGCAATTAACTAACTTTAGATGCAAAACATAACTTGGAATGACAGATAGATGCCACCTCTGAGGGCTCTAGTACAAAAAATGTAAAGGCATTACACTGAACTGAGGCTAATGCTATGGGAATTATGAACAGCTGCACCATGAGTGTTACACTTATGTCACAAATCTGAATATTATCTGAAACGCTTGATTGCTTTACCCCTGCTAGAAGAGCTAGGATACTGCTCCTCTTCATCTGTAAAGGTGGGATTCCAATGATCTTGTGTGGAGATTTCCAGAAGCGTTTCGTGTTGTGAGTTCACAGCTGTTGGGACAATGGAGGATTGAACGCTGACTGTGCTCTAAGTCTATCACTGTTCATGTGTGCCATCAAGGTGATGGAAAATGGAAATTCATGCATATCCTAACTATAGCCTCTCTACTCTTTTTATCAAATCCCTTTACACCAAACAAGTCGTTCTTTTCTTCACATTGGATAGAGGCACATTTTCCCAAGAGGAATGGGGAAAACAAGCAATAGAAGAATAATGTATAGCAGAAGCAACGCAAACCATTACAGCAGTTATAGACATTTAAACTCACATTTGAAGAATAATGCTGGACCTAAGGAACATGGTAGATGTCTCAATATGTAAAACATGCTTGCTAAGAATCCAAGAAGTACTCAAAAAGTACCATGCCAGAATATCCACCGCTGAGCTCAAAAGCGATGAACAGCAAAAAACTGATAGCACCTTGACAACCATCAGGTCACCAGTGTTAGTCAAGAAAGTTATAATACAATTAAAAAGATGAAATAAAACTTCCACAAGAGTCTATGATCAGAGACTGTATACACTTTCACCCATGCAGCATGCAGACACCGCCAGACCACAGAAAGTATTTGCAATGCAATACACCAGTGGAATAAGTTACCAATGCAGAGTCTCAAAGATAAATAGATTAACACCAGAAACACCCAAAACATAGGCAAAAGAATAAAAAGTCCCAAAGCAAGATGATTTGTTGATTTTTAATTTCTTCTAAAAGCAAAGACCACTGCTAAAAAAATGCAAATACTCAACTATCTCCAGAAAAATAGAATGCTTATAAACAGTGATTTATAAACACTGTTGAGTAAATAAGAGTACAGACAACAGATACATTAAGATGTATTTAAATAAAATTAAAGAAATAGAACAGATTGTTATCTTTGTACAAATAAGAGCATTAGAGTACAGTCATTAATGGCAACTTCTATGTCACAAAATCCCCCCGGGCTGGGGCCATTCCCTGGTCATAAAGTCAAATACTCGAGTGTGTGCTTCAGTGACACACAACAGCATTTGGCTTTTATCTTCACATGTGGCTGTTTTCTTGTTTTCAGAAAAAAATTATTTCTGGTATGGATGGCTTTTGAATTAAAAGAGTTATCAGATGATGACTGTGGGACTATTTGTATCAGAAAAATAAAGCTACGTATTAAAAAATCCCAGTTGTGGTATTGGATCCTGCATAGACATCTGAGATCACACAACAAATGAGGTGATGTTAGAAGGCAGCATGGGAAGAGTGTAGAAGGTAGCAAATATGAGACCATTTTGTTGACAATTCCCAATAAAAAAGGCACTTGGGGTTTGGCCTCCTTAAATTATGCTTAAACATCTCCTTCCACAGACAGGAAATATGGTATTAAATAGTTGTAGATTATATACATCATGAACTAGAATTATTTTAACACTTCAAAAAAAAAATAGAAAGAAAGATAAGCTTTTTTTTTCTTGGAAAATCGAGAGTGAATGAAAATATATGAATAGGCATGAAAATGAGGTGGTAATTTTTAGTAGTGAAAGAAGAGATATTACTTTTATCAATATGGAGCTCACACAATTTTTCTAATCACTGAAGAGATATTTCTGAAGGAACAGATGATGAGGAGATCATCCAATTTTCACATAATATGTGTGTGGCAAAGGAGGAAGAAAATCAGGTATGAAAGGAAAAAGAAGAAAGAAACCATCCAAAGAGAAAGCAAGTTCCTTACTCGTACTTAGAGCAGACTCATCCTTGGCCACGCTCCTGCCCCAGCCGGGAAACAGTGTTGGGTACATCGTCTCTTCTGAAGAGTCTTCATCATCTGAACCATTGCCACTGGAGGTCACATCTGCTGTGATGGTGTTAAATCTGCCATGAAGCCCTAACTCAGGAGGCCTTCTGCTGGCAGCAGTTAGGCTTTCCTGACTCCCCTACATGCAGCCTTACAAGCACAGAGGAGAATATACAGCACTGTGCTGTATGGTCCATATCCTCCTGGCCTTTTCACTCAGGAGGTATTCCCCACTTTTCCATGGCCCTGCTGAAGCTGCCCCAATGTGCTACCCTTTGCATGATCACAGCACTAACCATACTATGTCCACTTCAGCCCCATCAAAATGCCCTCTTAGCATGAGATTCTTTACCCTCGGTTGCCTCCGTGGCTTCTTGCGTCATCTCTCCGGGATTTGACCACCACCAGTGGTGTGGAAACAGATTCCACCAAGCTTGGGTGGTGACTTTCTCTAGGTCATCATGACGAGGCCCTGGAGCTGTTAGAACATGGTTCATTTAACCAAGATCTTGTCATTACTTCTTGAGAAGCACTTTTCCTCCAGGAAAGTCAAGTCCACTAGCACCAGCACCCTGAGCCCCTCATGCCACAGAGACCGATGTGAGTGCACGGCGAATGTATGAATCCTCGGTATCATTACATTCCTCAAACACATCGCCAGATGCAAGCACTTTTGGCAGTCCCAGGAAATAACACAGTCCCTTGAGAGGAGACATCAAAAAGCCCCGTGGGTTTTCTCCAGCCCTTCACATGCCGTAAGCTTCTCACAGGCTTTGACAGCAGGAGAGAGTAGATAGCCTTAGACTCCGGAACGAGGAACACCCACCAAGATGACATAAATCACATACAAAAGGTGAAAGAAGTGTCCATGTCAGGCAAAAAGGTCACCCACAGACAAGCATGTCCAGAGAAGCAAACTGCTCTGCTACTGACAATCCCAAGAAGCCAAGGCTGTCAGAGACCTGGGCTCAGATCTGCAGCTACTGCACTCAAAAGACACATGCACCCCCTGGCCTGATGCTGTCAGCTAACTCCACACCAGAAACACTTCTCAGAGGAGGCATCAACATAGCATGAAGAGAGAGAGATGCAGCTTTATTCCTATCACATGACCAATGCACAATATTTTCTCAGATCAGAGTATAGCAAACAGTAAATTCCAGAGGTTTGTCACAGGTATTTACAGATGGGGAGAGATTTCTGTCTAGAAAAATTAAAGGAATTTACAGCATTTCCATCCATTGTGCTGGGCAAGCCAAATGGAACAAAATCAGTCGCAGTTACTGTTTGAGCAGGTTGCTCTGATAACTCAGAATTTCACTGATCCGTAACAGAATTTTACATCTCATTCATGGCATACCTACAGATGAGTCATAATTTGATAGTAGTAAAGAAACTTTTTTCATCCAGGAGAGGAAGTCAATGGCAAAGTGCTGAGAGTGTGTTAATCTGGACCATTAACTGTATGGAGAACATCACCAACAATATCCAAATATCCAGAGAAATACCAAATGGGTATTGTCTGAAGAACAAGGAGCTGTGAATACTGTTCATTTCAAACCCATAGCAAAGAAGTTTTTAAATTAAGCCAGACACTTTTTCACAAAACTTTAACTTTACAAATGGTATGTAATATAGCTGAAGACATCAGTTTTGTTTCCCACTTTAACACACTATAGAATTAGATAGATATATTTTTAGCCATCTGTCTGAAGATATATGACAAATAGTTTTCTTTACTTATTTCTTAATTTTCTACTTTCCTGTCTGTGGGATTTTTCCCTGGGAAATTAAACTGGATACTCCAATGAGCCTGCACTGGTGTGCAACCTAAATAGCAGATATTGGGGTGCAGCTTCTCCATGTAACTTTCTTCTACACTACTGAATATTTGATGACTTCTCACAGAAATGCACAGCTTATACTTAACTTCTTCCTGAAAGGAGTACTAAGTTATTGATTCATTTGTAATGAATCAATATAAAATTAAACTAACCAAGTCTCTTTGGCTTTAAAGTGATGTTGTTGATGTTGCTAAATCTATCAGAAAAGCCCAGGTGCATTACTTTCATAATTTTTTTCCCAGAGAACCAATCTGTCAATCCTAAACCAGTAAACAGTCATGCCAATGTTATCACTTCTGTGATACACATATGTCAGTATTGACATATTGTATTTCATTGCTTTATAGTTATTTTGATCTTTTTAAACCTTAAATACTCTAGTTTTCCCTCCGTAAAATAGTCATGCCCATGAGAAAGAACTGTTACCAACAGGAAGGGACATATATATCTAGAATCAATACAGTTGATAACCAAGAAGTAAAACAAGAACAAGAAAGTTTTCCTGCCTGGAAAAAAAGCACTGGTTTTTACAGTGGGTACAGAAACACCTGCACAAGGAAACACTAAGCCACACATGCATACAAAAGCAAATATATATTCAGGTGGAATGTCCTCCATGCCTCACCCCCTTACAGGCAATATTTTGTAATAAAAGCTTTTGCTTGAAACAAGCACCAGAAAATTCTCTATTTTCTTTCAAGGTTTGGGGTAAAATCAACCTAGTATTTCTTTTTCCATCTATATATTTATAAGCTGTTACTAATCTTCACATCCTCTGGGACAAGATGCTTGGTTTTAGGGATTTATGTCTTCTAGCAAGGCTTTTGCTAACTGTGTAAAACAAACGATCGTTCTTACTCTATCCTGTCATGTCTAAATACAGTGACCAGGGCACTGCCCTTCCAAATCACACAGACCATTTGACCATCTATCAGCAACCAACAGACAATCAAGCAAATTCCTCACTTTCATGACTTTCCCTGGTGAGGAAAAAAAAAAAGAGCCAGTAGGAAGAAACTTTCCTGTCTATCAGTTCAATCTTTACTACAACATGCCTCTGTAGATTTCCTGTGTGTAATTAAAATCCTCTTCCCTTCAGGTTCACTTTATTTTCTGGGGCAAAGATCTTTATCACTCTAAACTTAAGTACTAATGTGAACATTAGTACATTACTTCCACTTTAACATGTATAAGATGACTTCAAAAGCTCTTTGTTTGTTGTTGCTGCTGTGCATTACATATTTGATAAAAACATCACAATCAGTTTTTCTGATTTAATAAAGCTATATAAAGACAAGGCTGAGAAAAATGGCTAGTGTTTTTTATGCTCTCAAAGCCCGTGCAGCCCCAATTTTCTCTCATCCATACTGTCAACGACAAGGATGAAATTAATGTTTGCAGTGCACAAATGGCTTGGCAATTGGAACTATATAAAGCACTGCTTTGGTTAGTGAGGCCATGTTTTTGACACAGATTGCCTACATTCATAACCGTAAATACATTAGAATAACAGAGACTTTTATCCCAAATTGATAAAAATGTCCTTTTCTACCTCAGACATAAACTGACTTCAAGTAATTGGTTGCACTAATTTGTGGTGCCTCATAGAGCAAATAGGTGTGATAAAACAGCAATGAAAAATACAAACCAACAATCTTTCTGAGCTCATGTATAAGCATTGAAGTAAACACACTGTAAATTATTTTGCTACCACTGTTCCAGAGAGGGAAATTAATTTCTGACTTAACTAGTCTGAAAAGTGTCTTTCAATGTCTTTCCAACATTTGAAATGTTGTATACCTCACCACTTACCAGAACGCTCCTCTGAAAACAAAGCAGTTTTAATGCAATCTATATCTAATGTAGTTGCTATGAAACATAAATCTTACTAGTAGTTGCCGGATAATGTCCACCATCTTCTTCATGGAAATCATCAGGCACTGTCCCAAAAGAGATGTCAGGTGATAGAGATGGAACTTCATCGTCTGTATGATGGTGATGGATAAATTGTTACTATTTCATTAGCTGAGTTGCAGTACAATACTTAGGAGCACTTCAGTTATTCTATACTGCAAACTTCATTCCTTCATTTATTGGTCCAAGAGAGAAGAAAGATACAGACTAGGCTCCTCTCATAATTCAACCCCACATAGCCTTATTTTACTAACTTTACTATCTACTTTACTGTCCTTTGGTAAGGATATCACCAAAACAGATTACCTTCAAGAGGAGTATGTATTACAGTGATAATGAACATTCTGGTACTGATTTACCATTCATGATGCTAACTATATGGAAAAACGAGCATAACATGTCACGAGTGTACCACAAGTGAAAAGCAATTTTATAATCCTAATGCTTCTGCTCTTTTTTTCGACTTTTAATTTCAGTTTATACTGAGGATAGTGATGCAAAATACTGTCATCCTTCACTAGTCAGTTACTGGCGAAGTGACGAAAAGCCTGCAGTCACACAGTAAACTTTACTGCCCTTAGAGAATGACTTATATTTGTATCCCTTAGGTTCAATTTCAGCTAGTCTTTCAAACTTCGGATAATTTCATCCACACAAGAAACATAAAAGATGAAATAAAATACACAGAAAAGAATATGGCATTTCTGTTTGGTAGGGCTCCATGAAATCTGAATTTGGCTTTACCATCTAAAAGAAGCTATTAATAACATTTTAATTTGACTTTTCTATCTCCCTATGCATTCTCTAATATGCTGTAGTAAAATTACATCCTAAAAAAAATTCCTGTATTTATACAAAGAGAAATCACTTCTATTGAAAACTCCTCCTCATTCTTATTATTTAATGTCAACTAATCCTTCTAGAAAACAGATAAGAATGTTATCCTTATCTCTATATATACCTCATGCTCACATGCAATCAAAAAAATCCTTAGAAATTCAGAATACTTCAGTTTTCTTTCCAAGACACACATTCTCTCCCTCTCTCTTTTTTTTTCCTCTTGAATAAAAATTAGAGATGGTACTTTTCAATCCCTCATGATATCCTTTAACTATAAATGTAATCTTTCACTCACTTATATTAAAGGGGATATAGTGGCAACCTACTGTCCTTACCATAGTCTTTTTCAGGAATTCCTTTTTCACCCCCTCCAGAAGTGTGATCTGGCAGCTGTGAGACCGGAGTAGCACTTTCATAATATGAGGGGCTGGATCTCCTGATGGACGTATCCATGGGAGTTGTCTCATGAGTTGATCCACTACCTACATTTTCATCATCTGCACCTGAAGTTGAGGACTCTCCACTGGTGTGACGTGTGCCATCTGCATTATAACGTGAGCCATCTGCATTGTCAATGACTGTGGACAGAGGGAATTAAGCAGCTAATATCATGGAGCTACACAGCTATATTTCAGTTATGCTAAACAATTTTTGTTTTACATCAACAACAACAACAACAACAAAAAGAGAAACACTTGGGGATTAATACCAGTTCATGTTCATCCATTTTTGCCATCCTATCTAACCTGTCTAGATAATACATCACTAAAATATGTCTAATGTATATATGCTAATTTACATATTTCTCAAATATGTAGGGCCTACCCTGCATCACCTATTTTCATCCGTCTGGTTTTAACATAAAATCTTGGCATTTGTGAAGTCAATCAGAATTTTGGAATTGGAACAAATAATTTATTATGAATATTTTCTTCCACTTCCAGCTGCTTTTCTAACAAACAGCTCAAATGAGATGTAGAAAGGTTGCTGGCCTAAGCCAAGTCCTACGTGTCAAAGAGACATTAGCAGCTCTGAGATGCTAAAATGTAAAGTACCTATATAAAAAAGTGTTTGGTAGCACCCTGAAACAAACCAAGCTCCACAAGATTTAGGGGAAAAGAAGTGACTAATTGTTTAAATTTCTGTTGAACGCCTCTTAACTTCTTTTTTTCTTTTATATATTGGGCTTGATTTTTTAATATTAGCAACTGTTTATGTAAAAAAAGATAACCAGGTACTAAAAATTGAGCAAGTGCATGTTTTTCTAATCAGTACAGTACCTATTTCATCTTGATTACTGAGGAGTGAAGTATCTAGTTTTTCGACCGGCTCACACCCTACATCCCTTGTCTCTGTGAAAGAAGGAAAATAGAAAGTATTAATTTGAGAAAATGGATAAAAAAGTCACATGTATACCCACATTAATTGTACATAATCACAAAACATCAGCTTCAGATGAGGACAACTGAAAACAAGTTTCCAAACAAATGTTATTCACTGATGTACCTATTTTCCCTTTTTGCTCCTTCCCAGGTGGGGCAACTGCAAGATTATTCTGTCAGCTAACAATGAGATTCTCCATTTCCACAGCCATTTCAGAAAACAGTTGCAGTCAATGTCAGCTAAAAAACAGCCTTATGACCCAGTTTCAATGCAGGCAGCCCCACTGCCATGGTGACAGTGGCAACCCTAACCCTCTCCAACTGGAGAGACTGGCTTCTCCTTGGAGGGCTCTGCACAGCAAGAGTGTGCCCTGGTCTGGTGAGCACTGCTTCATCCAGTGGGCTAAAGTGCCACTCTTGGGGCGGTATGTAAGCTACCTGATCATGCTGCTGGAAGGGAATAATACTTGGGAGGAGTTATAAAGCTCTGAGGGCAATGGACATCACTGTAGCAGCAGAATAGTCATTTGTGAGTGTCAGAGGATGGCAGCTCACATACTATGCCAACGCAACGATTTTTAATGATATGACTGCCAAGAACAAAATCAAAAAATGTCACTGCCATCCAAATCGTGAATGTCACAATCTACCAAACTCAAGGCACTTGAAGTTAGCCCAGATTTTATCTTAAAATATTGTGTTTAGCATCTGTTGCAGACTACCTACAAATTCCTAATAATTTAATAAAATATTTCTATCTATTAAAAAGTTCAAAACCTTAGATGAAAGCAGTCTGCTTGTGACCACATTGCTATCTAGCTGCCTAATATCTGAATGGAGATTTACCTAAGCAAATACTGAATGAACCTAGAAACAGGAGAGCAGCAGCCACATCCATGGGCCTGGAATGGCCCTTGCTGCTGCAGGTGGCAGCCACTCCCAGTATTCCTTAACACAAGTAACTGCTCTAGGCTATAGAAGCTCATGTGTGCAAGAACAGAAGAGCTGAATGCCAGCACTGACAACAGTTACGTCTTTCAGATTTACTGCCGCAATGGTTCACTTCACTAAGCTATTATAATGAACTGTTCTGAAGCAACTAAGTTACTCCCAAGGGCAGAAAAGAAGTTTGGGTCAAAACACACTAATAATAAAATGGGTCAAATTCATTGCTGGCCCAATAGTTACACTTCTAGAGTCTGAAAAAATGTATTTCTCCTCAGCTGAAAAAGAGATTATGTTTATTATAGAAGTCTTCATTCCAGTACGTTAAATAGGAGTTAACATAAGTTATTTTTAGTTAATCTATTTCTAAAATACATCATAAAATCACCTACATACCTGTCTCATTGTAACAATACGCGTCATACCGACCAGTTGTATTTGCTGGAAGTTTGTAAATGCCAGTATGATTTGCTGCACAAAGATGATAGGGTTTGATTCGTGGGATAACAATATGCCCCACTATAAAACCATACCTGCGAAGGACAGAGGTAAATAAACCATATTACTTACTATAGCAGATGGCACCTCAAACATGAAGAAGCTACAAAGAAGCCATTGGTTTTTTTAAGTGTATGCATTTACACATACTTTTTTTGTTCATTTTTCATTTAGGTGTTCCTTTCTCACATGTAGCTACATCAGTCTCCTACCACTCAACACTCTTTTGTAAGTAATTTCTAGAACTTAATCCATTTTAACTAAATAAGCATCTTATTAGCTGGAGCGGTTGATTCCAGAGCAAGGCAGTGAAAGTGAGGGATGCAAGTGCACTTTTTATTCAGTGGGAGGTTGTATTACCTGATACTAAAGACCGGATTATTTTTCCTTTAAGGATTCACATTTCCATTGCTTTGACATAACATAATGCTCAGTGACATTTCACACAGAAATGAAATGTTGGGGGCTCAATTTATGGTATCTAAGCTAATTTAAAGGATGATTGTAACACATACCATTTTCTCCAAAAACTGACAGCTTAGTAAAATATTCAAATACAATAGTCACTCATCCACAAATTCTTACTCTATCTTTCAGTTGAACAATGTGGTTATTGTGTACAGAGCTCACATATTTCAGTGAAGACTGTAGTTACACAAGGTACAATACATTATTACTATTTTGCAATCCTGTAACAACTGATTGATTCCGATGTATTTAACTGGGAGATGTGATAGAATCGTAATAAGAATTGGAGCTTGGTTTGGGTTTTGTTTCACTTCTTGAGAGGTATGATTTGTCATGGAGGAGTAAATGTCATAGCTTTGCAGTTTTTTATCTATGAACATCATTCCAGTTACATGTCTAATGTGCAGATACTTCTAATTCTGAAAGTCTCTTGTAGGTGGAATTATAAATTACTTTACTCACACTCCCAACTCAGCCTACAATGCTGACACCTTATAAAACATTACTGACCTATTTGTGTTATATTCTGTTGATTCATCTTATTCACTCACCATTTGACATGTATTTTGATGATTATATGGAGTATATTTTTCCTCTCCTACTCAAGCTTGATAAGAGCTGAGGCTTACTGACAAGGACCTCTAGCACAGAATCAACAAATAAAAGTAAGAGGGAGGGTTGGCCAGGAGGAAGGAATCCTATCTGCATACCTTACACGTTCAAATCTGTCCTCTGGTGAATTCTGAATTAGGGAAAATTGTAAAGTTAACAAAAAGTACAGCTCCCCATTGGAAAAAAAAAAAAAATCCATCTTCTTCTTTCAATTAACTTTATATCTGAACGTCAGAAAAAACTTTCCATATTGCAGAATACTCATAATTGCTAGCACTAGAAATCCTACCCCTAGGCATTTTTTAGGATTTGATCTCTACATATTATGTAGTGCTGGGCAATGCTATGTATGTTCATATGCTAATGTCAGAAAAAAAGAACATGCTTACTATGCTATGAAGGACTTTTCCCTCAGAGTAAAGAACTGTTTCTAGTCTTTATGTGGTACAATTTTAAATTACACTCCCACTTCTCACAGAAGAATCCTCTAAGAATTCTCCGTCCACTGTTCCCTGATGATTTTGTTCACATCTTTCACCTCCATAATACTTGTGAAAATGAACATCACACGCTGTCATCAAAAGCAGTGCATGACATTTATATGTATAAGAAACTTTTCAAAGCACTTTGCATAGTAAGTTTATGATGTATTTTTTAAAGCAGGATCACGTGTTCATCTAGCCTGATGTATTTACAGACCACAGGACTGTATCAACTTGATTAGTGTTTAAACAGAGGGCATCCTTGATGCCATCTTGATGACATTTTTGTGTGACAAAGAATCTACTAAAACCCTCGTAAGTTGTTTCAGGCAGTAAATATTATCCTTACAGATTCTGTTGTATTAGTATTCATTAGATTTTATGAATGAAAGATTTCCTGTAACTTCTAGTCTCTTGATCTAGTTATTTTTTGGGGGAACTAAAGAGTCCATATGTTCCACATTTGTTTGTCCTGTACATCATTAACTTACAGAGGGTAATTAAGTCACTTGACAATGTGGTTTTGGTTTTTTTTAATAATTACCATGTCTGTCTTCTGAAACTTCTCCATTCACAGATTATACGGATGCACTAATACTGTGGCCACTTTTTCACTGGGATCCCAAGAGTTCATCCCTCATGGTACCACTTGCTGCTTCTTACTATTCCTTGACAAGACAGAATTTTGTATACCATATATATCATCTTCAGTCTTTGACCTTACATTAGGTCCTTTCTTTTCACGTCCTTATCTTACTGATTACTCAGCAATACAGTATAATCTAAACATCTTCCTGATTAGTTTATTATACTGCCAATGTTTTGTTACCTTTAGATTCTATCTGTGAGAGGTTATGAGTTTTTTAAAAGATAGTTGGTAAAAACTATATGCATCAAGGACTTATTTATTACTGGACCCAGAACAAACATGCACGTGCACAAAGATGTTTTGTTCATTACACAGTATAACTTATTTAACTGCTATGAGCACCTTAACAGCTATAGGAAGTAAAATGTAATTATTACACTACAGCATGGATGGATGGACTTGTCATGGTATCTTATTTTTTCAAGAATTTCTTTACCTGCAAGTTTCAAATCCAAGTTCATGAGCTTTCTTTAGCTGCTCCAGTGTTGCCAAGGTACTGTTGAGAGCTCTGCAGAGTTTGACTGCTTCAGGTCGTGTGAGACTGTAGCGGCCATTTTTCTCAACATGAAAAACTCCTCCATATCTGCAACTTACATTGAATTCTGTTATCAAAGGAAAAGAAAAAAAAGGGTATTACAAACTGTTAGACCTAATGCTTCACTGAATGGAAATTATTTATTTTCTAGTATAGTACTTTCAGTGTACACCAGCAAGAAGTAGCAGCTACCAATTCATTCAGAAAAATCACTACCACTTTCAATCACGTCCTTCATACTTCCCCTCTTTGCACTGAGGCACAAGCCAATCTACAGCCTTTCCAAAAATAGCAATAGAACATGTTTCTTTGAGGTATCTAGCACTTTTAACATACCATTAACAATAATGTGCAGAAGATACACTTTGTGAAAGTCTTGGAAGCACATTGCTGCAAAACTAACTGACCAGTCAAATGTATTTGAAAATAATTCATTCATAACAGATTTTTTAAAATATGAAATTATGTATAATAAAAGTTTTTATTATCATAAAGTTTCTCTATTATCTTATTGTGATCCCTTTACAGTGTATGAATATATATGTCAATACCAGTTTCAGAACCAGTTCAAGTAACATGCTCCTACTACGTGCTAAACAAAAGCAGAAAGTGGTTTGATGTTTCATGATCTCCTTGAGATAAAAACTACATGCATAATCTACCTGAGACAAAAACTAAGTCTGAAATAGAAAAACATTATGTTGTTAAATACTCCCTGAAAGATAATCTTTAAACTCTTCATATTCAGCCTGCTGGGGCAGATAAAGAAGTGTCAAATATACATTATAGAGGAGTTCACATGAATGAATTTCTTGCCAACTGTTCATTCATCCGACAATATTTCCCTCCATTTTGAAAGGCTTCTTCTGAGCTGAGTTCCTGCTCTCGCACAAACATCTTACTGCCAACTGATGTCAGAGTTTCAATAGGTACTGCTGTAAGCTTATTTAATGTTAAAGGATGTCTTGGGTGGATTTTAACTTAATAATACTGTAAAGGCTTGCACATGGAAGTAAATTTCAGTGGCAAACTGTATGAGGAAAAATTTTAAAAACCACAGGTTATAGAGGTACATACAATTAATTTTCTGGCCTTAAGTCTGGCAAACCTGAACAAACAGTATTTGCAAAGCAAGAAAGCGAGGGGAGAACCTCATAGAAATCATTGGAGACACTGAACGAAAGGCATAAGGGCTAGAGGCTCTGAGAAGACCATCCTCCATTCATCTTTTTGCTGGAAAAATACTCCCTACATAATGCAACAAGTATAGTGGGAAAATGGCATAATCCAGGGAAAGTCTGTGACTGATAAAATTAGAGGAAAAAAATATTTAGTTGTCATCTTTTTTTAACAGTAGCAGCCAAAAAAGAGTTAATAATAATAATAATATTACCAATAATAATAACAGTACAAATAAGCACAATTATGTGCATGGAGAAAAATCAGGGAAGAACAGGACACTTCAAAGCAATGCGAATTAACTTTACTTTTGCCCCGCCTTTCCCTCTAGAGAAAAAAAGCAATCACAACTCCAGGCTAGAATGACAACAGCAAAACACACTTAATAGGAGTAGCTTATTATTCCCAGTGAAAAGAGGAGCATGACTCACTTTTATCTTAATTTTAGTGGAAGTTCTATGTGCAAGAAAGGGAAAAATAGACTAGTCTTCTCCAAATATTAAAAGGGTGTGTCCGTACCATCTATTTGAAAAAAAAGATGACATATAATATGTGTTTTTCTGAAGGACCTGAAATGCAATTCATACACATTTGCATGGACACATACTGTGTGAACAAGCAATTTTCCTAATGTCATTTTTGCTTGACATTCCATTTTCTTCTATAGTAGAGATGTGAAAGCAAATGATAGTAAATAAGGCATGCACACTTCCTTCAGTTACTTTTGTTCATTGGTAAACTGACGTTACTCTGTGTACAGTGTATCTACTAAGTGTAAACTGCAAAGAACATTCCTTTACGTAGCTCACAGGAAACAATCAAGAAGATAAAGCACCAGATTAGACCCAGACTGTGTGATGTATGAGAAGATAATCATTATTCATAGCTTGGGTAGAGTCCAATAGTATTGATGTTTGCTTGTCCTAAGGAGCTCAAAAGCTGTGCATCCAATCTTGAATACTTTTACCATGGGCAACAGAATTAATCATTATGGTTACTTGGATTGTCTTTCTCCAAAAAGAGTGTAAAAAGTATCTCTGCTCCATCCCCACCCCCCCACCCTCCCACCCTGACTGTATTTTGGCTGAAGAAAAACCATTCAATTTAGACAATTTGCTGATTGCAATTCTTAGTGTTTGCTGATTACAATTCTTACTGTTTGTATTATCATACATTATTAAAAGAATCAAGAACACCTAATTTTTAGTTTTGTAAAATTTATGCAGGACTAACATTCTCTCAAAACATCTTTTTGTTTGATACAGTTGTTTTCTTCCAGGAAAAAATAGTTCCGTAGAAATTTCTCTAATGACAGACGTGTCATAAGAGGTTTTGGAGGCAAGAATGAGGAACCTGTGTGGAAGAGGACACTAAAAAATACATTTTTCCTTCCTGGGGGACTTAATGTCCTGCAACAGGGGTTAGTTTCAGCAAGTTCTCACACGTGATTCTGCAGTTGTGACAGTGCTCCCCACAAGTGCGAGATGCAGATGTGCACAGCACTGGTCCTGGGAATAGCAGATGGACTTGAGACCTTCTGTGGCCACACTCCTGACTGAACACCACCACATGCTGAAAGTCATCACCACAGATGCAGCGTCACAGATGTAGTCAGCAAACCACAGGGTGCAGATCCCAATAGTCATAGTCAGAATTCCACTCGGAGAGTCAATTCCTTAGATTCCAACAGTTTAAAAAATTAGGCTTATTTACACAAATAGGCTTAATGGAACTACTTGTAGGCTACATGCCTATGCCTGTGTACATTTGTCATGGAAATGCTTAGCCTGGATCTACAGTGTGCATACTGCACACCAGGACACTTCTGGGAAGTATCAGGCTCATTGCACATGTGCTGCCCAATTGCACTGCATGCCCACACAGGAGGGCCAAAGCTCTCAGGAAGCCTTGCTCATGCAGCATGAGAGATCACGTGGGTGTCCAGGAAACCCCAGGCAAAAATGTGGCAATCCAATTCTCAAAACTGGGTTTAAGGCCATCCAATTCCTTGGCACTGTGCCCTAAAGTAATGCTGAGACAGCATGTTTGTGTTCACTTTGATGATATCTTCTACGACTACCATTAAAAATCTACCATTGCTGTAGTATACACATTCTGTTCATGAAGCAGTGAACATGGAAAAAGGACTGTGACAGTACCTAAAACCCACACAATATTTCACAGTCTAAGCAAATTGCGTAAATTCAACATCTAGTCTTTGAAGACAGTAATTACCACATTTTAAAAATGACAAAATACAAATGCAGAGCATACAGCTCATATCTGCCTGGTAGCACAGTATTTTTATTTTAGTCTCATATTTTAATGTCCAGACAGTGAGGACCCTTAACTGAAGTAATGAAAAAGCTTCTAATTATATCAATAGAAAACTTAAGAGAAATAAAAGATGGAGTCTAAACCACATTAATACCTTAAATTCTTTTTCCCATGATGATGCCTATAGACTAATTTTGAGTTAAGGAAGAAACATGATTGCCAAATCCAAATCTAAACACATATTCTATCTTTTCCAAGAAAAAGACAGAATATTCCTTCTAGTGCAGGAGATCAAATCTATTAATTTTTTATTGATGTTACTTAATTGGCTTTAACACAGTTATGCAAAAGATAGATTTTTACCCTGTTTCAAGAGACAAGGAAATACAAAAGCCTTATTGTGTGACAAACTATTAGTGATCCCTTTAACCATTTTGAAGCTTCAAAGAAGTGATTCACAGTGGGCTTTCAGTGAAATCCCAAACAGCAGCCAAACCTTCCCTCCTGCCCCCCCTCAGAGCTGTCTGGCTTTGGGTGCTGACAGGCCACAATCTTTCCCTGACATCCACATGATTTGCTACCAGCTCTTGAAAAAGCAAAAAGTGCTACACATGTCTGAACTGTCATCATCATTTATCTCATCCAGACCATGAGATTGGGTGACACAATCCAAAGTCATGGAATGCCCCTAAGTCTGTGCTGAGTGTTATGGGCAGGGAGAACATTAGCTTCCACACAGGCCATTCCTCCCCATCTTTTCTGGGATTTCTGATGCCCTGTCTCAAGCAGTTGCACGCAAACCTTTCTCTATTGGCTATTGCCATTCACATATATAAACCATGTTCAATTAATACTTGTCAGCCAAAATCAGTAACTTTAGTTCCCCGGACAATTTGCTAGCCAGAGCGCACTGATGGTATAGAATCATCTTAGGCAAACTAAAGAGCATTGTCCTGCCATGGAAGTGTGAGTTACACCCTGGTTATTAATACAAGAGGCTTGTTAGAAACTGCCACAGGAAGAAACCAGGTGCAATTTCTATTTCCACCCTGATTCTGCAACCCTTATGCATAATGAGTAACACTGACTCATGCAACTTTTCCCATTGAGTTGATTTTCCATAAAGATTTTTAGTGTATGGATATTTCATGCTCTTCATTGTTTTCAGGACAATACCTAGGGGCTTCATTCTCAAGGTGGATGATGTGTTATATTCCAAAAAAAAAAAAGTTATTTTAACGAGTGCAGAGATACATCAAAGCAAATGAAGAGGAAGATTTGCAAAAACCCTACCCACTGAAACGACAATGCGCAGAAGAATACGTGTTAACAGACTTCTTGGTAAAACCGCAGCCTGAATCGCATGGCAACGAGGAAATGTTAGTGTGCTGTTTTCATGGGGATTTCCCTTTTCAGTTTGCGGTTTGAGATGATTGATAAGTCACCAGGATGCGATAAACTGGGGCTGACAACAGGGACAGAACTAAAGGTTGCACAGTGGATATAGTTCTCATTTGTTTGTTTCAATAGAATACAGGATTTACATTTATTATAAGAACATTCTAAATTTATTAAACTTATTTCAAGTTTTATGCAGATACACATGGGTAAATGTTTCCTTATAATTACAGATTATTTAATCTTGTGCTGACACTCCTGAACAGGAACAACCACTAGCTTAGCACTGATATCTACATTTTGAATATTATCACCTGCTTTAAATGCATGTTAGTAATGAAGCAGAGAAAAGTGACATACTGGAAACAAATGAAAATCTGTTTAAAAGAAAATCCTAGTAACTCCAGGCAAGTCTAGAAATTGGGTCATATGAGTCCTAAAATCTGAGGAGGTCTGAACAGTCCAGATCTTCTCAGTTCAGACCTATCTCCAGTTATGTCTGTTTCTCAGGAAAACTACTTCATGGCTAAATAAGAATGCACATTTTACTTGAGGAAATGCCCTCTGAATACAAAATTTCCTACAGGATGGATTCATGAAGCATTTCAAGATCCAAGAAATTTTGTCAACGTATACACTAAGTTAGCCCAGTTACTATCATTCTGACATCTGTGAGAAATTAAATGGACAAAAAGTATCATTCAGTGATTACCTAATACACTACAATACACATGGGCCTGGAAGGCATTATTGTTTGCTGAGTATTCCACCTTTTTTTAGAGTCTATTAGTAAAAAAAACTTCATTCAAGCAATTCGCAGCCCAGGCAACTGTAACAGGATACAGAGGCTTTCGCCTTTATGTCAGAAGTTGGACTAAAGCCCGAGTCAGTGATGAAAACCACTGGATAGCTGTTTGCTAGGTTATGCAAAATGATTCATTAATCCCAGCCACAGTCACTAATAGACACGTGTCGACATCATTAAAACACACCTATACTTGAATCCCTCAGGGCTTGATGAGGAAAGGAAAACTGTGCTGGGAAAATAGGACTCAGGATGATTACACACTGATCAAAACTTAGAAGTCATATTCTGCAAGATCCATGTGAATTAAGCAAACTTGTGTCTGTGCAGCTGCAGTCCTTTACCATCCCAACAAAAACGCCAAGGATCAAGCAACACGTGTAATCATTCAGTGTGGCTGGGCACTGTTTTTGCGCTCTCCCTGTTACAATATTCCTGTTCTGTCAAACACTGTTTTCTAAAGAGTAGATAAACAAATCTGCAAATAGGCCACCTACACCATAAGCGAGGCCCTTCCAAATAATGACCGTGAAAGTAAGTCTTTACAGGTTCTTGGGATTTGTCTGATGAAATACTTTCTTTGGAGTACTGCCAAGTTGTGAAACCTACAATGATTTATAGGAAATACATTTCCAGATTTAGTGAGAATAAAACAATTTTTGGCTTTCAAAGTATCCTTCGCGGATACTGAAATTAAGCAAAATAAGTGGCTTGTTTTTCAGTTTGAAACTGCCTTTCATTCTGAAACTAAAATAGTTAGTTTGCACAAAATAAAATAAAAAAATTTAAGAAAGTTTGTTTTAAATGGTTTTGCCCATTGGTAAACCAGTACATGGTTTCAATACATATAGATGGTTTAAGGAACTTAGACCAAAGTTTCCCTCCAGAGTTTTTTTTAATTTCATATTTTCATTTCAGCTTGGCACAGAAAAATGTTCTAACCCTCGAAAATTTTGAAGGGAGAGAAAAAAACCCACATAACTATATCCCTAATAGAGAGCTGATATTCTGTGAGAAAAACATTCTCTGCACACCTGACTTATTATAGACAGTAGAGTCCTGGAAAACACTTTAAAAGGAATTTACCTGCATGTTTGCAAGGAGTTCCTGCTATAAATAGAGACAACATATTCTTAGTAGTTGGGTGTGGTGACAAGAAAGTGAAGATGACTCTCCATAGATCCAAAGGTGCACAGTCAAACCTACCTTTGAAGTTGTGCCTAAGCTGTTACTACTACACAGTTATATTTTAGTACCTAGTAACTCAGTCTGGAAAAGCAAATAAGAGTGTAGCTTCCTCACTTTCCTGTGTGCTGCTAACCACATAAAACGTCATGAGACAGCCATGCTAACCTTGAGGTCCAAGCGGGCTGAAGTGGATCTCTGCACTGAAGAAGAGAGATGTGCCTGGAGGCCAGACAGGGATACACTGCAGTAGAAGGTTCTCCTTTCTCCACCAAATGTTAACATGTGTTCCTTACATTGCTGCATTACTTCTGGAAGTGCACAATGGAAATGGGATGTGGGACAAAGCTCAAGCTGTTGACCTCCTTCTAAATTGTTGTTCTCAAGGAATCTGCCAACCGGTCACCAAAGTCATTGTATCTGTTTACTGATGGGCAAAAATCTTTAGTCTCTTAATTGACAGCTCTCCTGGCTACTAATTTAAGAAAATGGGGTTGGCGGTGGCGATATTAATAAATCAAGCATTCATAGAGTCACTCAAAATGCAAGTAAGTACAAGAAATATACTTCATTCCTCAGCAGTTGCTGTAGGAAGACAAAAACTCTGCTAATGCCTCTTTCAAATATACTTTATCTACTTGGCAACTGTTGTTCTGGTAAACATCCTGAGTGAGCCTATACTGTGTCATCACTTATGATAAACTTCCTTGCTGCTGACATTAATATTAGTCTTTCTGTAATAGTTTCACCCAGGAGGGGTTGAAAGTTTTCAGACTCCACTAGAACATGGTACAGCTGTGCAGCACCTCAGGGGAAAAATTGCAGGTAGTGAAATCATAGTCTGCAGTTAGTTATCTGATATGTCCTCCTCAAAATGACAAAAACATAATCATCATTGTCAATACTAGGAGAGCTTCAGGCTGTACAATGAGTAGTCTAACCCCAAAGGCTGAGTAACAGGGACTGTGAAGACAATCAGTTGGATCTGTTCCACACAATCCAGGTGAAGAAACATATATGAAACAAAGGTGGTGAATAATAATTGGAGTTCGATTTTCATTGTTTGACTGATTCAGTTATTTGGGATAAAAGCAGTTGACAAAGAGAGTTTCTCAGCAGACAGATCCCAAGCCTGGAGCTCAAAGGGCCTTATGCCTATTCCCTACTTTGTCGCTTATCCAATGAAGGAAAGGAACCTCAGGAACCCTTCCAAAAGCTCTGAAAGCTAGCCAGTTGAAACAAAAATAACATTACTCTGGTAGACACACTGAAAAGAGGAAAGCTGTTAGAATATGCTTCACAGTGTAAGACACGATCTATAGAAGTGAATGGTAAAGTTCTTATGCTGTCTTAAATCACTGCAACCTTCTGGCAATGGAAGAGAACACTGTCAAACTCACTACTCCCACTTTTTTTCCCTAATACAAGAAGGACAGGACCTGTAACCAGAATACCAAGGCAAGCAGGCAACTTCTCCTGGAATTTTTGGTGGCAAAATGTTTCAATTTTCTGTACTCTGTGTAACTCTATCCATCCATATACTAGAGTTTCAAGAATCTTGAGATTTAATCTGAAAATGCTGACCAGCAAGCAACTTTTCTAAGAGGTATGCCGGCCATCTGTACTCTAAGCTACATGTGCAGTTAAATTTATTTAATAATTTTTACAGTATTGGTTTTGAATCTTTTATAACTGGTTTAGTAAAAAGGTATGCTTAATAACTAGAGTTTGGAACTAACATTAGTATGTATACAATGCTGATGCTACCAAAAGTATGTTAGAAATAATGATATGCCTCTGGTTTAATAAATTTTTCCCTTTTTTTTTTAAAGTTTATTTAAACTTAACAATTCATGTGAGGCAGTGACAATTCACTTGCCTGAGGGAAGAATGAGAAAGCAGGCAGTGTGGCCTTGGTATTCTGTGATTTCAAATACTTCATTAAATCCTACATTCAGGCAGTGGAGATATGTAAAGACAATGCATTACAGCTTGCATGCAATCCTCTTCAAATAGTGATGCATCACTGTCTCCCAAAAGTGTTGGAATCATTGTGAAGCCAGTGCTTTTGTGGTGATGTTTGTTGATTCTAATAATCTTCTATCTTAATGAGCTATAGCTGGATTTCACAAAACATCCAGAACTAAATCAATGTTTGAATGACAAACAATACAGTGGCAGACCTTAATTCAGGTACAATGAGTTTTATGACATTGGCTTCCTTCTGAGCAAGAGTCAATTCAAGTAGCAAATCAGGAATATGCCACCTTAATAAACAGAAAATCCTATAGTTACTAATTTATTATTAATAAAGTACAATATTTTTCCCTCACCAAGGGTATTACTTACTTCACAGAATATTCTGAGTTGGAAGGGACCCATATGGATCATCGAGTCCAGCTGTTAAGTGAATGTTCCATACAGGGATCAAACCCACAACCTAGGTATATTAGCACCATGCTCTAACCAACTGAGCTAATCTCAAGGTTAGGTGTTCGTTATTTGAAACGAAATTCATCAAGCTGTTTGTCACGTGCACTAGACAAAGCATCTGTCCAGCTTTGTCCAGAACAACTCATTGGGAGCAGCCCTGATGAGAAGGACTTGGAGTTCCTCATGAATGAAAAGCTGGACATGAGCCAACTGGGTGTGCTCGCAGACAAGAAAGGCAATTGTATCTCGGCTTGTATCAAAACAGTTGTGGCCAGCCGATTGAGGTAGGTGGTTCTCCCTCTCTACTCTGCCCTTGTGAGTGAGACCCCACCAGAAGCATTCTGGGGACCCCAACATACGAAGCACATGGACCTGTTAGAGAAAGTCCAGAGGAGGGCCACAAAAATGATGAGAGGGCTTGAGCACCTCACCTACAAAGAGAGGCTGAGAGAGCTCGGGTTCTCCAGCCTGGAGAGGAGAAGGCACTGAGGAGGCCTCATTGCAGCCTTGCAGTACTCGAAAAAGGGGTTTATAAAAAAGAGGGAGAGACTTTTTACAGAAACAGATATTGATAGGACAAGGGGGGACACTTATAAAGTAAAAGAGAAAATATTTAGGTTAGATGTTAGGAATAAGTTTTTTACTGTGTGGCTGGTGAGGCACTGGAATGGGTTGCCTAAAGAAGCTCTGGATGCCCCATCCCTGGGAGCATTCAAGACCAGGTTGGAGGGTGCCCTGAACAACATGATTTAGAGAGTAGAATCCCTGCCATGGAGGGGCGGTTGAAACAAGATCATCTTTTAGGTCCCTTCCAACACAATCCCTTCTGCGATTCTATGATGTCTCTTAGAAACAGCAGAAGTGGCTGACACAATGTGGAACCACTCTTCCGGGTGATCTGCTACCAGTCATTGTGCATACATCTTATTTATCTTTCTTGAACAATCTAAAAGTATATTTCAGACACACTTTGCTATATCAATGCCTGAAACTGCTAATTCATCTGACTCTTAAAACTACTTTCTCTGGAAGGATTGGAGATATTGGGATACCTCACAGTATAGAAATCAATTCAAGATATCCAACAAGTAAGTTAAAAAGCAAAAGACAGCCTTATATTAGTCATGTTACCATGACTATCAGTGTGGATATATTTGTATCACTTCAGGGGTGGAAAAAAGGTGTTAAGACATTGCCTTGAAACTGCTGTGAGTCAACAGTAATATGATGGTGATTGGTGTTGATAAAGTAGAGTGACCTGGGCACTATGAGTAATAAACTCAGAGAGATGACTGATACTGTTAAGAAATTCAGTGCAAGACTGAAAAAATTTGTTTGTTAGGGTTTCAAAAACTAGGAAAATACTTACTCTTACTCATAAAGAGCATTTTCTTACATGGACTCTTCAGCTGAAGTAAGGATTGCATAGCCACACTCAGTGATGGATTGCAAAACAGTAACTAGTTTCCTGTTTTTAAGATAACAGCATTCAGAGAATGCTCTGGTCCTTTGTGCTCTTGTTCATTTCTGATCCAGTAGAATAATATTTGCACAAGGACATTTTTCTTATGATTAATAGTAATGCTTCTGTCAGTTGAAATAGCCCTGTATGTGAAATCATACCTGCTTTCTGAAATTGAACCAAAAGAGGTACAAATCTTGTTGATGAAACACCAGGCTGGGACTTTGGAGAAAATGTTCTATTTACAGCTACACTGCTTTCTCTCTGTTCCACCAGCTATGAGGCTGGAATAAAATCAGTGACTTCCAATGGGCTCCAAAAATCACTAATTATTATTTTCTGCTGTCAGCCTGTTCATCAGTTCACTTCTTTCTCAATAGTTAGGAATATTTTACTCTGTTAAATAATACTATATCTAGACTTTCAAATTTTAAGTTCTATGGTAATTTAAACACATTAAGCCTGATTCCAGCTGTACTGAATGTGTTGTTGAAACCCACCAGATAAGGCACCAACTCCCTCTAGACCACGTTATAATATTTATGTGCACTCCATGCAATGCAAGAAAAAGAAACACTACGCAGAACAAAATTTCATCAGACAACCCTCTAATTCTGAAGTGATACACTGAGAAAGCGTAAGATACAAAATCTCTTTCAAGAAAAATTCAAGTCCTTCTTCAACAGTAGTCATAAGAATCCAGCAGGTGACAAACAGAAGGAATGCATCTCAGACATACATTGGTGTCAAAATGTTTGAACGTTTAAGGTACTGTAGGATATATTGAGGAGAGACCACTGCATTTTGTTACTAATGCCCACCCTGAGCTTTGAAGATGTGGATGTGTATCATCAAGCAGATGCTATCAATAAACACTTTTGTTGGTTATTAATGGATATAAATCTTGCTGGGCCCAAGACTTTCAATGCCTTGGCTACGCTACATATATTAAATAGGATTGTGACAACACAGAAGGCATTTGAAGAAAATAATAATGTCTATACTTTATTTTGAAGGGTAGCCTAGTCAGTCAGAGAGAGTCTTTTTAATTTATTTTTTCCCTTGCTCTGCAAAAGAGATTAATTAAAGAATTTTTTCATTTGCAAATGCAAAATCTTGGATAGAAATTCTACTGATCTCTCACGGCACGTTTGCAAGTTTTACCAGTTTTGCATTGTTCTGTATGTAATATACTGTTTACTCTACACTAATTTACAATAGTTCTGGTACCCCCTGGCACATATATCAGTAATACTAGTTGTTAAAAAACATAAAAAGAGACAAAAAAAGATCTCTGGTCCCAGAAAGATATACAAACTACTTGTTCTATGAAATACCTGGATTAAAATACACACTCATCAAGGCATTAACAGAAAACAAATTGAGATTCAGTCATTGGTCTTAACAGCCTGCTCCTGGAAAACTGGACAAGTGGGTTTTTCTCTAAGCCACATGAACCCACAGAGACAGAAAACACTATCTGGCACTGATGCCTAGACACGCCCTGAAAAAAAAAACCCTACGTAACTGTGCTGATTCTACCCTTCTGTGATGCTCTAAAATTGCCCCTGCTTCACTGTTTTAAAAAAATACTTAATGCTGTGCTCTGTTCAGTGTGAACACAAACAGTATCACTGCTAGATAATGTGTGAGACTTGGCAGGTCAAAGAGATGTCGAGAAAATAAAACAAAACTACTGTAATCTTTTCCCACCCAGCAAGCAGCCAGGAAATAGAGCCATAAGAAAAAAAAAAAAAAAAAGAAAGAACTGACTTAATAGAAATGTCAGGAGACACAAAAATCATAATACACTCCTAGGAGAGCTCTGCAACACTTCACACCACAACAGTGAGCAAGGATCCAGGCTTTTCTGAGGTAAGCCACAAAAGCAGGAAAGAAACTAGGCAAACACCATGGGAATGTGTCTGACATGTTTAAAATGTTTGTCTGTTACTACTTTTACTACAAGAATTGTTAATTGGATAACTGCCTGTCTAAAACCCATTTAGTGATGAACCGGAACCACAAAGTATCTCTTCTCAGTAGGCTAAACAATGATTTTATTACATTCTGGAAAAGAGGACTTTAAAAGTTTAGAGCTCAATATGCAATCTCAAGAAGGGTATTTTTATTTTCTGTGCTAGAAGAGCTTTTGCTCCTCACAAGAAGACAAAGTTACTCTTACTAGTGCAATGTAAGAATGCTATTTTTTTAATACCAATCTTCCAAAATCACTGGATGCTCGTGCCCTATTAGCCTGATGTTGAACACAATTACAGTGTGCCACATAGCACAGTAGGCTGAAATAAAACCACCTAAAAATAAACAATATGCATGAGTATTTTCTTGTCAACCAAGTCTTCTCTGAGACCTGTCTCTTAAAAGAAGAATGTGGTTGCCACATTTTATTTTGCCCGAGAATTCCTAAGCTGATGCACAGAAGTTCTACTGGATCAAATGTATACAACTTTCTATCACAAACACAGGGTGACAAAGGCCTATCAGATTTATTGGACTGCTTCAGTCTGATGTGCCAGAGAGATGGAGATGTATTAGTGGGGAAAACAGTAAACAAGTGTGAGAACCAGAAAAAGTTGTTAAAAAGAAGACGTGGACATTTGAAAGATATGCCTGGATACCACCTGGAAAGAATAGTGGCTGCACAGTGATGCTCAAGCTTGTAAGGTTCTGGCCACATGGCCTTCTGGCATTGTGATCAGGTAGGTGGCCCACCTTCAGGTTAGAGATGGTGGGTCTATTCTTGGATCCTCCCCGGACTTGCTAAGTCATTTTACATCTCTCAGTGTTCCCAGAGTATCAATCCTTCATGTACAAATACCTCCAAAATTTCAAGAAGACAGTTGCTATTTATCACTAGGAAGTATTGGTTCAAATAGGAGAGAAATTTGACTAAATTTAAGGCACCATTCTTCAGTTAATTATTAAATAGATTTTTAAGTTCCTGAACCTAAAGAAGTGTTGACAGTAGGGCAAAACTGATTGCTTTGTAAATCAGTTCTCATTTGCCAGACAGTTTCAAACATCCATAATCATAAAAAGACTAGCCTTGAATAAGAACATTTTAAAGAAACAACTTTGCATTTGCTGTTGTCTAACAGGAACCAATTGCTGCTGAGCTGAAAATAGCTGCCAGTCTTCACTGTGTATATAGATAGTAAATGCACAGGTAAACAGGATAAAACTGTCAGAGTAATAAAGAAAGTTTTTTCTGATTATTATAGCGCTGTTATGGGAGAAATTGATTCAAACAAAATACAAACTATTTCACTTCCATGTTCTAAGTGTTCCTATATATCAAATTTATGCATAAGTGCTATACAGGAACAGAGAACAAAACCCTACATTTATAAATATGAAGACTCATTGAAAAAAGCAGCTTTTTTTTTTTCCCTACACTTACATGCCCTTGTGAATGATGGAAAAGGGAAGAGACAATTAAATTAATGCAAGACACTTTATCAAGCAGGAGGACAGAAAATAGGGAAGTGGGTGAAAGGGAAACAGTAATATGTGTTTAGGCCTCACCCTCAGTGTCTTCGTTATTAATGAATCACGTTTCTTTATAATTGGGAAATACTACTTTCCCTTCAACTTGCCCAGTTAGCTACTCCATATTCCTTGTGCAGAAGTTTTTTCCAGAGCACTGGGATGAAGTTGAGAAGACCTGGCTGCCCTTAGCAGTGACACATTGTACCAACACCTCAGTCTCCTCATTCTGTGATAGAGACACTTCACCTCGCCTGTAAGATGTGAGTTGGCTGCTGGCAAAGAGTAGGTAAATCAGTACCATCACAGTCTCCCCTACAGCACTGCTGGACTATTGCACTTAAATGCTGCAGAAAGAGCATCTTCCAGCCTGCTTGGTCTGTTTTGAGTAGGCATGTGGGCTCTGTCTGCTCTCTGAGAACAGCTGCAGCCACGCTGCTCTGGCACACAGGATACCAATCCCTTGCTGATAAGCCTCCCTGGTGGCAAGATTTGTTCTCTCAAAGAGGCTGCCAAATTAAGTCTGGTGCTTGACTTTTAGACCCAACTTGGATAGCAACTTGCTCGCTGCCTGGACTGAGCTCACTCACGCCTGTCCACAGGGTTCTGGGTGGCCATAGAACATACACTGAGCTTCAGTTAACCTCTCACTTCTGTATGGGAATCCTGCAAGAAACTATTCATTACAGCTACCCACACATACCACACCCTGCTTCTTTACAGACACCTATCCATTAACAAAAATAACAATAAAAAAGCCCCCTAGGGAAATACACTTCTGAGAACCTGTTTTGCTAACATGCTGTCACTGTAAGACATACATAATTAACAAAAGCTATGCCACAGCAATTTTTTTTTTTTTTTTTTTTACTATTATATGTTCTGTCAGAGGCAAAGTCTTATTTACGAAGGTAGGCATTTAGAAAAACAGACATTAATTGTGCAGTTGATGATTGCAGGCTAGTGCCTTTTCCTAGGCAGCTGTCAGTCTGTACCCTAGCAATTTCTTTTATAGCTGTCTCACATTGCTTTTGGAACAGTAAGTATCATTAGCAGAAAGATGGACGGAAGTCTTACTACAGCTGCTGTCTGAC